>JARQAC010000030.1:1200000-1713007 GCA_036172945.1 Meloidogyne incognita | reverse complement strand
TTTCGGAATCTAAGATTTTAGAAGTAAAATACAGAGTATTGATTTATTTTTAGATTTTAAATAATCAAAGATATAAAATCAAAAAATTTTCGGAATCTAAGATTTTAGAAGTAAAAATACAGAGTATTGATTTATTTTTAGATTTTAAATAATCAAAGATATAAAATCAAAAAATTTTCGGAATCTAAGATTTTAGAAGTAAAAATACAGAGTATTGATTTATTTTTAGATTTTAAATAATCAAAGATATAAAATCAAAAAATTTTCGGAATCTAAGATTTTAGAAGTAAAAATACAGAGTATTGATTTATTTTTAGATTTTAAATAATCAAAGATATAAAATCAAAAAATTTTCGGAATCTAAGATTTTAGAAGTAAAAATACAGAGTATTGATTTATTTTTAGATTTTAAATAATCAAAGATATAAAATCAAAAAATTTTCGGAATCTAAGATTTTAGAAGTAAAAATACAGAGTATTGATTTATTTTTAGATTTTAAATAATCAAAGATATAAAATCAAAAAATTTTCGGAATCTAAGATTTTAGAAGTAAAAATACAGAGTATTGATTTATTTTTAGATTTTAAATAATCAAAGATATAAAATCAAAAAATTTTCGGAATCTAAGATTTTAGAAGTAAAAATACAGAGTATTGATTTATTTTTAGATTTTAAATAATCAAAGATATAAAATCAAAAATTTTCGGAATCTAAGATTTTAGAAGTAAAAATACAGAGTATTGATTTATTTTTAGATTTTAAATAATCAAAGATATAAAATCAAAAAATTTTCGGAATCTAAGATTTTAGAAGTAAAAATACAGAGTATTGATTTATTTTTAGATTTTAAATAATCAAAGATATAAAATCAAAAAATTTTCGGAATCTAAGATTTTAGAAGTAAAAATACAGAGTATTGATTTATTTTTAGATTTTAAATAATCAAAGATATAAAATCAAAAAATTTTCGGAATCTAAGATTTTAGAAGTAAAAATACAGAGTATTGATTTATTTTTAGATTTTAAATAATCAAAGATATAAAATCAAAAAATTTTCGGAATCTAAGATTTTAGAAGTAAAAATACAGAGTATTGATTTATTTTTAGATTTTAAATAATCAAAGATATAAAATCAAAAATTTTCGGAATCTAAGATTTTAGAAGTAAAAATACAGAGTATTGATTTATTTTTAGATTTTAAATAATCAAAGATATAAAATCAAAAAATTTTCGGAATCTAAGATTTTAGAAGTAAAAATACAGAGTATTGATTTATTTTTAGATTTTAAATAATCAAAGATATAAAATCAAAAAATTTTCGGAATCTAAGATTTTAGAAGTAAAAATACAGAGTATTGATTTATTTTTAGATTTTAAATAATCAAAGATATAAAATCAAAAAATTTTCGGAATCTAAGATTTTAGAAGTAAAAATACAGAGTATTGATTTATTTTTAGATTTTAAATAATCAAAGATATAAAATCAAAAAATTTTCGGAATCTAAGATTTTAGAAGTAAAAATACAGAGTATTGATTTATTTTTAGATTTTAAATAATCAAAGATATAAAATCAAAAAATTTTCGGAATCTAAGATTTTAGAAGTAAAAATACAGAGTATTGATTTATTTTTAGATTTTAAATAATCAAAGATATAAAATCAAAAAATTTTCGGAATCTAAGATTTTAGAAGTAAAAATACAGAGTATTGATTTATTTTTAGATTTTAAATAATCAAAGATATAAAATCAAAAAATTTTCGGAATCTAAGATTTTAGAAGTAAAAATACAGAGTATTGATTTATTTTTAGATTTTAAATAATCAAAGATATAAAATCAAAAAATTTTCGGAATCTAAGATTTTAGAAGTAAAAATACAGAGTATTGATTTATTTTTAGATTTTAAATAATCAAAGATATAAAATCAAAAAATTTTCGGAATCTAAGATTTTAGAAGTAAAAATACAGAGTATTGATTTATTTTTAGATTTTAAATAATCAAAGATATAAAATCAAAAAATTTTCGGAATCTAAGATTTTAGAAGTAAAAATACAGAGTATTGATTTATTTTTAGATTTTAAATAATCAAAGATATAAAATCAAAAAATTTTCGGAATCTAAGATTTTAGAAGTAAAAATACAGAGTATTGATTTATTTTTAGATTTTAAATAATCAAAGATATAAAATCAAAAATTTTCGGAATCTAAGATTTTAGAAGTAAAAATACAGAGTATTGATTTATTTTTAGATTTTAAATAATCAAAGATATAAAATCAAAAAATTTTCGGAATCTAAGATTTTAGAAGTAAAAATACAGAGTATTGATTTATTTTTAGATTTTAAATAATCAAAGATATAAAATCAAAAAATTTTCGGAATCTAAGATTTTAGAAGTAAAAATACAGAGTATTGATTTATTTTTAGATTTTAAATAATCAAAGATATAAAATCAAAAAATTTTCGGAATCTAAGATTTTAGAAGTAAAAATACAGAGTATTGATTTATTTTTAGATTTTAAATAATCAAAGATATAAAATCAAAAAATTTTCGGAATCTAAGATTTTAGAAGTAAAAATACAGAGTATTGATTTATTTTTAGATTTTAAATAATCAAAGATATAAAATCAAAAATTTTCGGAATCTAAGATTTTAGAAGTAAAAATACAGAGTATTGATTTATTTTTAGATTTTAAATAATCAAAGATATAAAATCAAAAAATTTTCGGAATCTAAGATTTTAGAAGTAAAAATACAGAGTATTGATTTATTTTTAGATTTTAAATAATCAAAGATATAAAATCAAAAAATTTTCGGAATCTAAGATTTTAGAAGTAAAAATACAGAGTATTGATTTATTTTTAGATTTTAAATAATCAAAGATATAAAATCAAAAAATTTTCGGAATCTAAGATTTTAGAAGTAAAAATACAGAGTATTGATTTATTTTTAGATTTTAAATAATCAAAGATATAAAATCAAAAAATTTTCGGAATCTAAGATTTTAGAAGTAAAAATACAGAGTATTGATTTATTTTTAGATTTTAAATAATCAAAGATATAAAATCAAAAAATTTTCGGAATCTAAGATTTTAGAAGTAAAAATACAGAGTATTGATTTATTTTTAGATTTTAAATAATCAAAGATATAAAATCAAAAAATTTTCGGAATCTAAGATTTTAGAAGTAAAAATACAGAGTATTGATTTATTTTTAGATTTTAAATAATCAAAGATATAAAATCAAAAAATTTTCGGAATCTAAGATTTTAGAAGTAAAAATACAGAGTATTGATTTATTTTTAGATTTTAAATAATCAAAGATATAAAATCAAAAAATTTTCGGAATCTAAGATTTTAGAAGTAAAAATACAGAGTATTGATTTATTTTTAGATTTTAAATAATCAAAGATATAAAATCAAAAATTTTCGGAATCTAAGATTTTAGAAGTAAAAATACAGAGTATTGATTTATTTTTAGATTTTAAATAATCAAAGATATAAAATCAAAAAATTTTCGGAATCTAAGATTTTAGAAGTAAAAATACAGAGTATTGATTTATTTTTAGATTTTAAATAATCAAAGATATAAAATCAAAAAATTTTCGGAATCTAAGATTTTAGAAGTAAAAATACAGAGTATTGATTTATTTTTAGATTTTAAATAATCAAAGATATAAAATCAAAAAATTTTCGGAATCTAAGATTTTAGAAGTAAAAATACAGAGTATTGATTTATTTTTAGATTTTAAATAATCAAAGATATAAAATCAAAAAATTTTCGGAATCTAAGATTTTAGAAGTAAAAATACAGAGTATTGATTTATTTTTAGATTTTAAATAATCAAAGATATAAAATCAAAAAATTTTCGGAATCTAAGATTTTAGAAGTAAAAATACAGAGTATTGATTTATTTTTAGATTTTAAATAATCAAAGATATAAAATCAAAAAATTTTCGGAATCTAAGATTTTAGAAGTAAAAATACAGAGTATTGATTTATTTTTAGATTTTAAATAATCAAAGATATAAAATCAAAAAATTTTCGGAATCTAAGATTTTAGAAGTAAAAATACAGAGTATTGATTTATTTTTAGATTTTAAATAATCAAAGATATAAAATCAAAAAATTTTCGGAATCTAAGATTTTAGAAGTAAAAATACAGAGTATTGATTTATTTTTAGATTTTAAATAATCAAAAATATAAAATCAAAAAATTTTCGGAATCTAAGATTTTAGAAGTAAAAATACAGAGTATTGATTTATTTTTAGATTTTAAATAATCAAAGATATAAAATCAAAAAATTTTCGGAATCTAAGATTTTAGAAGTAAAAATACAGAGTATTGATTTATTTTTAGATTTTAAATAATCAAAGATATAAAATCAAAAATTTTCGGAATCTAAGATTTTAGAAGTAAAAATACAGAGTATTGATTTATTTTTAGATTTTAAATAATCAAAGATATAAAATCAAAAAATTTTCGGAATCTAAGATTTTAGAAGTAAAAATACAGAGTATTGATTTATTTTTAGATTTTAAATAATCAAAGATATAAAATCAAAAAATTTTCGGAATCTAAGATTTTAGAAGTAAAAATACAGAGTATTGATTTATTTTTAGATTTTAAATAATCAAAGATATAAAATCAAAAAATTTTCGGAATCTAAGATTTTAGAAGTAAAAATACAGAGTATTGATTTATTTTTAGATTTTAAATAATCAAAGATATAAAATCAAAAAATTTTCGGAATCTAAGATTTTAGAAGTAAAAATACAGAGTATTGATTTATTTTTAGATTTTAAATAATCAAAGATATAAAATCAAAAAATTTTCGGAATCTAAGATTTTAGAAGTAAAAATACAGAGTATTGATTTATTTTTAGATTTTAAATAATCAAAGATATAAAATCAAAAAATTTTCGGAATCTAAGATTTTAGAAGTAAAAATACAGAGTATTGATTTATTTTTAGATTTTAAATAATCAAAGATATAAAATCAAAAAATTTTCGGAATCTAAGATTTTAGAAGTAAAAATACAGAGTATTGATTTATTTTTAGATTTTAAATAATCAAAGATATAAAATCAAAAATTTTCGGAATCTAAGATTTTAGAAGTAAAAATACAGAGTATTGATTTATTTTTAGATTTTAAATAATCAAAGATATAAAATCAAAAAATTTTCGGAATCTAAGATTTTAGAAGTAAAAATACAGAGTATTGATTTATTTTTAGATTTTAAATAATCAAAGATATAAAATCAAAAAATTTTCGGAATCTAAGATTTTAGAAGTAAAAATACAGAGTATTGATTTATTTTTAGATTTTAAATAATCAAAGATATAAAATCAAAAATTTTCGGAATCTAAGATTTTAGAAGTAAAAATACAGAGTATTGATTTATTTTTAGATTTTAAATAATCAAAGATATAAAATCAAAAAATTTTCGGAATCTAAGATTTTAGAAGTAAAAATACAGAGTATTGATTTATTTTTAGATTTTAAATAATCAAAGATATAAAATCAAAAAATTTTCGGAATCTAAGATTTTAGAAGTAAAAATACAGAGTATTGATTTATTTTTAGATTTTAAATAATCAAAGATATAAAATCAAAAAATTTTCGGAATCTAAGATTTTAGAAGTAAAAATACAGAGTATTGATTTATTTTTAGATTTTAAATAATCAAAGATATAAAATCAAAAAATTTTCGGAATCTAAGATTTTAGAAGTAAAAATACAGAGTATTGATTTATTTTTAGATTTTAAATAATCAAAGATATAAAATCAAAAAATTTTCGGAATCTAAGATTTTAGAAGTAAAAATACAGAGTATTGATTTATTTTTAGATTTTAAATAATCAAAGATATAAAATCAAAAAATTTTCGGAATCTAAGATTTTAGAAGTAAAAATACAGAGTATTGATTTATTTTTAGATTTTAAATAATCAAAGATATAAAATCAAAAAATTTTCGGAATCTAAGATTTTAGAAGTAAAAATACAGAGTATTGATTTATTTTTAGATTTTAAATAATCAAAGATATAAAATCAAAAAATTTTCGGAATCTAAGATTTTAGAAGTAAAAATACAGAGTATTGATTTATTTTTAGATTTTAAATAATCAAAGATATAAAATCAAAAAATTTTCGGAATCTAAGATTTTAGAAGTAAAAATACAGAGTATTGATTTATTTTTAGATTTTAAATAATCAAAGATATAAAATCAAAAAATTTTCGGAATCTAAGATTTTAGAAGTAAAAATACAGAGTATTGATTTATTTTTAGATTTTAAATAATCAAAGATATAAAATCAAAAAATTTTCGGAATCTAAGATTTTAGAAGTAAAAATACAGAGTATTGATTTATTTTTAGATTTTAAATAATCAAAGATATAAAATCAAAAAATTTTCGGAATCTAAGATTTTAGAAGTAAAAATACAGAGTATTGATTTATTTTTAGATTTTAAATAATCAAAGATATAAAATCAAAAAATTTTCGGAATCTAAGATTTTAGAAGTAAAAATACAGAGTATTGATTTATTTTTAGATTTTAAATAATCAAAGATATAAAATCAAAAAATTTTCGGAATCTAAGATTTTAGAAGTAAAAATACAGAGTATTGATTTATTTTTAGATTTTAAATAATCAAAGATATAAAATCAAAAAATTTTCGGCATATAAGATTTTAGAAGTAAAAATACAGAGTATTGATTTATTTTTAGATTTTAAATAATCAAAGATATAAAATCAAAAAATTTTCGGAATCTAAGATTTTAGAAGTAAAAATACAGAGTATTGATTTATTTTTAGATTTTAAATAATCAAAGATATAAAATCAAAAAATTTTCGGAATCTAAGATTTTAGAAGTAAAAATACAGAGTATTGATTTATTTTTAGATTTTAAATAATCAAAGATATAAAATCAAAAAATTTTCGGAATCTAAGATTTTAGAAGTAAAAATACAGAGTATTGATTTATTTTTAGATTTTAAATAATCAAAGATATAAAATCAAAAAATTTTCGGAATCTAAGATTTTAGAAGTAAAAATACAGAGTATTGATTTATTTTTAGATTTTAAATAATCAAAGATATAAAATCAAAAAATTTTCGGAATCTAAGATTTTAGAAGTAAAAATACAGAGTATTGATTTATTTTTAGATTTTAAATAATCAAAGATATAAAATCAAAAAATTTTCGGAATCTAAGATTTTAGAAGTAAAAATACAGAGTATTGATTTATTTTTAGATTTTAAATAATCAAAGATATAAAATCAAAAAATTTTCGGAATCTAAGATTTTAGAAGTAAAAATACAGAGTATTGATTTATTTTTAGATTTTAAATAATCAAAGATATAAAATCAAAAAATTTTCGGAATCTAAGATTTTAGAAGTAAAAATACAGAGTATTGATTTATTTTTAGATTTTAAATAATCAAAGATATAAAATCAAAAATTTTCGGAATCTAAGATTTTAGAAGTAAAAATACAGAGTATTGATTTATTTTTAGATTTTAAATAATCAAAGATATAAAATCAAAAAATTTTCGGAATCTAAGATTTTAGAAGTAAAAATACAGAGTATTGATTTATTTTTAGATTTTAAATAATCAAAGATATAAAATCAAAAAATTTTCGGAATCTAAGATTTTAGAAGTAAAAATACAGAGTATTGATTTATTTTTAGATTTTAAATAATCAAAGATATAAAATCAAAAAATTTTCGGAATCTAAGATTTTAGAAGTAAAAATACAGAGTATTGATTTATTTTTAGATTTTAAATAATCAAAGATATAAAATCAAAAAATTTTCGGAATCTAAGATTTTAGAAGTAAAAATACAGAGTATTGATTTATTTTTAGATTTTAAATAATCAAAGATATAAAATCAAAAAATTTTCGGAATCTAAGATTTTAGAAGTAAAAATACAGAGTATTGATTTATTTTTAGATTTTAAATAATCAAAGATATAAAATCAAAAAATTTTCGGAATCTAAGATTTTAGAAGTAAAAATACAGAGTATTGATTTATTTTTAGATTTTAAATAATCAAAGATATAAAATCAAAAAATTTTCGGAATCTAAGATTTTAGAAGTAAAAATACAGAGTATTGATTTATTTTTAGATTTTAAATAATCAAAGATATAAAATCAAAAAATTTTCGGAATCTAAGATTTTAGAAGTAAAAATACAGAGTATTGATTTATTTTTAGATTTTAAATAATCAAAGATATAAAATCAAAAAATTTTCGGAATCTAAGATTTTAGAAGTAAAAATACAGAGTATTGATTTATTTTTAGATTTTAAATAATCAAAGATATAAAATCAAAAAATTTTCGGAATCTAAGATTTTAGAAGTAAAAATACAGAGTATTGATTTATTTTTAGATTTTAAATAATCAAAGATATAAAATCAAAAAATTTTCGGAATCTAAGATTTTAGAAGTAAAAATACAGAGTATTGATTTATTTTTAGATTTTAAATAATCAAAGATATAAAATCAAAAAATTTTCGGAATCTAAGATTTTAGAAGTAAAAATACAGAGTATTGATTTATTTTTAGATTTTAAATAATCAAAGATATAAAATCAAAAAATTTTCGGAATCTAAGATTTTAGAAGTAAAAATACAGAGTATTGATTTATTTTTAGATTTTAAATAATCAAAGATATAAAATCAAAAAATTTTCGGAATCTAAGATTTTAGAAGTAAAAATACAGAGTATTGATTTATTTTTAGATTTTAAATAATCAAAGATATAAAATCAAAAAATTTTCGGAATCTAAGATTTTAGAAGTAAAAATACAGAGTATTGATTTATTTTTAGATTTTAAATAATCAAAGATATAAAATCAAAAAATTTTCGGAATCTAAGATTTTAGAAGTAAAAATACAGAGTATTGATTTATTTTTAGATTTTAAATAATCAAAGATATAAAATCAAAAAATTTTCGGAATCTAAGATTTTAGAAGTAAAAATACAGAGTATTGATTTATTTTTAGATTTTAAATAATCAAAGATATAAAATCAAAAAATTTTCGGAATCTAAGATTTTAGAAGTAAAAATACAGAGTATTGATTTATTTTTAGATTTTAAATAATCAAAGATATAAAATCAAAAAATTTTCGGAATCTAAGATTTTAGAAGTAAAAATACAGAGTATTGATTTATTTTTAGATTTTAAATAATCAAAGATATAAAATCAAAAAATTTTCGGAATCTAAGATTTTAGAAGTAAAAATACAGAGTATTGATTTATTTTTAGATTTTAAATAATCAAAGATATAAAATCAAAAAATTTTCGGAATCTAAGATTTTAGAAGTAAAAATACAGAGTATTGATTTATTTTTAGATTTTAAATAATCAAAGATATAAAATCAAAAAATTTTCGGAATCTAAGATTTTAGAAGTAAAAATACAGAGTATTGATTTATTTTTAGATTTTAAATAATCAAAGATATAAAATCAAAAAATTTTCGGAATCTAAGATTTTAGAAGTAAAAATACAGAGTATTGATTTATTTTTAGATTTTAAATAATCAAAGATATAAAATCAAAAAATTTTCGGAATCTAAGATTTTAGAAGTAAAAATACAGAGTATTGATTTATTTTTAGATTTTAAATAATCAAAGATATAAAATCAAAAAATTTTCGGAATCTAAGATTTTAGAAGTAAAAATACAGAGTATTGATTTATTTTTAGATTTTAAATAATCAAAGATATAAAATCAAAAAATTTTCGGAATCTAAGATTTTAGAAGTAAAAATACAGAGTATTGATTTATTTTTAGATTTTAAATAATCAAAGATATAAAATCAAAAAATTTTCGGAATCTAAGATTTTAGAAGTAAAAATACAGAGTATTGATTTATTTTTAGATTTTAAATAATCAAAGATATAAAATCAAAAAATTTTCGGAATCTAAGATTTTAGAAGTAAAAATACAGAGTATTGATTTATTTTTAGATTTTAAATAATCAAAGATATAAAATCAAAAAATTTTCGGAATCTAAGATTTTAGAAGTAAAAATACAGAGTATTGATTTATTTTTAGATTTTAAATAATCAAAGATATAAAATCAAAAAATTTTCGGAATCTAAGATTTTAGAAGTAAAAATACAGAGTATTGATTTATTTTTAGATTTTAAATAATCAAAGATATAAAATCAAAAAATTTTCGGAATCTAAGATTTTAGAAGTAAAAATACAGAGTATTGATTTATTTTTAGATTTTAAATAATCAAAGATATAAAATCAAAAAATTTTCGGAATCTAAGATTTTAGAAGTAAAAATACAGAGTATTGATTTATTTTTAGATTTTAAATAATCAAAGATATAAAATCAAAAAATTTTCGGAATCTAAGATTTTAGAAGTAAAAATACAGAGTATTGATTTATTTTTAGATTTTAAATAATCAAAGATATAAAATCAAAAAATTTTCGGAATCTAAGATTTTAGAAGTAAAAATACAGAGTATTGATTTATTTTTAGATTTTAAATAATCAAAGATATAAAATCAAAAAATTTTCGGAATCTAAGATTTTAGAAGTAAAAATACAGAGTATTGATTTATTTTTAGATTTTAAATAATCAAAGATATAAAATCAAAAAATTTTCGGAATCTAAGATTTTAGAAGTAAAAATACAGAGTATTGATTTATTTTTAGATTTTAAATAATCAAAGATATAAAATCAAAAAATTTTCGGAATCTAAGATTTTAGAAGTAAAAATACAGAGTATTGATTTATTTTTAGATTTTAAATAATCAAAGATATAAAATCAAAAAATTTTCGGAATCTAAGATTTTAGAAGTAAAAATACAGAGTATTGATTTATTTTTAGATTTTAAATAATCAAAGATATAAAATCAAAAAATTTTCGGAATCTAAGATTTTAGAAGTAAAAATACAGAGTATTGATTTATTTTTAGATTTTAAATAATCAAAGATATAAAATCAAAAAATTTTCGGAATCTAAGATTTTAGAAGTAAAAATACAGAGTATTGATTTATTTTTAGATTTTAAATAATCAAAGATATAAAATCAAAAAATTTTCGGAATCTAAGATTTTAGAAGTAAAAATACAGAGTATTGATTTATTTTTAGATTTTAAATAATCAAAGATATAAAATCAAAAAATTTTCGGAATCTAAGATTTTAGAAGTAAAAATACAGAGTATTGATTTATTTTTAGATTTTAAATAATCAAAGATATAAAATCAAAAAATTTTCGGAATCTAAGATTTTAGAAGTAAAAATACAGAGTATTGATTTATTTTTAGATTTTAAATAATCAAAGATATAAAATCAAAAAATTTTCGGAATCTAAGATTTTAGAAGTAAAAATACAGAGTATTGATTTATTTTTAGATTTTAAATAATCAAAGATATAAAATCAAAAAATTTTCGGAATCTAAGATTTTAGAAGTAAAAATACAGAGTATTGATTTATTTTTAGATTTTAAATAATCAAAGATATAAAATCAAAAAATTTTCGGAATCTAAGATTTTAGAAGTAAAAATACAGAGTATTGATTTATTTTTAGATTTTAAATAATCAAAGATATAAAATCAAAAAATTTTCGGAATCTAAGATTTTAGAAGTAAAAATACAGAGTATTGATTTATTTTTAGATTTTAAATAATCAAAGATATAAAATCAAAAAATTTTCGGAATCTAAGATTTTAGAAGTAAAAATACAGAGTATTGATTTATTTTTAGATTTTAAATAATCAAAGATATAAAATCAAAAAATTTTCGGAATCTAAGATTTTAGAAGTAAAAATACAGAGTATTGATTTATTTTTAGATTTTAAATAATCAAAGATATAAAATCAAAAAATTTTCGGAATCTAAGATTTTAGAAGTAAAAATACAGAGTATTGATTTATTTTTAGATTTTAAATAATCAAAGATATAAAATCAAAAAATTTTCGGAATCTAAGATTTTAGAAGTAAAAATACAGAGTATTGATTTATTTTTAGATTTTAAATAATCAAAGATATAAAATCAAAAAATTTTCGGAATCTAAGATTTTAGAAGTAAAAATACAGAGTATTGATTTATTTTTAGATTTTAAATAATCAAAGATATAAAATCAAAAAATTTTCGGAATCTAAGATTTTAGAAGTAAAAATACAGAGTATTGATTTATTTTTAGATTTTAAATAATCAAAGATATAAAATCAAAAAATTTTCGGAATCTAAGATTTTAGAAGTAAAAATACAGAGTATTGATTTATTTTTAGATTTTAAATAATCAAAGATATAAAATCAAAAAATTTTCGGAATCTAAGATTTTAGAAGTAAAAATACAGAGTATTGATTTATTTTTAGATTTTAAATAATCAAAGATATAAAATCAAAAAATTTTCGGAATCTAAGATTTTAGAAGTAAAAATACAGAGTATTGATTTATTTTTAGATTTTAAATAATCAAAGATATAAAATCAAAAAATTTTCGGAATCTAAGATTTTAGAAGTAAAAATACAGAGTATTGATTTATTTTTAGATTTTAAATAATCAAAGATATAAAATCAAAAAATTTTCGGAATCTAAGATTTTAGAAGTAAAAATACAGAGTATTGATTTATTTTTAGATTTTAAATAATCAAAGATATAAAATCAAAAAATTTTCGGAATCTAAGATTTTAGAAGTAAAAATACAGAGTATTGATTTATTTTTAGATTTTAAATAATCAAAGATATAAAATCAAAAAATTTTCGGAATCTAAGATTTTAGAAGTAAAAATACAGAGTATTGATTTATTTTTAGATTTTAAATAATCAAAGATATAAAATCAAAAAATTTTCGGAATCTAAGATTTTAGAAGTAAAAATACAGAGTATTGATTTATTTTTAGATTTTAAATAATCAAAGATATAAAATCAAAAAATTTTCGGAATCTAAGATTTTAGAAGTAAAAATACAGAGTATTGATTTATTTTTAGATTTTAAATAATCAAAGATATAAAATCAAAAAATTTTCGGAATCTAAGATTTTAGAAGTAAAAATACAGAGTATTGATTTATTTTTAGATTTTAAATAATCAAAGATATAAAATCAAAAAATTTTCGGAATCTAAGATTTTAGAAGTAAAAATACAGAGTATTGATTTATTTTTAGATTTTAAATAATCAAAGATATAAAATCAAAAAATTTTCGGAATCTAAGATTTTAGAAGTAAAAATACAGAGTATTGATTTATTTTTAGATTTTAAATAATCAAAGATATAAAATCAAAAAATTTTCGGAATCTAAGATTTTAGAAGTAAAAATACAGAGTATTGATTTATTTTTAGATTTTAAATAATCAAAGATATAAAATCAAAAAATTTTCGGAATCTAAGATTTTAGAAGTAAAAATACAGAGTATTGATTTATTTTTAGATTTTAAATAATCAAAGATATAAAATCAAAAAATTTTCGGAATCTAAGATTTTAGAAGTAAAAATACAGAGTATTGATTTATTTTTAGATTTTAAATAATCAAAGATATAAAATCAAAAAATTTTCGGAATCTAAGATTTTAGAAGTAAAAATACAGAGTATTGATTTATTTTTAGATTTTAAATAATCAAAGATATAAAATCAAAAAATTTTCGGAATCTAAGATTTTAGAAGTAAAAATACAGAGTATTGATTTATTTTTAGATTTTAAATAATCAAAGATATAAAATCAAAAAATTTTCGGAATCTAAGATTTTAGAAGTAAAAATACAGAGTATTGATTTATTTTTAGATTTTAAATAATCAAAGATATAAAATCAAAAAATTTTCGGAATCTAAGATTTTAGAAGTAAAAATACAGAGTATTGATTTATTTTTAGATTTTAAATAATCAAAGATATAAAATCAAAAAATTTTCGGAATCTAAGATTTTAGAAGTAAAAATACAGAGTATTGATTTATTTTTAGATTTTAAATAATCAAAGATATAAAATCAAAAAATTTTCGGAATCTAAGATTTTAGAAGTAAAAATACAGAGTATTGATTTATTTTTAGATTTTAAATAATCAAAGATATAAAATCAAAAAATTTTCGGAATCTAAGATTTTAGAAGTAAAAATACAGAGTATTGATTTATTTTTAGATTTTAAATAATCAAAGATATAAAATCAAAAAATTTTCGGAATCTAAGATTTTAGAAGTAAAAATACAGAGTATTGATTTATTTTTAGATTTTAAATAATCAAAGATATAAAATCAAAAAATTTTCGGAATCTAAGATTTTAGAAGTAAAAATACAGAGTATTGATTTATTTTTAGATTTTAAATAATCAAAGATATAAAATCAAAAAATTTTCGGAATCTAAGATTTTAGAAGTAAAAATACAGAGTATTGATTTATTTTTAGATTTTAAATAATCAAAGATATAAAATCAAAAAATTTTCGGAATCTAAGATTTTAGAAGTAAAAATACAGAGTATTGATTTATTTTTAGATTTTAAATAATCAAAGATATAAAATCAAAAAATTTTCGGAATCTAAGATTTTAGAAGTAAAAATACAGAGTATTGATTTATTTTTAGATTTTAAATAATCAAAGATATAAAATCAAAAAATTTTCGGAATCTAAGATTTTAGAAGTAAAAATACAGAGTATTGATTTATTTTTAGATTTTAAATAATCAAAGATATAAAATCAAAAAATTTTCGGAATCTAAGATTTTAGAAGTAAAAATACAGAGTATTGATTTATTTTTAGATTTTAAATAATCAAAGATATAAAATCAAAAAATTTTCGGAATCTAAGATTTTAGAAGTAAAAATACAGAGTATTGATTTATTTTTAGATTTTAAATAATCAAAGATATAAAATCAAAAAATTTTCGGAATCTAAGATTTTAGAAGTAAAAATACAGAGTATTGATTTATTTTTAGATTTTAAATAATCAAAGATATAAAATCAAAAAATTTTCGGAATCTAAGATTTTAGAAGTAAAAATACAGAGTATTGATTTATTTTTAGATTTTAAATAATCAAAGATATAAAATCAAAAAATTTTCGGAATCTAAGATTTTAGAAGTAAAAATACAGAGTATTGATTTATTTTTAGATTTTAAATAATCAAAGATATAAAATCAAAAAATTTTCGGAATCTAAGATTTTAGAAGTAAAAATACAGAGTATTGATTTATTTTTAGATTTTAAATAATCAAAGATATAAAATCAAAAAATTTTCGGAATCTAAGATTTTAGAAGTAAAAATACAGAGTATTGATTTATTTTTAGATTTTAAATAATCAAAGATATAAAATCAAAAAATTTTCGGAATCTAAGATTTTAGAAGTAAAAATACAGAGTATTGATTTATTTTTAGATTTTAAATAATCAAAGATATAAAATCAAAAAATTTTCGGAATCTAAGATTTTAGAAGTAAAAATACAGAGTATTGATTTATTTTTAGATTTTAAATAATCAAAGATATAAAATCAAAAAATTTTCGGAATCTAAGATTTTAGAAGTAAAAATACAGAGTATTGATTTATTTTTAGATTTTAAATAATCAAAGATATAAAATCAAAAAATTTTCGGAATCTAAGATTTTAGAAGTAAAAATACAGAGTATTGATTTATTTTTAGATTTTAAATAATCAAAGATATAAAATCAAAAAATTTTCGGAATCTAAGATTTTAGAAGTAAAAATACAGAGTATTGATTTATTTTTAGATTTTAAATAATCAAAGATATAAAATCAAAAAATTTTCGGAATCTAAGATTTTAGAAGTAAAAATACAGAGTATTGATTTATTTTTAGATTTTAAATAATCAAAGATATAAAATCAAAAAATTTTCGGAATCTAAGATTTTAGAAGTAAAAATACAGAGTATTGATTTATTTTTAGATTTTAAATAATCAAAGATATAAAATCAAAAAATTTTCGGAATCTAAGATTTTAGAAGTAAAAATACAGAGTATTGATTTATTTTTAGATTTTAAATAATCAAAGATATAAAATCAAAAAATTTTCGGAATCTAAGATTTTAGAAGTAAAAATACAGAGTATTGATTTATTTTTAGATTTTAAATAATCAAAGATATAAAATCAAAAAATTTTCGGAATCTAAGATTTTAGAAGTAAAAATACAGAGTATTGATTTATTTTTAGATTTTAAATAATCAAAGATATAAAATCAAAAAATTTTCGGAATCTAAGATTTTAGAAGTAAAAATACAGAGTATTGATTTATTTTTAGATTTTAAATAATCAAAGATATAAAATCAAAAAATTTTCGGAATCTAAGATTTTAGAAGTAAAAATACAGAGTATTGATTTATTTTTAGATTTTAAATAATCAAAGATATAAAATCAAAAAATTTTCGGAATCTAAGATTTTAGAAGTAAAAATACAGAGTATTGATTTATTTTTAGATTTTAAATAATCAAAGATATAAAATCAAAAAATTTTCGGAATCTAAGATTTTAGAAGTAAAAATACAGAGTATTGATTTATTTTTAGATTTTAAATAATCAAAGATATAAAATCAAAAAATTTTCGGAATCTAAGATTTTAGAAGTAAAAATACAGAGTATTGATTTATTTTTAGATTTTAAATAATCAAAGATATAAAATCAAAAAATTTTCGGAATCTAAGATTTTAGAAGTAAAAATACAGAGTATTGATTTATTTTTAGATTTTAAATAATCAAAGATATAAAATCAAAAAATTTTCGGAATCTAAGATTTTAGAAGTAAAAATACAGAGTATTGATTTATTTTTAGATTTTAAATAATCAAAGATATAAAATCAAAAAATTTTCGGAATCTAAGATTTTAGAAGTAAAAATACAGAGTATTGATTTATTTTTAGATTTTAAATAATCAAAGATATAAAATCAAAAAATTTTCGGAATCTAAGATTTTAGAAGTAAAAATACAGAGTATTGATTTATTTTTAGATTTTAAATAATCAAAGATATAAAATCAAAAAATTTTCGGAATCTAAGATTTTAGAAGTAAAAATACAGAGTATTGATTTATTTTTAGATTTTAAATAATCAAAGATATAAAATCAAAAAATTTTCGGAATCTAAGATTTTAGAAGTAAAAATACAGAGTATTGATTTATTTTTAGATTTTAAATAATCAAAGATATAAAATCAAAAAATTTTCGGAATCTAAGATTTTAGAAGTAAAAATACAGAGTATTGATTTATTTTTAGATTTTAAATAATCAAAGATATAAAATCAAAAAATTTTCGGAATCTAAGATTTTAGAAGTAAAAATACAGAGTATTGATTTATTTTTAGATTTTAAATAATCAAAGATATAAAATCAAAAAATTTTCGGAATCTAAGATTTTAGAAGTAAAAATACAGAGTATTGATTTATTTTTAGATTTTAAATAATCAAAGATATAAAATCAAAAAATTTTCGGAATCTAAGATTTTAGAAGTAAAAATACAGAGTATTGATTTAATTTTAGATTTTAAATAATCAAAGATATAAAATCAAAAAATTTTCGGAATCTAAGATTTTAGAAGTAAAAATACAGAGTATTGATTTATTTTTAGATTTTAAATAATCAAAGATATAAAATCAAAAAATTTTCGGAATCTAAGATTTTAGAAGTAAAAATACAGAGTATTGATTTATTTTTAGATTTTAAATAATCAAAGATATAAAATCAAAAAATTTTCGGAATCTAAGATTTTAGAAGTAAAAATACAGAGTATTGATTTATTTTTAGATTTTAAATAATCAAAGATATAAAATCAAAAAATTTTCGGAATCTAAGATTTTAGAAGTAAAAATACAGAGTATTGATTTATTTTTAGATTTTAAATAATCAAAGATATAAAATCAAAAAATTTTCGGAATCTAAGATTTTAGAAGTAAAAATACAGAGTATTGATTTATTTTTAGATTTTAAATAATCAAAGATATAAAAACAAAAAATTTTCCGAATCTAAGATTTTACAAGTAAATATACAGAGTTATGATTAAATTTGAGATTTTAAATACTCAAAGATATAAACTCAAAAAATTTTCGGAATCTAAGATTTTAGAAGTAAAAATACAGAGTATTGATTTATTTTTAGATTTTAAATAATCAAAGATATAAAATCAAAAAATTTTCGGAATCTAAGATTTTAGAAGTAAAAATACAGAGTATTGATTTATTTTTAGATTTTAAATAATCAAAGATATAAAATCAAAAAATTTTCGGAATCTAAGATTTTAGAAGTAAAAATACAGAGTATTGATTTATTTTTAGATTTTAAATAATCAAAGATATAAAATCAAAAAATTTTCGGAATCTAAGATTTTAGAAGTAAAAATACAGAGTATTGATTTATTTTTAGATTTTAAATAATCAAAGATATAAAATCAAAAAATTTTCGGAATCTAAGATTTTAGAAGTAAAAATACAGAGTATTGATTTATTTTTAGATTTTAAATAATCAAAGATATAAAATCAAAAAATTTTCGGAATCTAAGATTTTAGAAGTAAAAATACAGAGTATTGATTTATTTTTAGATTTTAAATAATCAAAGATATAAAATCAAAAAATTTTCGGAATCTAAGATTTTAGAAGTAAAAATACAGAGTATTGATTTATTTTTAGATTTTAAATAATCAAAGATATAAAATCAAAAAATTTTCGGAATCTAAGATTTTAGAAGTAAAAATACAGAGTATTGATTTATTTTTAGATTTTAAATAATCAAAGATATAAAATCAAAAAATTTTCGGAATCTAAGATTTTAGAAGTAAAAATACAGAGTATTGATTTATTTTTAGATTTTAAATAATCAAAGATATAAAATCAAAAAATTTTCGGAATCTAAGATTTTAGAAGTAAAAATACAGAGTATTGATTTATTTTTAGATTTTAAATAATCAAAGATATAAAATCAAAAAATTTTCGGAATCTAAGATTTTAGAAGTAAAAATACAGAGTATTGATTTATTTTTAGATTTTAAATAATCAAAGATATAAAATCAAAAAATTTTCGGAATCTAAGATTTTAGAAGTAAAAATACAGAGTATTGATTTATTTTTAGATTTTAAATAATCAAAGATATAAAATCAAAAAATTTTCGGAATCTAAGATTTTAGAAGTAAAAATACAGAGTATTGATTTATTTTTAGATTTTAAATAATCAAAGATATAAAATCAAAAAATTTTCGGAATCTAAGATTTTAGAAGTAAAAATACAGAGTATTGATTTATTTTTAGATTTTAAATAATCAAAGATATAAAATCAAAAAATTTTCGGAATCTAAGATTTTAGAAGTAAAAATACAGAGTATTGATTTATTTTTAGATTTTAAATAATCAAAGATATAAAATCAAAAAATTTTCGGAATCTAAGATTTTAGAAGTAAAAATACAGAGTATTGATTTATTTTTAGATTTTAAATAATCAAAGATATAAAATCAAAAAATTTTCGGAATCTAAGATTTTAGAAGTAAAAATACAGAGTATTGATTTATTTTTAGATTTTAAATAATCAAAGATATAAAATCAAAAAATTTTCGGAATCTAAGATTTTAGAAGTAAAAATACAGAGTATTGATTTATTTTTAGATTTTAAATAATCAAAGATATAAAATCAAAAAATTTTCGGAATCTAAGATTTTAGAAGTAAAAATACAGAGTATTGATTTATTTTTAGATTTTAAATAATCAAAGATATAAAATCAAAAAATTTTCGGAATCTAAGATTTTAGAAGTAAAAATACAGAGTATTGATTTATTTTTAGATTTTAAATAATCAAAGATATAAAATCAAAAAATTTTCGGAATCTAAGATTTTAGAAGTAAAAATACAGAGTATTGATTTATTTTTAGATTTTAAATAATCAAAGATATAAAATCAAAAAATTTTCGGAATCTAAGATTTTAGAAGTAAAAATACAGAGTATTGATTTATTTTTAGATTTTAAATAATCAAAGATATAAAATCAAAAAATTTTCGGAATCTAAGATTTTAGAAGTAAAAATACAGAGTATTGATTTATTTTTAGATTTTAAATAATCAAAGATATAAAATCAAAAAATTTTCGGAATCGAAGATTTTAGAAGTAAAAATACAGAGTATTGATTTATTTTTAGATTTTAAATATCAAAGATATAAAATCAAAAAATTTTCGGAATCTAAGATTTTAGAAGTAAAAATACAGAGTATTGATTTATTTTTAGATTTTAAATATCAAAGATATAAAATCAAAAAATTTTCGGAATCTAAGATTTTAGAAGTAAAAATACAGAGTATTGATTTATTTTTAGATTTTAAATAATCAAAGATATAAAATCAAAAAATTTTCGGAATCTAAGATTTTAGAAGTAAAAATACAGAGTATTGATTTATTTTTAGATTTTAAATAATCAAAGATATAAAATCAAAAAATTTTCGGAATCTAAGATTTTAGAAGTAAAAATACAGAGTATTGATTTATTTTTAGATTTTAAATAATCAAAGATATAAAATCAAAAAATTTTCGGAATCTAAGATTTTAGAAGTAAAAATACAGAGTATTGATTTATTTTTAGATTTTAAATAATCAAAGATATAAAATCAAAAAATTTTCGGAATCTAAGATTTTAGAAGTAAAAATACAGAGTATTGATTTATTTTTAGATTTTAAATAATCAAAGATATAAAATCAAAAAATTTTCGGAATCTAAGATTTTAGAAGTAAAAATACAGAGTATTGATTTATTTTTAGATTTTAAATAATCAAAGATATAAAATCAAAAAATTTTCGGAATCTAAGATTTTAGAAGTAAAAATACAGAGTATTGATTTATTTTTAGATTTTAAATAATCAAAGATATAAAATCAAAAAATTTTCGGAATCTAAGATTTTAGAAGTAAAAATACAGAGTATTGATTTATTTTTAGATTTTAAATAATCAAAGATATAAAATCAAAAAATTTTCGGAATCTAAGATTTTAGAAGTAAAAATACAGAGTATTGATTTATTTTTAGATTTTAAATAATCAAAGATATAAAATCAAAAAATTTTCGGAATCTAAGATTTTAGAAGTAAAAATACAGAGTATTGATTTATTTTTAGATTTTAAATAATCAAAGATATAAAATCAAAAAATTTTCGGAATCTAAGATTTTAGAAGTAAAAATACAGAGTATTGATTTATTTTTAGATTTTAAATAATCAAAGATATAAAATCAAAAAATTTTCGGAATCTAAGATTTTAGAAGTAAAAATACAGAGTATTGATTTATTTTTAGATTTTAAATAATCAAAGATATAAAATCAAAAAATTTTCGGAATCTAAGATTTTAGAAGTAAAAATACAGAGTATTGATTTATTTTTAGATTTTAAATAATCAAAGATATAAAATCAAAAAATTTTCGGAATCTAAGATTTTAGAAGTAAAAATACAGAGTATTGATTTATTTTTAGATTTTAAATAATCAAAGATATAAAATCAAAAAATTTTCGGAATCTAAGATTTTAGAAGTAAAAATACAGAGTATTGATTTATTTTTAGATTTTAAATAATCAAAGATATAAAATCAAAAAATTTTCGGAATCTAAGATTTTAGAAGTAAAAATACAGAGTATTGATTTATTTTTAGATTTTAAATAATCAAAGATATAAAATCAAAAAATTTTCGGAATCTAAGATTTTAGAAGTAAAAATACAGAGTATTGATTTATTTTTAGATTTTAAATAATCAAAGATATAAAATCAAAAAATTTTCGGAATCTAAGATTTTAGAAGTAAAAATACAGAGTATTGATTTATTTTTAGATTTTAAATAATCAAAGATATAAAATCAAAAAATTTTCGGAATCTAAGATTTTAGAAGTAAAAATACAGAGTATTGATTTATTTTTAGATTTTAAATAATCAAAGATATAAAATCAAAAAATTTTCGGAATCTAAGATTTTAGAAGTAAAAATACAGAGTATTGATTTATTTTTAGATTTTAAATAATCAAAGATATAAAATCAAAAAATTTTCGGAATCTAAGATTTTAGAAGTAAAAATACAGAGTATTGATTTATTTTTAGATTTTAAATAATCAAAGATATAAAATCAAAAAATTTTCGGAATCTAAGATTTTAGAAGTAAAAATACAGAGTATTGATTTATTTTTAGATTTTAAATAATCAAAGATATAAAATCAAAAAATTTTCGGAATCTAAGATTTTAGAAGTAAAAATACAGAGTATTGATTTATTTTTAGATTTTAAATAATCAAAGATATAAAATCAAAAAATTTTCGGAATCTAAGATTTTAGAAGTAAAAATACAGAGTATTGATTTATTTTTAGATTTTAAATAATCAAAGATATAAAATCAAAAAATTTTCGGAATCTAAGATTTTAGAAGTAAAAATACAGAGTATTGATTTATTTTTAGATTTTAAATAATCAAAGATATAAAATCAAAAAATTTTCGGAATCTAAGATTTTAGAAGTAAAAATACAGAGTATTGATTTATTTTTAGATTTTAAATAATCAAAGATATAAAATCAAAAAATTTTCGGAATCTAAGATTTTAGAAGTAAAAATACAGAGTATTGATTTATTTTTAGATTTTAAATAATCAAAGATATAAAATCAAAAAATTTTCGGAATCTAAGATTTTAGAAGTAAAAATACAGAGTATTGATTTATTTTTAGATTTTAAATAATCAAAGATATAAAATCAAAAAATTTTCGGAATCTAAGATTTTAGAAGTAAAAATACAGAGTATTGATTTATTTTTAGATTTTAAATAATCAAAGATATAAAATCAAAAAATTTTCGGAATCTAAGATTTTAGAAGTAAAAATACAGAGTATTGATTTATTTTTAGATTTTAAATAATCAAAGATATAAAATCAAAAAATTTTCGGAATCTAAGATTTTAGAAGTAAAAATACAGAGTATTGATTTATTTTTAGATTTTAAATAATCAAAGATATAAAATCAAAAAATTTTCGGAATCTAAGATTTTAGAAGTAAAAATACAGAGTATTGATTTATTTTTAGATTTTAAATAATCAAAGATATAAAATCAAAAAATTTTCGGAATCTAAGATTTTAGAAGTAAAAATACAGAGTATTGATTTATTTTTAGATTTTAAATAATCAAAGATATAAAATCAAAAAATTTTCGGAATCTAAGATTTTAGAAGTAAAAATACAGAGTATTGATTTATTTTTAGATTTTAAATAATCAAAGATATAAAATCAAAAAATTTTCGGAATCTAAGATTTTAGAAGTAAAAATACAGAGTATTGATTTATTTTTAGATTTTAAATAATCAAAGATATAAAATCAAAAAATTTTCGGAATCTAAGATTTTAGAAGTAAAAATACAGAGTATTGATTTATTTTTAGATTTTAAATAATCAAAGATATAAAATCAAAAAATTTTCGGAATCTAAGATTTTAGAAGTAAAAATACAGAGTATTGATTTATTTTTAGATTTTAAATAATCAAAGATATAAAATCAAAAAATTTTCGGAATCTAAGATTTTAGAAGTAAAAATACAGAGTATTGATTTATTTTTAGATTTTAAATAATCAAAGATATAAAATCAAAAAATTTTCGGAATCTAAGATTTTAGAAGTAAAAATACAGAGTATTGATTTATTTTTAGATTTTAAATAATCAAAGATATAAAATCAAAAAATTTTCGGAATCTAAGATTTTAGAAGTAAAAATACAGAGTATTGATTTATTTTTAGATTTTAAATAATCAAAGATATAAAATCAAAAAATTTTCGGAATCTAAGATTTTAGAAGTAAAAATACAGAGTATTGATTTATTTTTAGATTTTAAATAATCAAAGATATAAAATCAAAAAATTTTCGGAATCTAAGATTTTAGAAGTAAAAATACAGAGTATTGATTTATTTTTAGATTTTAAATAATCAAAGATATAAAATCAAAAAATTTTCGGAATCTAAGATTTTAGAAGTAAAAATACAGAGTATGGATTTATTTTTAGATTTTAAATAATCAAAGATATAAAATCAAAAAATTTTCGGAATCTAAGATTTTAGAAGTAAAAATACAGAGTATTGATTTATTTTTAGATTTTAAATAATCAAAGATATAAAATCAAAAAATTTTCGGAATCTAAGATTTTAGAAGTAAAAATACAGAGTATTGATTTATTTTTAGATTTTAAATAATCAAAGATATAAAATCAAAAAATTTTCGGAATCTAAGATTTTAGAAGTAAAAATACAGAGTATTGATTTATTTTTAGATTTTAAATAATCAAAGATATAAAATCAAAAAATTTTCGGAATCTAAGATTTTAGAAGTAAAAATACAGAGTATTGATTTATTTTTAGATTTTAAATACTCACAGATATAAAATCAAAAAATTTTCGGAATCTAAGATTTTAGAAGTAAAAATACAGAGTATTGATTTATTTTTAGATTTTAAATAATCAAAGATATAAAATCAAAAAATTTTCGGAATCTAAGATTTTAGAAGTAAAAATACAGAGTATTGATTTATTTTTAGATTTTAAATAATCAAAGATATAAAATCAAAAAATTTTCGGAATCTAAGATTTTAGAAGTAAAAATACAGAGTATTGATTTATTTTTAGATTTTAAATAATCAAAGATATAAAATCAAAAAATTTTCGGAATCTAAGATTTTAGAAGTAAAAATACAGAGTATTGATTTATTTTTAGATTTTAAATAATCAAAGATATAAAATCAAAAAATTTTCGGAATCTAAGATTTTAGAAGTAAAAATACAGAGTATTGATTTATTTTTAGATTTTAAATAATCAAAGATATAAAATCAAAAAATTTTCGGAATCTAAGATTTTAGAAGTAAAAATACAGAGTATTGATTTATTTTTAGATTTTAAATAATCAAAGATATAAAATCAAAAAATTTTCGGAATCTAAGATTTTAGAAGTAAAAATACAGAGTATTGATTTATTTTTAGATTTTAAATAATCAAAGATATAAAATCAAAAAATTTTCGGAATCTAAGATTTTAGAAGTAAAAATACAGAGTATTGATTTATTTTTAGATTTTAAATAATCAAAGATATAAAATCAAAAAATTTTCGGAATCTAAGATTTTAGAAGTAAAAATACAGAGTATTGATTTATTTTTAGATTTTAAATAATCAAAGATATAAAATCAAAAAATTTTCGGAATCTAAGATTTTAGAAGTAAAAATACAGAGTATTGATTTATTTTTAGATTTTAAATAATCAAAGATATAAAATCAAAAAATTTTCGGAATCTAAGATTTTAGAAGTAAAAATACAGAGTATTGATTTATTTTTAGATTTTAAATAATCAAAGATATAAAATCAAAAAATTTTCGGAATCTAAGATTTTAGAAGTAAAAATACAGAGTATTGATTTATTTTTAGATTTTAAATAATCAAAGATATAAAATCAAAAAATTTTCGGAATCTAAGATTTTAGAAGTAAAAATACAGAGTATTGATTTATTTTTAGATTTTAAATAATCAAAGATATAAAATCAAAAAATTTTCGGAATCTAAGATTTTAGAAGTAAAAATACAGAGTATTGATTTATTTTTAGATTTTAAATAATCAAAGATATAAAATCAAAAAATTTTCGGAATCTAAGATTTTAGAAGTAAAAATACAGAGTATTGATTTATTTTTAGATTTTAAATAATCAAAGATATAAAATCAAAAAATTTTCGGAATCTAAGATTTTAGAAGTAAAAATACAGAGTATTGATTTATTTTTAGATTTTAAATAATCAAAGATATAAAATCAAAAAATTTTCGGAATCTAAGATTTTAGAAGTAAAAATACAGAGTATTGATTTATTTTTAGATTTTAAATAATCAAAGATATAAAATCAAAAAATTTTCGGAATCTAAGATTTTAGAAGTAAAAATACAGAGTATTGATTTATTTTTAGATTTTAAATAATCAAAGATATAAAATCAAAAAATTTTCGGAATCTAAGATTTTAGAAGTAAAAATACAGAGTATTGATTTATTTTTAGATTTTAAATAATCAAAGATATAAAATCAAAAAATTTTCGGAATCTAAGATTTTAGAAGTAAAAATACAGAGTATTGATTTATTTTTAGATTTTAAATAATCAAAGATATAAAATCAAAAAATTTTCGGAATCTAAGATTTTAGAAGTAAAAATACAGAGTATTGATTTATTTTTAGATTTTAAATAATCAAAGATATAAAATCAAAAAATTTTCGGAATCTAAGATTTTAGAAGTAAAAATACAGAGTATTGATTTATTTTTAGATTTTAAATAATCAAAGATATAAAATCAAAAAATTTTCGGAATCTAAGATTTTAGAAGTAAAAATACAGAGTATTGATTTATTTTTAGATTTTAAATAATCAAAGATATAAAATCAAAAAATTTTCGGAATCTAAGATTTTAGAAGTAAAAATACAGAGTATTGATTTATTTTTAGATTTTAAATAATCAAAGATATAAAATCAAAAAATTTTCGGAATCTAAGATTTTAGAAGTAAAAATACAGAGTATTGATTTATTTTTAGATTTTAAATAATCAAAGATATAAAATCAAAAAATTTTCGGAATCTAAGATTTTAGAAGTAAAAATACAGAGTATTGATTTATTTTTAGATTTTAAATAATCAAAGATATAAAATCAAAAAATTTTCGGAATCTAAGATTTTAGAAGTAAAAATACAGAGTATTGATTTATTTTTAGATTTTAAATAATCAAAGATATAAAATCAAAAAATTTTCGGAATCTAAGATTTTAGAAGTAAAAATACAGAGTATTGATTTATTTTTAGATTTTAAATAATCAAAGATATAAAATCAAAAAATTTTCGGAATCTAAGATTTTAGAAGTAAAAATACAGAGTATTGATTTATTTTTAGATTTTAAATAATCAAAGATATAAAATCAAAAAATTTTCGGAATCTAAGATTTTAGAAGTAAAAATACAGAGTATTGATTTATTTTTAGATTTTAAATAATCAAAGATATAAAATCAAAAAATTTTCGGAATCTAAGATTTTAGAAGTAAAAATACAGAGTATTGATTTATTTTTAGATTTTAAATAATCAAAGATATAAAATCAAAAAATTTTCGGAATCTAAGATTTTAGAAGTAAAAATACAGAGTATTGATTTATTTTTAGATTTTAAATAATCAAAGATATAAAATCAAAAAATTTTCGGAATCTAAGATTTTAGAAGTAAAAATACAGAGTATTGATTTATTTTTAGATTTTAAATAATCAAAGATATAAAATCAAAAAATTTTCGGAATCTAAGATTTTAGAAGTAAAAATACAGAGTATTGATTTATTTTTAGATTTTAAATAATCAAAGATATAAAATCAAAAAATTTTCGGAATCTAAGATTTTAGAAGTAAAAATACAGAGTATTGATTTATTTTTAGATTTTAAATAATCAAAGATATAAAATCAAAAAATTTTCGGAATCTAAGATTTTAGAAGTAAAAATACAGAGTATTGATTTATTTTTAGATTTTAAATAATCAAAGATATAAAATCAAAAAATTTTCGGAATCTAAGATTTTAGAAGTAAAAATACAGAGTATTGATTTATTTTTAGATTTTAAATAATCAAAGATATAAAATCAAAAAATTTTCGGAATCTAAGATTTTAGAAGTAAAAATACAGAGTATTGATTTATTTTTAGATTTTAAATAATCAAAGATATAAAATCAAAAAATTTTCGGAATCTAAGATTTTAGAAGTAAAAATACAGAGTATTGATTTATTTTTAGATTTTAAATAATCAAAGATATAAAATCAAAAAATTTTCGGAATCTAAGATTTTAGAAGTAAAAATACAGAGTATTGATTTATTTTTAGATTTTAAATAATCAAAGATATAAAATCAAAAAATTTTCGGAATCTAAGATTTTAGAAGTAAAAATACAGAGTATTGATTTATTTTTAGATTTTAAATAATCAAAGATATAAAATCAAAAAATTTTCGGAATCTAAGATTTTAGAAGTAAAAATACAGAGTATTGATTTATTTTTAGATTTTAAATAATCAAAGATATAAAATCAAAAAATTTTCGGAATCTAAGATTTTAGAAGTAAAAATACAGAGTATTGATTTATTTTTAGATTTTAAATAATCAAAGATATAAAATCAAAAAATTTTCGGAATCTAAGATTTTAGAAGTAAAAATACAGAGTATTGATTTATTTTTAGATTTTAAATAATCAAAGATATAAAATCAAAAAATTTTCGGAATCTAAGATTTTAGAAGTAAAAATACAGAGTATTGATTTATTTTTAGATTTTAAATAATCAAAGATATAAAATCAAAAAATTTTCGGAATCTAAGATTTTAGAAGTAAAAATACAGAGTATTGATTTATTTTTAGATTTTAAATAATCAAAGATATAAAATCAAAAAATTTTCGGAATCTAAGATTTTAGAAGTAAAAATACAGAGTATTGATTTATTTTTAGATTTTAAATAATCAAAGATATAAAATCAAAAAATTTTCGGAATCTAAGATTTTAGAAGTAAAAATACAGAGTATTGATTTATTTTTAGATTTTAAATAATCAAAGATATAAAATCAAAAAATTTTCGGAATCTAAGATTTTAGAAGTAAAAATACAGAGTATTGATTTATTTTTAGATTTTAAATAATCAAAGATATAAAATCAAAAAATTTTCGGAATCTAAGATTTTAGAAGTAAAAATACAGAGTATTGATTTATTTTTAGATTTTAAATAATCAAAGATATAAAATCAAAAAATTTTCGGAATCTAAGATTTTAGAAGTAAAAATACAGAGTATTGATTTATTTTTAGATTTTAAATAATCAAAGATATAAAATCAAAAAATTTTCGGAATCTAAGATTTTAGAAGTAAAAATACAGAGTATTGATTTATTTTTAGATTTTAAATAATCAAAGATATAAAATCAAAAAATTTTCGGAATCTAAGATTTTAGAAGTAAAAATACAGAGTATTGATTTATTTTTAGATTTTAAATAATCAAAGATATAAAATCAAAAAATTTTCGGAATCTAAGATTTTAGAAGTAAAAATACAGAGTATTGATTTATTTTTAGATTTTAAATAATCAAAGATATAAAATCAAAAAATTTTCGGAATCTAAGATTTTAGAAGTAAAAATACAGAGTATTGATTTATTTTTAGATTTTAAATAATCAAAGATATAAAATCAAAAAATTTTCGGAATCTAAGATTTTAGAAGTAAAAATACAGAGTATTGATTTATTTTTAGATTTTAAATAATCAAAGATATAAAATCAAAAAATTTTCGGAATCTAAGATTTTAGAAGTAAAAATACAGAGTATTGATTTATTTTTAGATTTTAAATAATCAAAGATATAAAATCAAAAAATTTTCGGAATCTAAGATTTTAGAAGTAAAAATACAGAGTATTGATTTATTTTTAGATTTTAAATAATCAAAGATATAAAATCAAAAAATTTTCGGAATCTAAGATTTTAGAAGTAAAAATACAGAGTATTGATTTATTTTTAGATTTTAAATAATCAAAGATATAAAATCAAAAAATTTTCGGAATCTAAGATTTTAGAAGTAAAAATACAGAGTATTGATTTATTTTTAGATTTTAAATAATCAAAGATATAAAATCAAAAAATTTTCGGAATCTAAGATTTTAGAAGTAAAAATACAGAGTATTGATTTATTTTTAGATTTTAAATAATCAAAGATATAAAATCAAAAAATTTTCGGAATCTAAGATTTTAGAAGTAAAAATACAGAGTATTGATTTATTTTTAGATTTTAAATAATCAAAGATATAAAATCAAAAAATTTTCGGAATCTAAGATTTTAGAAGTAAAAATACAGAGTATTGATTTATTTTTAGATTTTAAATAATCAAAGATATAAAATCAAAAAATTTTCGGAATCTAAGATTTTAGAAGTAAAAATACAGAGTATTGATTTATTTTTAGATTTTAAATAATCAAAGATATAAAATCAAAAAATTTTCGGAATCTAAGATTTTAGAAGTAAAAATACAGAGTATTGATTTATTTTTAGATTTTAAATAATCAAAGATATAAAATCAAAAAATTTTCGGAATCTAAGATTTTAGAAGTAAAAATACAGAGTATTGATTTATTTTTAGATTTTAAATAATCAAAGATATAAAATCAAAAAATTTTCGGAATCTAAGATTTTAGAAGTAAAAATACAGAGTATTGATTTATTTTTAGATTTTAAATAATCAAAGATATAAAATCAAAAAATTTTCGGAATCTAAGATTTTAGAAGTAAAAATACAGAGTATTGATTTATTTTTAGATTTTAAATAATCAAAGATATAAAATCAAAAAATTTTCGGAATCTAAGATTTTAGAAGTAAAAATACAGAGTATTGATTTATTTTTAGATTTTAAATAATCAAAGATATAAAATCAAAAAATTTTCGGAATCTAAGATTTTAGAAGTAAAAATACAGAGTATTGATTTATTTTTAGATTTTAAATAATCAAAGATATAAAATCAAAAAATTTTCGGAATCTAAGATTTTAGAAGTAAAAATACAGAGTATTGATTTATTTTTAGATTTTAAATAATCAAAGATATAAAATCAAAAAATTTTCGGAATCTAAGATTTTAGAAGTAAAAATACAGAGTATTGATTTATTTTTAGATTTTAAATAATCAAAGATATAAAATCAAAAAATTTTCGGAATCTAAGATTTTAGAAGTAAAAATACAGAGTATTGATTTATTTTTAGATTTTAAATAATCAAAGATATAAAATCAAAAAATTTTCGGAATCTAAGATTTTAGAAGTAAAAATACAGAGTATTGATTTATTTTTAGATTTTAAATAATCAAAGATATAAAATCAAAAAATTTTCGGAATCTAAGATTTTAGAAGTAAAAATACAGAGTATTGATTTATTTTTAGATTTTAAATAATCAAAGATATAAAATCAAAAAATTTTCGGAATCTAAGATTTTAGAAGTAAAAATACAGAGTATTGATTTATTTTTAGATTTTAAATAATCAAAGATATAAAATCAAAAAATTTTCGGAATCTAAGATTTTAGAAGTAAAAATACAGAGTATTGATTTATTTTTAGATTTTAAATAATCAAAGATATAAAATCAAAAAATTTTCGGAATCTAAGATTTTAGAAGTAAAAATACAGAGTATTGATTTATTTTTAGATTTTAAATAATCAAAGATATAAAATCAAAAAATTTTCGGAATCTAAGATTTTAGAAGTAAAAATACAGAGTATTGATTTATTTTTAGATTTTAAATAATCAAAGATATAAAATCAAAAAATTTTCGGAATCTAAGATTTTAGAAGTAAAAATACAGAGTATTGATTTATTTTTAGATTTTAAATAATCAAAGATATAAAATCAAAAAATTTTCGGAATCTAAGATTTTAGAAGTAAAAATACAGAGTATTGATTTATTTTTAGATTTTAAATAATCAAAGATATAAAATCAAAAAATTTTCGGAATCTAAGATTTTAGAAGTAAAAATACAGAGTATTGATTTATTTTTAGATTTTAAATAATCAAAGATATAAAATCAAAAAATTTTCGGAATCTAAGATTTTAGAAGTAAAAATACAGAGTATTGATTTATTTTTAGATTTTAAATAATCAAAGATATAAAATCAAAAAATTTTCGGAATCTAAGATTTTAGAAGTAAAAATACAGAGTATTGATTTATTTTTAGATTTTAAATAATCAAAGATATAAAATCAAAAAATTTTCGGAATCTAAGATTTTAGAAGTAAAAATACAGAGTATTGATTTATTTTTAGATTTTAAATAATCAAAGATATAAAATCAAAAAATTTTCGGAATCTAAGATTTTAGAAGTAAAAATACAGAGTATTGATTTATTTTTAGATTTTAAATAATCAAAGATATAAAATCAAAAAATTTTCGGAATCTAAGATTTTAGAAGTAAAAATACAGAGTATTGATTTATTTTTAGATTTTAAATAATCAAAGATATAAAATCAAAAAATTTTCGGAATCTAAGATTTTAGAAGTAAAAATACAGAGTATTGATTTATTTTTAGATTTTAAATAATCAAAGATATAAAATCAAAAAATTTTCGGAATCTAAGATTTTAGAAGTAAAAATACAGAGTATTGATTTATTTTTAGATTTTAAATAATCAAAGATATAAAATCAAAAAATTTTCGGAATCTAAGATTTTAGAAGTAAAAATACAGAGTATTGATTTATTTTTAGATTTTAAATAATCAAAGATATAAAATCAAAAAATTTTCGGAATCTAAGATTTTAGAAGTAAAAATACAGAGTATTGATTTATTTTTAGATTTTAAATAATCAAAGATATAAAATCAAAAAATTTTCGGAATCTAAGATTTTAGAAGTAAAAATACAGAGTATTGATTTATTTTTAGATTTTAAATAATCAAAGATATAAAATCAAAAAATTTTCGGAATCTAAGATTTTAGAAGTAAAAATACAGAGTATTGATTTATTTTTAGATTTTAAATAATCAAAGATATAAAATCAAAAAATTTTCGGAATCTAAGATTTTAGAAGTAAAAATACAGAGTATTGATTTATTTTTAGATTTTAAATAATCAAAGATATAAAATCAAAAAATTTTCGGAATCTAAGATTTTAGAAGTAAAAATACAGAGTATTGATTTATTTTTAGATTTTAAATAATCAAAGATATAAAATCAAAAAATTTTCGGAATCTAAGATTTTAGAAGTAAAAATACAGAGTATTGATTTATTTTTAGATTTTAAATAATCAAAGATATAAAATCAAAAAATTTTCGGAATCTAAGATTTTAGAAGTAAAAATACAGAGTATTGATTTATTTTTAGATTTTAAATAATCAAAGATATAAAATCAAAAAATTTTCGGAATCTAAGATTTTAGAAGTAAAAATACAGAGTATTGATTTATTTTTAGATTTTAAATAATCAAAGATATAAAATCAAAAAATTTTCGGAATCTAAGATTTTAGAAGTAAAAATACAGAGTATTGATTTATTTTTAGATTTTAAATAATCAAAGATATAAAATCAAAAAATTTTCGGAATCTAAGATTTTAGAAGTAAAAATACAGAGTATTGATTTATTTTTAGATTTTAAATAATCAAAGATATAAAATCAAAAAATTTTCGGAATCTAAGATTTTAGAAGTAAAAATACAGAGTATTGATTTATTTTTAGATTTTAAATAATCAAAGATATAAAATCAAAAAATTTTCGGAATCTAAGATTTTAGAAGTAAAAATACAGAGTATTGATTTATTTTTAGATTTTAAATAATCAAAGATATAAAATCAAAAAATTTTCGGAATCTAAGATTTTAGAAGTAAAAATACAGAGTATTGATTTATTTTTAGATTTTAAATAATCAAAGATATAAAATCAAAAAATTTTCGGAATCTAAGATTTTAGAAGTAAAAATACAGAGTATTGATTTATTTTTAGATTTTAAATAATCAAAGATATAAAATCAAAAAATTTTCGGAATCTAAGATTTTAGAAGTAAAAATACAGAGTATTGATTTATTTTTAGATTTTAAATAATCAAAGATATAAAATCAAAAAATTTTCGGAATCTAAGATTTTAGAAGTAAAAATACAGAGTATTGATTTATTTTTAGATTTTAAATAATCAAAGATATAAAATCAAAAAATTTTCGGAATCTAAGATTTTAGAAGTAAAAATACAGAGTATTGATTTATTTTTAGATTTTAAATAATCAAAGATATAAAATCAAAAAATTTTCGGAATCTAAGATTTTAGAAGTAAAAATACAGAGTATTGATTTATTTTTAGATTTTAAATAATCAAAGATATAAAATCAAAAAATTTTCGGAATCTAAGATTTTAGAAGTAAAAATACAGAGTATTGATTTATTTTTAGATTTTAAATAATCAAAGATATAAAATCAAAAAATTTTCGGAATCTAAGATTTTAGAAGTAAAAATACAGAGTATTGATTTATTTTTAGATTTTAAATAATCAAAGATATAAAATCAAAAAATTTTCGGAATCTAAGATTTTAGAAGTAAAAATACAGAGTATTGATTTATTTTTAGATTTTAAATAATCAAAGATATAAAATCAAAAAATTTTCGGAATCTAAGATTTTAGAAGTAAAAATACAGAGTATTGATTTATTTTTAGATTTTAAATAATCAAAGATATAAAATCAAAAAATTTTCGGAATCTAAGATTTTAGAAGTAAAAATACAGAGTATTGATTTATTTTTAGATTTTAAATAATCAAAGATATAAAATCAAAAAATTTTCGGAATCTAAGATTTTAGAAGTAAAAATACAGAGTATTGATTTATTTTTAGATTTTAAATAATCAAAGATATAAAATCAAAAAATTTTCGGAATCTAAGATTTTAGAAGTAAAAATACAGAGTATTGATTTATTTTTAGATTTTAAATAATCAAAGATATAAAATCAAAAAATTTTCGGAATCTAAGATTTTAGAAGTAAAAATACAGAGTATTGATTTATTTTTAGATTTTAAATAATCAAAGATATAAAATCAAAAAATTTTCGGAATCTAAGATTTTAGAAGTAAAAATACAGAGTATTGATTTATTTTTAGATTTTAAATAATCAAAGATATAAAATCAAAAAATTTTCGGAATCTAAGATTTTAGAAGTAAAAATACAGAGTATTGATTTATTTTTAGATTTTAAATAATCAAAGATATAAAATCAAAAAATTTTCGGAATCTAAGATTTTAGAAGTAAAAATACAGAGTATTGATTTATTTTTAGATTTTAAATAATCAAAGATATAAAATCAAAAAATTTTCGGAATCTAAGATTTTAGAAGTAAAAATACAGAGTATTGATTTATTTTTAGATTTTAAATAATCAAAGATATAAAATCAAAAAATTTTCGGAATCTAAGATTTTAGAAGTAAAAATACAGAGTATTGATTTATTTTTAGATTTTAAATAATCAAAGATATAAAATCAAAAAATTTTCGGAATCTAAGATTTTAGAAGTAAAAATACAGAGTATTGATTTATTTTTAGATTTTAAATAATCAAAGATATAAAATCAAAAAATTTTCGGAATCTAAGATTTTAGAAGTAAAAATACAGAGTATTGATTTATTTTTAGATTTTAAATAATCAAAGATATAAAATCAAAAAATTTTCGGAATCTAAGATTTTAGAAGTAAAAATACAGAGTATTGATTTATTTTTAGATTTTAAATAATCAAAGATATAAAATCAAAAAATTTTCGGAATCTAAGATTTTAGAAGTAAAAATACAGAGTATTGATTTATTTTTAGATTTTAAATAATCAAAGATATAAAATCAAAAAATTTTCGGAATCTAAGATTTTAGAAGTAAAAATACAGAGTATTGATTTATTTTTAGATTTTAAATAATCAAAGATATAAAATCAAAAAATTTTCGGAATCTAAGATTTTAGAAGTAAAAATACAGAGTATTGATTTATTTTTAGATTTTAAATAATCAAAGATATAAAATCAAAAAATTTTCGGAATCTAAGATTTTAGAAGTAAAAATACAGAGTATTGATTTATTTTTAGATTTTCAATAATCAAAGATATACAATCAAAAAATTTTCGGAATCTAAGATTTTAGAAGTAAAAATACAGAGTATTGATTTATTTTTAGATTTTAAATAATCAAAGATATAAAATCAAAAAATTTTCGGAATCTAAGATTTTAGAAGTAAAAATACAGAGTATTGATTTATTTTTAGATTTTAAATAATCAAAGATATAAAATCAAAAAATTTTCGGAATCTAAGATTTTAGAAGTAAAAATACAGAGTATTGATTTATTTTTAGATTTTAAATAATCAAAGATATAAAATCAAAAAATTTTCGGAATCTAAGATTTTAGAAGTAAAAATACAGAGTATTGATTTATTTTTAGATTTTAAATAATCAAAGATATAAAATCAAAAAATTTTCGGAATCTAAGATTTTAGAAGTAAAAATACAGAGTATTGATTTATTTTTAGATTTTAAATAATCAAAGATATAAAATCAAAAAATTTTCGGAATCTAAGATTTTAGAAGTAAAAATACAGAGTATTGATTTATTTTTAGATTTTAAATAATCAAAGATATAAAATCAAAAAATTTTCGGAATCTAAGATTTTAGAAGTAAAAATACAGAGTATTGATTTATTTTTAGATTTTAAATAATCAAAGATATAAAATCAAAAAATTTTCGGAATCTAAGATTTTAGAAGTAAAAATACAGAGTATTGATTTATTTTTAGATTTTAAATAATCAAAGATATAAAATCAAAAAATTTTCGGAATCTAAGATTTTAGAAGTAAAAATACAGAGTATTGATTTATTTTTAGATTTTAAATAATCAAAGATATAAAATCAAAAAATTTTCGGAATCTAAGATTTTAGAAGTAAAAATACAGAGTATTGATTTATTTTTAGATTTTAAATAATCAAAGATATAAAATCAAAAAATTTTCGGAATCTAAGATTTTAGAAGTAAAAATACAGAGTATTGATTTATTTTTAGATTTTAAATAATCAAAGATATAAAATCAAAAAATTTTCGGAATCTAAGATTTTAGAAGTAAAAATACAGAGTATTGATTTATTTTTAGATTTTAAATAATCAAAGATATAAAATCAAAAAATTTTCGGAATCTAAGATTTTAGAAGTAAAAATACAGAGTATTGATTTATTTTTAGATTTTAAATAATCAAAGATATAAAATCAAAAAATTTTCGGAATCTAAGATTTTAGAAGTAAAAATACAGAGTATTGATTTATTTTTAGATTTTAAATAATCAAAGATATAAAATCAAAAAATTTTCGGAATCTAAGATTTTAGAAGTAAAAATACAGAGTATTGATTTATTTTTAGATTTTAAATAATCAAAGATATAAAATCAAAAAATTTTCGGAATCTAAGATTTTAGAAGTAAAAATACAGAGTATTGATTTATTTTTAGATTTTAAATAATCAAAGATATAAAATCAAAAAATTTTCGGAATCTAAGATTTTAGAAGTAAAAATACAGAGTATTGATTTATTTTTAGATTTTAAATAATCAAAGATATAAAATCAAAAAATTTTCGGAATCTAAGATTTTAGAAGTAAAAATACAGAGTATTGATTTATTTTTAGATTTTAAATAATCAAAGATATAAAATCAAAAAATTTTCGGAATCTAAGATTTTAGAAGTAAAAATACAGAGTATTGATTTATTTTTAGATTTTAAATAATCAAAGATATAAAATCAAAAAATTTTCGGAATCTAAGATTTTAGAAGTAAAAATACAGAGTATTGATTTATTTTTAGATTTTAAATAATCAAAGATATAAAATCAAAAAATTTTCGGAATCTAAGATTTTAGAAGTAAAAATACAGAGTATTGATTTATTTTTAGATTTTAAATAATCAAAGATATAAAATCAAAAAATTTTCGGAATCTAAGATTTTAGAAGTAAAAATACAGAGTATTGATTTATTTTTAGATTTTAAATAATCAAAGATATAAAATCAAAAAATTTTCGGAATCTAAGATTTTAGAAGTAAAAATACAGAGTATTGATTTATTTTTAGATTTTAAATAATCAAAGATATAAAATCAAAAAATTTTCGGAATCTAAGATTTTAGAAGTAAAAATACAGAGTATTGATTTATTTTTAGATTTTAAATAATCAAAGATATAAAATCAAAAAATTTTCGGAATCTAAGATTTTAGAAGTAAAAATACAGAGTATTGATTTATTTTTAGATTTTAAATAATCAAAGATATAAAATCAAAAAATTTTCGGAATCTAAGATTTTAGAAGTAAAAATACAGAGTATTGATTTATTTTTAGATTTTAAATAATCAAAGATATAAAATCAAAAAATTTTCGGAATCTAAGATTTTAGAAGTAAAAATACAGAGTATTGATTTATTTTTAGATTTTAAATAATCAAAGATATAAAATCAAAAAATTTTCGGAATCTAAGATTTTAGAAGTAAAAATACAGAGTATTGATTTATTTTTAGATTTTAAATAATCAAAGATATAAAATCAAAAAATTTTCGGAATCTAAGATTTTAGAAGTAAAAATACAGAGTATTGATTTATTTTTAGATTTTAAATAATCAAAGATATAAAATCAAAAAATTTTCGGAATCTAAGATTTTAGAAGTAAAAATACAGAGTATTGATTTATTTTTAGATTTTAAATAATCAAAGATATAAAATCAAAAAATTTTCGGAATCTAAGATTTTAGAAGTAAAAATACAGAGTATTGATTTATTTTTAGATTTTAAATAATCAAAGATATAAAATCAAAAAATTTTCGGAATCTAAGATTTTAGAAGTAAAAATACAGAGTATTGATTTATTTTTAGATTTTAAATAATCAAAGATATAAAATCAAAAAATTTTCGGAATCTAAGATTTTAGAAGTAAAAATACAGAGTATTGATTTATTTTTAGATTTTAAATAATCAAAGATATAAAATCAAAAAATTTTCGGAATCTAAGATTTTAGAAGTAAAAATACAGAGTATTGATTTATTTTTAGATTTTAAATAATCAAAGATATAAAATCAAAAAATTTTCGGAATCTAAGATTTTAGAAGTAAAAATACAGAGTATTGATTTATTTTTAGATTTTAAATAATCAAAGATATAAAATCAAAAAATTTTCGGAATCTAAGATTTTAGAAGTAAAAATACAGAGTATTGATTTATTTTTAGATTTTAAATAATCAAAGATATAAAATCAAAAAATTTTCGGAATCTAAGATTTTAGAAGTAAAAATACAGAGTATTGATTTATTTTTAGATTTTAAATAATCAAAGATATAAAATCAAAAAATTTTCGGAATCTAAGATTTTAGAAGTAAAAATACAGAGTATTGATTTATTTTTAGATTTTAAATAATCAAAGATATAAAATCAAAAAATTTTCGGAATCTAAGATTTTAGAAGTAAAAATACAGAGTATTGATTTATTTTTAGATTTTAAATAATCAAAGATATAAAATCAAAAAATTTTCGGAATCTAAGATTTTAGAAGTAAAAATACAGAGTATTGATTTATTTTTAGATTTTAAATAATCAAAGATATAAAATCAAAAAATTTTCGGAATCTAAGATTTTAGAAGTAAAAATACAGAGTATTGATTTATTTTTAGATTTTAAATAATCAAAGATATAAAATCAAAAAATTTTCGGAATCTAAGATTTTAGAAGTAAAAATACAGAGTATTGATTTATTTTTAGATTTTAAATAATCAAAGATATAAAATCAAAAAATTTTCGGAATCTAAGATTTTAGAAGTAAAAATACAGAGTATTGATTTATTTTTAGATTTTAAATAATCAAAGATATAAAATCAAAAAATTTTCGGAATCTAAGATTTTAGAAGTAAAAATACAGAGTATTGATTTATTTTTAGATTTTAAATAATCAAAGATATAAAATCAAAAAATTTTCGGAATCTAAGATTTTAGAAGTAAAAATACAGAGTATTGATTTATTTTTAGATTTTAAATAATCAAAGATATAAAATCAAAAAATTTTCGGAATCTAAGATTTTAGAAGTAAAAATACAGAGTATTGATTTATTTTTAGATTTTAAATAATCAAAGATATAAAATCAAAAAATTTTCGGAATCTAAGATTTTAGAAGTAAAAATACAGAGTATTGATTTATTTTTAGATTTTAAATAATCAAAGATATAAAATCAAAAAATTTTCGGAATCTAAGATTTTAGAAGTAAAAATACAGAGTATTGATTTATTTTTAGATTTTAAATAATCAAAGATATAAAATCAAAAAATTTTCGGAATCTAAGATTTTAGAAGTAAAAATACAGAGTATTGATTTATTTTTAGATTTTAAATAATCAAAGATATAAAATCAAAAAATTTTCGGAATCTAAGATTTTAGAAGTAAAAATACAGAGTATTGATTTATTTTTAGATTCTAAATAATCAAAGATATAAAATCAAAAAATTTTCGGAATCTAAGATTTTAGAAGTAAAAATACAGAGTATTGATTTATTTTTAGATTTTAAATAATCAAAGATATAAAATCAAAAAATTTTCGGAATCTAAGATTTTAGAAGTAAAAATACAGAGTATTGATTTATTTTTAGATTTTAAATAATCAAAGATATAAAATCAAAAAATTTTCGGAATCTAAGATTTTAGAAGTAAAAATACAGAGTATTGATTTATTTTTAGATTTTAAATAATCAAAGATATAAAATCAAAAAATTTTCGGAATCTAAGATTTTAGAAGTAAAAATACAGAGTATTGATTTATTTTTAGATTTTAAATAATCAAAGATATAAAATCAAAAAATTTTCGGAATCTAAGATTTTAGAAGTAAAAATACAGAGTATTGATTTATTTTTAGATTTTAAATAATCAAAGATATAAAATCAAAAAATTTTCGGAATCTAAGATTTTAGAAGTAAAAATACAGAGTATTGATTTATTTTTAGATTTTAAATAATCAAAGATATAAAATCAAAAAATTTTCGGAATCTAAGATTTTAGAAGTAAAAATACAGAGTATTGATTTATTTTTAGATTTTAAATAATCAAAGATATAAAATCAAAAAATTTTCGGAATCTAAGATTTTAGAAGTAAAAATACAGAGTATTGATTTATTTTTAGATTTTAAATAATCAAAGATATAAAATCAAAAAATTTTCGGAATCTAAGATTTTAGAAGTAAAAATACAGAGTATTGATTTATTTTTAGATTTTAAATAATCAAAGATATAAAATCAAAAAATTTTCGGAATCTAAGATTTTAGAAGTAAAAATACAGAGTATTGATTTATTTTTAGATTTTAAATAATCAAAGATATAAAATCAAAAAATTTTCGGAATCTAAGATTTTAGAAGTAAAAATACAGAGTATTGATTTATTTTTAGATTTTAAATAATCAAAGATATAAAATCAAAAAATTTTCGGAATCTAAGATTTTAGAAGTAAAAATACAGAGTATTGATTTATTTTTAGATTTTAAATAATCAAAGATATAAAATCAAAAAATTTTCGGAATCTAAGATTTTAGAAGTAAAAATACAGAGTATTGATTTATTTTTAGATTTTAAATAATCAAAGATATAAAATCAAAAAATTTTCGGAATCTAAGATTTTAGAAGTAAAAATACAGAGTATTGATTTATTTTTAGATTTTAAATAATCAAAGATATAAAATCAAAAAATTTTCGGAATCTAAGATTTTAGAAGTAAAAATACAGAGTATTGATTTATTTTTAGATTTTAAATAATCCAAGATATAAAATCAAAAAATTTTCGGAATCTAAGATTTTAGAAGTAAAAATACAGAGTATTGATTTATTTTTAGATTTTAAATAATCAAAGATATAAAATCAAAAAATTTTCGGAATCTAAGATTTTAGAAGTAAAAATACAGAGTATTGATTTATTTTTAGATTTTAAATAATCAAAGATATAAAATCAAAAAATTTTCGGAATCTAAGATTTTAGAAGTAAAAATACAGAGTATTGATTTATTTTTAGATTTTAAATAATCAAAGATATAAAATCAAAAAATTTTCGGAATCTAAGATTTTAGAAGTAAAAATACAGAGTATTGATTTATTTTTAGATTTTAAATAATCAAAGATATAAAATCAAAAAATTTTCGGAATCTAAGATTTTAGAAGTAAAAATACAGAGTATTGATTTATTTTTAGATTTTAAATAATCAAAGATATAAAATCAAAAAATTTTCGGAATCTAAGATTTTAGAAGTAAAAATACAGAGTATTGATTTATTTTTAGATTTTAAATAATCAAAGATATAAAATCAAAAAATTTTCGGAATCTAAGATTTTAGAAGTAAAAATACAGAGTATTGATTTATTTTTAGATTTTAAATAATCAAAGATATAAAATCAAAAAATTTTCGGAATCTAAGATTTTAGAAGTAAAAATACAGAGTATTGATTTATTTTTAGATTTTAAATAATCAAAGATATAAAATCAAAAAATTTTCGGAATCTAAGATTTTAGAAGTAAAAATACAGAGTATTGATTTATTTTTAGATTTTAAATAATCAAAGATATAAAATCAAAAAATTTTCGGAATCTAAGATTTTAGAAGTAAAAATACAGAGTATTGATTTATTTTTAGATTTTAAATAATCAAAGATATAAAATCAAAAAATTTTCGGAATCTAAGATTTTAGAAGTAAAAATACAGAGTATTGATTTATTTTTAGATTTTAAATAATCAAAGATATAAAATCAAAAAATTTTCGGAATCTAAGATTTTAGAAGTAAAAATACAGAGTATTGATTTATTTTTAGATTTTAAATAATCAAAGATATAAAATCAAAAAATTTTCGGAATCTAAGATTTTAGAAGTAAAAATACAGAGTATTGATTTATTTTTAGATTTTAAATAATCAAAGATATAAAATCAAAAAATTTTCGGAATCTAAGATTTTAGAAGTAAAAATACAGAGTATTGATTTATTTTTAGATTTTAAATAATCAAAGATATAAAATCAAAAAATTTTCGGAATCTAAGATTTTAGAAGTAAAAATACAGAGTATTGATTTATTTTTAGATTTTAAATAATCAAAGATATAAAATCAAAAAATTTTCGGAATCTAAGATTTTAGAAGTAAAAATACAGAGTATTGATTTATTTTTAGATTTTAAATAATCAAAGATATAAAATCAAAAAATTTTCGGAATCTAAGATTTTAGAAGTAAAAATACAGAGTATTGATTTATTTTTAGATTTTAAATAATCAAAGATATAAAATCAAAAAATTTTCGGAATCTAAGATTTTAGAAGTAAAAATACAGAGTATTGATTTATTTTTAGATTTTAAATAATCAAAGATATAAAATCAAAAAATTTTCGGAATCTAAGATTTTAGAAGTAAAAATACAGAGTATTGATTTATTTTTAGATTTTAAATAATCAAAGATATAAAATCAAAAAATTTTCGGAATCTAAGATTTTAGAAGTAAAAATACAGAGTATTGATTTATTTTTAGATTTTAAATAATCAAAGATATAAAATCAAAAAATTTTCGGAATCTAAGATTTTAGAAGTAAAAATACAGAGTATTGATTTATTTTTAGATTTTAAATAATCAAAGATATAAAATCAAAAAATTTTCGGAATCTAAGATTTTAGAAGTAAAAATACAGAGTATTGATTTATTTTTAGATTTTAAATAATCAAAGATATAAAATCAAAAAATTTTCGGAATCTAAGATTTTAGAAGTAAAAATACAGAGTATTGATTTATTTTTAGATTTTAAATAATCAAAGATATAAAATCAAAAAATTTTCGGAATCTAAGATTTTAGAAGTAAAAATACAGAGTATTGATTTATTTTTAGATTTTAAATAATCAAAGATATAAAATCAAAAAATTTTCGGAATCTAAGATTTTAGAAGTAAAAATACAGAGTATTGATTTATTTTTAGATTTTAAATAATCAAAGATATAAAATCAAAAAATTTTCGGAATCTAAGATTTTAGAAGTAAAAATACAGAGTATTGATTTATTTTTAGATTTTAAATAATCAAAGATATAAAATCAAAAAATTTTCGGAATCTAAGATTTTAGAAGTAAAAATACAGAGTATTGATTTATTTTTAGATTTTAAATAATCAAAGATATAAAATCAAAAAATTTTCGGAATCTAAGATTTTAGAAGTAAAAATACAGAGTATTGATTTATTTTTAGATTTTAAATAATCAAAGATATAAAATCAAAAAATTTTCGGAATCTAAGATTTTAGAAGTAAAAATACAGAGTATTGATTTATTTTTAGATTTTAAATAATCAAAGATATAAAATCAAAAAATTTTCGGAATCTAAGATTTTAGAAGTAAAAATACAGAGTATTGATTTATTTTTAGATTTTAAATAATCAAAGATATAAAATCAAAAAATTTTCGGAATCTAAGATTTTAGAAGTAAAAATACAGAGTATTGATTTATTTTTAGATTTTAAATAATCAAAGATATAAAATCAAAAAATTTTCGGAATCTAAGATTTTAGAAGTAAAAATACAGAGTATTGATTTATTTTTAGATTTTAAATAATCAAAGATATAAAATCAAAAAATTTTCGGAATCTAAGATTTTAGAAGTAAAAATACAGAGTATTGATTTATTTTTAGATTTTAAATAATCAAAGATATAAAATCAAAAAATTTTCGGAATCTAAGATTTTAGAAGTAAAAATACAGAGTATTGATTTATTTTTAGATTTTAAATAATCAAAGATATAAAATCAAAAAATTTTCGGAATCTAAGATTTTAGAAGTAAAAATACAGAGTATTGATTTATTTTTAGATTTTAAATAATCAAAGATATAAAATCAAAAAATTTTCGGAATCTAAGATTTTAGAAGTAAAAATACAGAGTATTGATTTATTTTTAGATTTTAAATAATCAAAGATATAAAATCAAAAAATTTTCGGAATCTAAGATTTTAGAAGTAAAAATACAGAGTATTGATTTATTTTTAGATTTTAAATAATCAAAGATATAAAATCAAAAAATTTTCGGAATCTAAGATTTTAGAAGTAAAAATACAGAGTATTGATTTATTTTTAGATTTTAAATAATCAAAGATATAAAATCAAAAAATTTTCGGAATCTAAGATTTTAGAAGTAAAAATACAGAGTATTGATTTATTTTTAGATTTTAAATAATCAAAGATATAAAATCAAAAAATTTTCGGAATCTAAGATTTTAGAAGTAAAAATACAGAGTATTGATTTATTTTTAGATTTTAAATAATCAAAGATATAAAATCAAAAAATTTTCGGAATCTAAGATTTTAGAAGTAAAAATACAGAGTATTGATTTATTTTTAGATTTTAAATAATCAAAGATATAAAATCAAAAAATTTTCGGAATCTAAGATTTTAGAAGTAAAAATACAGAGTATTGATTTATTTTTAGATTTTAAATAATCAAAGATATAAAATCAAAAAATTTTCGGAATCTAAGATTTTAGAAGTAAAAATACAGAGTATTGATTTATTTTTAGATTTTAAATAATCAAAGATATAAAATCAAAAAATTTTCGGAATCTAAGATTTTAGAAGTAAAAATACAGAGTATTGATTTATTTTTAGATTTTAAATAATCAAAGATATAAAATCAAAAAATTTTCGGAATCTAAGATTTTAGAAGTAAAAATACAGAGTATTGATTTATTTTTAGATTTTAAATAATCAAAGATATAAAATCAAAAAATTTTCGGAATCTAAGATTTTAGAAGTAAAAATACAGAGTATTGATTTATTTTTAGATTTTAAATAATCAAAGATATAAAATCAAAAAATTTTCGGAATCTAAGATTTTAGAAGTAAAAATACAGAGTATTGATTTATTTTTAGATTTTAAATAATCAAAGATATAAAATCAAAAAATTTTCGGAATCTAAGATTTTAGAAGTAAAAATACAGAGTATTGATTTATTTTTAGATTTTAAATAATCAAAGATATAAAATCAAAAAATTTTCGGAATCTAAGATTTTAGAAGTAAAAATACAGAGTATTGATTTATTTTTAGATTTTAAATAATCAAAGATATAAAATCAAAAAATTTTCGGAATCTAAGATTTTAGAAGTAAAAATACAGAGTATTGATTTATTTTTAGATTTTAAATAATCAAAGATATAAAATCAAAAAATTTTCGGAATCTAAGATTTTAGAAGTAAAAATACAGAGTATTGATTTATTTTTAGATTTTAAATAATCAAAGATATAAAATCAAAAAATTTTCGGAATCTAAGATTTTAGAAGTAAAAATACAGAGTATTGATTTATTTTTAGATTTTAAATAATCAAAGATATAAAATCAAAAAATTTTCGGAATCTAAGATTTTAGAAGTAAAAATACAGAGTATTGATTTATTTTTAGATTTTAAATAATCAAAGATATAAAATCAAAAAATTTTCGGAATCTAAGATTTTAGAAGTAAAAATACAGAGTATTGATTTATTTTTAGATTTTAAATAATCAAAGATATAAAATCAAAAAATTTTCGGAATCTAAGATTTTAGAAGTAAAAATACAGAGTATTGATTTATTTTTAGATTTTAAATAATCAAAGATATAAAATCAAAAAATTTTCGGAATCTAAGATTTTAGAAGTAAAAATGCCAGAGTATTGATTTATTTTTTAGATTTTAAATAATTAAAGATATAAAATCAAAAAGTTTTCGGAATCTAAGATTTTAGAAGTAAAAATACAGAGTATTGATTTATTTTTTAGATTTTAAATAATCAAAGATATAAAATCAAAAAAATTTTCGGAATCTAAGATTTTAGAAGTAAAAATACAGAGTATTATGATTTATTTTTAGATTTTAAATAATCAAAGATATAAAATCAAAAAATTTTCGGAATCTAAGATTTTAGAAGTAAAAATACAGAGTATTGATTTATTTTTAGATTTTAAATAATCAAAGATATAAAATCAAAAAATTTTCGGAATCTAAGATTTTAGAAGTAAAAATACAGAGTATTGATTTATTTTTAGATTTTAAATAATCAAAGATATAAAATCAAAAAATTTTCGGAATCTAAGATTTTAGAAGTAAAAATACAGAGTATTGATTTATTTTTAGATTTTAAATAATCAAAGATATAAAATCAAAAAATTTTCGGAATCTAAGATTTTAGAAGTAAAAATACAGAGTATTGATTTATTTTTAGATTTTAAATAATCAAAGATATAAAATCAAAAAATTTTCGGAATCTAAGATTTTAGAAGTAAAAATACAGAGTATTGATTTATTTTTAGATTTTAAATAATCAAAGATATAAAATCAAAAAATTTTCGGAATCTAAGATTTTAGAAGTAAAAATACAGAGTATTGATTTATTTTTAGATTTTAAATAATCAAAGATATAAAATCAAAAAATTTTCGGAATCTAAGATTTTAGAAGTAAAAATACAGAGTATTGATTTATTTTTAGATTTTAAATAATCAAAGATATAAAATCAAAAAATTTTCGGAATCTAAGATTTTAGAAGTAAAAATACAGAGTATTGATTTATTTTTAGATTTTAAATAATCAAAGATATAAAATCAAAAAATTTTCGGAATCTAAGATTTTAGAAGTAAAAATACAGAGTATTGATTTATTTTTAGATTTTAAATAATAAAAGATATAAAATCAAAAAATTTTGGTATCTAAGATTTTAGAAGTAAAAATACAGAGTATTGATTTATTTTTAGATTTTAAATAATCAAAGATATAAAATCAAAAAATTTTCGGAATCTAAGATTTTAGAAGTAAAAATACAGAGTATTGATTTATTTTTAGATTTTAAATAATCAAAGATATAAAATCAAAAAATTTTCGGAATCTAAGATTTTAGAAGTAAAAATACAGAGTATTGATTTATTTTTAGATTTTAAATAATCAAAGATATAAAATCAAAAAATTTTCGGAATCTAAGATTTTAGAAGTAAAAATACAGAGTATTGATTTATTTTTAGATTTTAAATAATCAAAGATATAAAATCAAAAATTTTCGGAATCTAAGATTTTAGAAGTAAAAATACAGAGTATTGATTTATTTTTAGATTTTAAATAATCAAAGATATAAAATCAAAAATTTTCGGAATCTAAGATTTTAGAAGTAAAAATACAGAGTATTGATTTATTTTTAGATTTTAAATAATCAAAGATATAAAATCAAAAAATTTTCGGAATCTAAGATTTTAGAAGTAAAAATACAGAGTATTGATTTATTTTTAGATTTTAAATAATCAAAGATATAAAATCAAAAAATTTTCGGAATCTAAGATTTTAGAAGTAAAAATACAGAGTATTGATTTATTTTTAGATTTTAAATAATCAAAGATATAAAATCAAAAAATTTTCGGAATCTAAGATTTTAGAAGTAAAAATACAGAGTATTGATTTATTTTTAGATTTTAAATAATCAAAGATATAAAATCAAAAAATTTTCGGAATCTAAGATTTTAGAAGTAAAAATACAGAGTATTGATTTATTTTTAGATTTTAAATAATCAAAGATATAAAATCAAAAAGTTTTCGGAATCTAAGATTTTAGAAGTAAAAATACAGAGTATTGATTTATTTTTAGATTTTAAATAATCAAAGATATAAAATCAAAAAATTTTCGGAATCTAAGATTTTAGAAGTAAAAATACAGAGTATTGATTTATTTTTAGATTTTAAATAATCAAAGATATAAAATCAAAAAATTTTCGGAATCTAAGATTTTAGAAGTAAAAATACAGAGTATTGATTTATTTTTTAGATTTTAAATAATCAAAGATATAAAATCAAAAAATTTTCGGAATCTAAGATTTTAGAAGTAAAAATACAGAGTATTGATTTATTTTTAGATTTTAAATAATCAAAGATATAAAATCAAAAAATTTTCGGAATCTAAGATTTTAGAAGTAAAAATACAGAGTATTGATTTATTTTTAGATTTTAAATAATCAAAGATATAAAATCAAAAAATTTTGGTATCTAAGATTTTAGAAGTAAAAATACAGAGTATTGATTTATTTTTAGATTTTAAATAATCAAAGATATAAAATCAAAAAATTTTCGGAATCTAAGATTTTAGAAGTAAAAATACAGAGTATTGATTTATTTTTAGATTTTAAATAATCAAAGATATAAAATCAAAAAATTTTCGGAATCTAAGATTTTAGAAGTAAAAATACAGAGTATTGATTTATTTTTAGATTTTAAATAATCAAAGATATAAAATCAAAAAATTTTCGGAATCTAAGATTTTAGAAGTAAAAATACAGAGTATTGATTTATTTTTAGATTTTAAATAATCAAAGATATAAAATCAAAAAATTTTCGGAATCTAAGATTTTAGAAGTAAAAATACAGAGTATTGATTTATTTTTAGATTTTAAATAATCAAAGATATAAAATCAAAAAATTTTCGGAATCTAAGATTTTAGAAGTAAAAATACAGAGTATTGATTTATTTTTAGATTTTAAATAATCAAAGATATAAAATCAAAAAAATTTTCGGAATCTAAGATTTTAGAAGTAAAAATACAGAGTATTGATTTATTTTTAGATTTTAAATAATCAAAAAGATATAAAATCAAAAAATTTTCGGAATCTAAGATTTTAGAAGTAAAAATACAGAGTATTGATTTATTTTTAGATTTTAAATAATCAAAGATATAAAATCAAAAAATTTTCGGAATCTAAGATTTTAGAAGTAAAAAATACAGAGTATTGATTTATTTTTAGATTTTAAATAATCAAAGATATAAAATCAAAAAATTTTTCGGAATCTAAGATTTTAGAAGTAAAAATACAGAGTATTGATTTATTTTTAGATTTTAAATAATCAAAGATATAAAATCAAAAATTTTCGGAATCTAAGATTTTAGAAGTAAAAATACAGAGTATTGATTTATTTTTAGATTTTAAATAATCAAAGATATAAAATCAAAAAATTTTCGGAATCTAAGATTTTAGAAGTAAAAATACAGAGTATTGATTTATTTTTAGATTTTAAATAATCAAAGATATAAAATCAAAAAATTTTCGGAATCTAAGATTTTAGAAGTAAAAATACAGAGTATTGATTTATTTTTAGATTTTAAATAATCAAAGATATAAAATCAAAAAATTTTGGTATCTAAGATTTTAGAAGTAAAAATACAGAGTATTGATTTATTTTTAGATTTTAAATAATCAAAGATATAAAATCAAAAAATTTTCGGAATCTAAGATTTTAGAAGTAAAAATACAGAGTATTGATTTATTTTTAGATTTTAAATAATCAAAGATATAAAATCAAAAAATTTTCGGAATCTAAGATTTTAGAAGTAAAAATACAGAGTATTGATTTATTTTTAGATTTTAAATAATCAAAGATATAAAATCAAAAAATTTTGGTATCTAAGATTTTAGAAGTAAAAATACAGAGTATTGATTTATTTTTAGATTTTAAATAATCAAAGATATAAAATCAAAAAATTTTCGGAATCTAAGATTTTAGAAGTAAAAATACAGAGTATTGATTTATTTTTTAGATTTTAAATAATCAAAGATATAAAATCAAAAAATTTTCGGAATCTAAGATTTTAGAAGTAAAAATACAGAGTATTGATTTATTTTTAGATTTTAAATAATCAAAGATATAAAATCAAAAAATTTTCGGAATCTAAGATTTTAGAAGTAAAAATACAGAGTATTGATTTATTTTTAGATTTTAAATAATCAAAGATATAAAATCAAAAAATTTTCGTAATCTAAGATTTTAGAAGTAAAAATACAGAGTATTGATTTATTTTTAGATTTTAAATAATCAAAGATATAAAATCAAAAAATTTTCGGAATCTAAGATTTTAGAAGTAAAAATACAGAGTATTGATTTATTTTTAGATTTTAAATAATCAAAGATATAAAATCAAAAAATTTTCGGAATCTAAGATTTTAGAAGTAAAAATACAGAGTATTGATTTATTTTTAGATTTTAAATAATCAAAGATATAAAATCAAAAAATTTTCGGAATCTAAGATTTTAGAAGTAAAAATACAGAGTATTGATTTATTTTTAGATTTTAAATAATCAAAGATATAAAATCAAAAAATTTTCGGAATCTAAGATTTTAGAAGTAAAAATACAGAGTATTGATTTATTTTTAGATTTTAAATAATCAAAGATATAAAATCAAAAAATTTTCGGAATCTAAGATTTTAGAAGTAAAAATACAGAGTATTGATTTATTTTTAGATTTTAAATAATCAAAGATATAAAATCAAAAAATTTTCGGAATCTAAGATTTTAGAAGTAAAAATACAGAGTATTGATTTATTTTTAGATTTTAAATAATCAAAGATATAAAATCAAAAAATTTTCGGAATCTAAGATTTTAGCTGTAAAAATACAGAGTATTGATTTATTTTTAGATTTTAAATAATCAAAGATATAAAATAAAAAAATTTTCGGAATCTAAGATTTTAGAAGTAAAAATACAGAGTATTGATTTATTTTTAGATTTTAAAAAATCAAAGATATAAAATCAAAAAATTTTGGTATCTAAGATTTTAGAAGTAAAAATACAGAGTATTGATTTATTTTTAGATTTTAAATAATCAAAGATATAAAATCAAAAAATTTTCGGAATCTAAGATTTTAGAAGTAAAAATACAGAGTATTGATTTATTTTTAGATTTTAAATAATCAAAGATATAAAATCAAAAAATTTTCGGAATCTAAGATTTTAGAAGTAAAAATACAGAGTATTGATTTATTTTTAGATTTTAAATAATCAAAGATATAAAATCAAAAAATTTTCGGAATCTAAGATTTTAGAAGTAAAAATACAGAGTATTGATTTATTTTTAGATTTTAAATAATCAAAGATATAAAATCAAAAAGTTTTCGGAATCTAAGATTTTAGAAGTAAAAATACAGAGTATTGATTTATTTTTAGATTTTAAATAATCAAAGATATAAAATCAAAAAATTTTCGGAATCTAAGATTTTAGAAGTAAAAATACAGAGTATTGATTTATTTTTAGATTTTAAATAAGCAAAGATATAAAATCAAAAAATTTTCGGAATCTAAGATTTTAGAAGTAAAAATACAGAGTATTGATTTATTTTTAGATTTTAAATAATCAAAGATATAAAATCAAAAAATTTTCGGAATCTAAGATTTTAGAAGTAAAAATACAGAGTATTGATTTATTTTTAGATTTTAAATAATCAAAGATATAAAATCAAAAAATTTTCGGAATCTAAGATTTTAGAAGTAAAAATACAGAGTATTGATTTATTTTTAGATTTTAAATAATCAAAGATATAAAATCAAAAAATTTTGGTATCTAAGATTTTAGAAGTAAAAATACAGAGTATTGATTTATTTTTAGATTTTAAATAATCAAAGATATAAAATCAAAAAATTTTCGGAATCTAAGATTTTAGAAGTAAAAATACAGAGTATTGATTTATTTTTAGATTTTAAATAATCAAAGATATAAAATCAAAAAATTTTCGGAATCTAAGATTTTAGAAGTAAAAATACAGAGTATTGATTTATTTTTAGATTTTAAATAATCAAAGATATAAAATCAAAAAATTTTCGGAATCTAAGATTTTAGAAGTAAAAATACAGAGTATTGATTTATTTTTAGATTTTAAATAATCAAAGATATAAAATCAAAAAATTTTCGGAATCTAAGATTTTAGAAGTAAAAATACAGAGTATTGATTTATTTTTAGATTTTAAATAATCAAAGATATAAAATCAAAAAATTTTCGGAATCTAAGATTTTAGAAGTAAAAATACAGAGTATTGATTTATTTTTAGATTTTAAATAATCAAAGATATAAAATCAAAAAATTTTCGGAATCTAAGATTTTAGAAGTAAAAATACAGAGTATTGATTTATTTTTAGATTTTAAATAATCAAAGATATAAAATCAAAAAATTTTGGTATCTAAGATTTTAGAAGTAAAAATACAGAGTATTGATTTATTTTTAGATTTTAAATAATCAAAGATATAAAATCAAAAAATTTTCGGAATCTAAGATTTTAGAAGTAAAAATACAGAGTATTGATTTATTTTTAGATTTTAAATAATCAAAGATATAAAATCAAAAAATTTTCGGAATCTAAGATTTTAGAAGTAAAAATACAGAGTATTGATTTATTTTTAGATTTTAAATAATCAAAGATATAAAATCAAAAAATTTTCGGAATCTAAGATTTTAGAAGTAAAAATACAGAGTATTGATTTATTTTTAGATTTTAAATAATCAAAGATATAAAATCAAAAAATTTTCGGAATCTAAGATTTTAGAAGTAAAAATACAGAGTATTGATTTATTTTTAGATTTTAAATAATCAAAGATATAAAATCAAAAAATTTTCGGAATCTAAGATTTTAGAAGTAAAAATACAGAGTATTGATTTATTTTTAGATTTTAAATAATCAAAGATATAAAATCAAAAAATTTTCGGAATCTAAGATTTTAGAAGTAAAAATACAGAGTATTGATTTATTTTTAGATTTTAAATAATCAAAGATATAAAATCAAAAAATTTTCGGAATCTAAGATTTTAGAAGTAAAAATACAGAGTATTGATTTATTTTTAGATTTTAAATAATCAAAGATATAAAATCAAAAAATTTTCGGAATCTAAGATTTTAGAAGTAAAAATACAGAGTATTGATTTATTTTTAGATTTTAAATAATCAAAGATATAAAATCAAAAAATTTTCGGAATCTAAGATTTTAGAAGTAAAAATACAGAGTATTGATTTATTTTTAGATTTTAAATAATCAAAGATATAAAATCAAAAAATTTTCGGAATCTAAGATTTTAGAAGTAAAAATACAGAGTATTGATTTATTTTTAGATTTTAAATAATCAAAGATATAAAATCAAAAAATTTTCGGAATCTAAGATTTTAGAAGTAAAAATACAGAGTATTGATTTATTTTTAGATTTTAAATAATCAAAGATATAAAATCAAAAAATTTTCGGAATCTAAGATTTTAGAAGTAAAAATACAGAGTATTGATTTATTTTTAGATTTTAAATAATCAAAGATATAAAATCAAAAAATTTTCGGAATCTAAGATTTTAGAAGTAAAAATACAGAGTATTGATTTATTTTTAGATTTTAAATAATCAAAGATATAAAATCAAAAAATTTTCGGAATCTAAGATTTTAGAAGTAAAAATACAGAGTATTGATTTATTTTTAGATTTTAAATAATCAAAGATATAAAATCAAAAAATTTTCGGAATCTAAGATTTTAGAAGTAAAAATACAGAGTATTGATTTATTTTTAGATTTTAAATAATCAAAGATATAAAATCAAAAAGTTTTCGGAATCTAAGATTTTAGAAGTAAAAATACAGAGTATTGATTTATTTTTAGATTTTAAATAATCAAAGATATAAAATCAAAAAATTTTCGGAATCTAAGATTTTAGAAGTAAAAATACAGAGTATTGATTTATTTTTAGATTTTAAATAATCAAAGATATAAAATCAAAAAATTTTCGGAATCTAAGATTTTAGAAGTAAAAATACAGTTATTGATTTATTTTTAGATTTTAAATAATCAAAGATATAAAATCAAAAAGTTTTCGGAATCTAAGATTTTAGAAGTAAAAATACAGAGTATTGATTTATTTTTAGATTTTAAATAATCAAAGATATAAAATCAAAAAATTTTCGGAATCTAAGATTTTAGAAGTAAAAATACAGAGTATTGATTTATTTTTAGATTTTAAATAATCAAAGATATAAAATCAAAAAATTTTCGGAATCTAAGATTTTAGAAGTAAAAATACAGAGTATTGATTTATTTTTAGATTTTAAATAATCAAAGATATAAAATCAAAAAATTTTCGGAATCTAAGATTTTAGAAGTAAAAATACAGAGTATTGATTTATTTTTAGATTTTAAATAATCAAAGATATAAAATAAAAAAATTTTCGGAATCTAAGATTTTAGAAGTAAAAATACAGAGTATTGATTTATTTTTAGATTTTAAATAATCAAAGATATAAAATCAAAAAATTTTCGGAATCTAAGATTTTAGAAGTAAAAATACAGAGTATTGATTTATTTTTAGATTTTAAATAATCAAAGATATAAAATCAAAAAATTTTCGGAATCTAAGATTTTAGAAGTAAAAATACAGAGTATTGATTTATTTTTAGATTTTAAATAATCAAAGATATAAAATCAAAAAATTTTCGGAATCTAAGATTTTAGAAGTAAAAATACAGAGTATTGATTTATTTTTAGATTTTAAATAATCAAAGATATAAAATCAAAAAATTTTCGGAATCTAAGATTTTAGAAGTAAAAATACAGAGTATTGATTTATTTTTAGATTTTAAATAATCAAAGATATAAAATCAAAAAATTTTCGGAATCTAAGATTTTAGAAGTAAAAATACAGAGTATTGATTTATTTTTAGATTTTAAATAATCAAAGATATAAAATCAAAAAATTTTCGGAATCTAAGATTTTAGAAGTAAAAATACAGAGTATTGATTTATTTTTAGATTTTAAATAATCAAAGATATAAAATCAAAAAATTTTCGGAATCTAAGATTTTAGAAGTAAAAATACAGAGTATTGATTTATTTTTAGATTTTAAATAATCAAAGATATAAAATCAAAAAATTTTCGGAATCTAAGATTTTAGAAGTAAAAATACAGAGTATTGATTTATTTTTAGATTTTAAATAATCAAAGATATAAAATCAAAAAATTTTCGGAATCTAAGATTTTAGAAGTAAAAATACAGAGTATTGATTTATTTTTAGATTTTAAATAATCAAAGATATAAAATCAAAAAGTTTTCGGAATCTAAGATTTTAGAAGTAAAAATACAGAGTATTGATTTATTTTTAGATTTTAAATAATCAAAGATATAAAATCAAAAATTTTCGGAATCTAAGATTTTAGAAGTAAAAATACAGAGTATTGATTTATTTTTAGATTTTAAATAATCAAAGATATAAAATCAAAAAATTTTCGGAATCTAAGATTTTAGAAGTAAAAATACAGTTATTGATTTATTTTTAGATTTTAAATAATCAAAGATATAAAATCAAAAAATTTTCGGAATCTAAGATTTTAGAAGTAAAAATACAGAGTATTGATTTATTTTTAGATTTTAAATAATCAAAGATATAAAATCAAAAAATTTTCGGAATCTAAGATTTTAGAAGTAAAAATACAGTTATTGATTTATTTTTAGATTTTAAATAATCAAAGATATAAAATCAAAAAGTTTTCGGAATCTAAGATTTTAGAAGTAAAAATACAGAGCATTGATTTATTTTTAGATTTTAAATAATCAAAGATATAAAATCAAAAAATTTTCGGAATCTAAGATTTTAGAAGTAAAAATACAGAGTATTGATTTATTTTTAGATTTTAAATAATCAAAGATATAAAATCAAAAAATTTTCGGAATCTAAGATTTTAGAAGTAAAAATACAGAGTATTGATTTATTTTTAGATTTTAAATAATCAAAGATATAAAATCAAAAAATTTTCGGAATCTAAGATTTTAGAAGTAAAAATACAGAGTATTGATTTATTTTTAGATTTTAAATAATCAAAGATATAAAAATCAAAAAATTTTCGGAATCTAAGATTTTAGAAGTAAAAATACAGAGTATTGATTTATTTTTAGATTTTAAATAATCAAAGATATAAAATCAAAAAATTTTCGGAATCTAAGATTTTAGAAGTAAAAATACAGAGTATTGATTTATTTTTAGATTTTAAATAATCAAAGATATAAAATCAAAAAATTTTCGGAATCTAAGATTTTAGAAGTAAAAATACAGAGTATTGATTTATTTTTAGATTTTAAATAATCAAAGATATAAAATCAAAAAATTTTCGGAATCTAAGATTTTAGAAGTAAAAATACAGAGTATTGATTTATTTTTAGATTTTAAATAATCAAAGATATAAAATCAAAAAATTTTCGGAATCTAAGATTTTAGCTGTAAAAATACAGAGTATTGATTTATTTTTAGATTTTAAATAATCAAAGATATAAAATAAAAAAATTTTCGGAATCTAAGATTTTAGAAGTAAAAATACAGAGTATTGATTTATTTTTAGATTTTAAATAATCAAAGATATAAAATCAAAAAATTTTGGTATCTAAGATTTTAGAAGTAAAAATACAGAGTATTGATTTATTTTTAGATTTTAAATAATCAAAGATATAAAATCAAAAAATTTTCGGAATCTAAGATTTTAGAAGTAAAAATACAGAGTATTGATTTATTTTTAGATTTTAAATAATCAAAGATATAAAATCAAAAAATTTTCGGAATCTAAGATTTTAGAAGTAAAAATACAGAGTATTGATTTATTTTTAGATTTTAAATAATCAAAGATATAAAATCAAAAAATTTTCGGAATCTAAGATTTTAGAAGTAAAAATACAGAGTATTGATTTATTTTTATATTTTAAATAATCAAAGATATAAAATCAAAAAATTTTCGGAATCTAAGATTTTAGAAGTAAAAATACAGAGTATTGATTTATTTTTAGATTTTAAATAATCAAAGATATAAAATAAAAAAATTTTCGGAATCTAAGATTTTAGAAGTAAAAATACAGAGTATTGATTTATTTTTAGATTTTAAATAATCAAAGATATAAAATCAAAAAATTTTGGTATCTAAGATTTTAGAAGTAAAAATACAGAGTATTGATTTATTTTTAGATTTTAAATAATCAAAGATATAAAATCAAAAAATTTTCGGAATCTAAGATTTTAGAAGTAAAAATACAGAGTATTGATTTATTTTTAGATTTTAAATAATCAAAGATATAAAATCAAAAAATTTTCGGAATCTAAGATTTTAGAAATAAAAATACAGAGTATTGATTTATTTTTAGATTTTAAATAATCAAAGATATAAAATCAAAAAATTTTCGGAATCTAAGATTTTAGAAGTAAAAATACAGAGTATTGATTTATTTTTAGATTTTAAATAATCAAAGATATAAAATCAAAAAGTTTTCGGAATCTAAGATTTTAGAAGTAAAAATACAGAGTATTGATTTATTTTTAGATTTTAAATAATCAAAGATATAAAATCAAAAAATTTTCGGAATCTAAGATTTTAGAAGTAAAAATACAGAGTATTGATTTATTTTTAGATTTTAAATAATCAAAGATATAAAATCAAAAAATTTTGGTATCTAAGATTTTAGAAGTAAAAATACAGAGCAGGGATGGAGAATTTTCAATTTTGAAAAGCGGAAGGCGGAAGCGGAAGAAAGCGGAATAAAATTAAAAAGCGGAAGACGGAAGGCGGAAGCGGAAGACCAAAAAAAGGCGGAATTCTGCGGAAGGCGGAAGCGGAAGCGGAAGAAAAATAAATTTTTATTTATACTCAAAATTCGCAAATTTTCATATCATATTGTGGAATATTGTGATACAACGCTGCAGGCGAAATATTGTGTTCCTTTTAGGGGATAAATATGATTAGGAGGGTGAGGGAATATGAGGGATATCAAAGATAAAGGCAGATATCTGGGATTAAGAGGGTCCAAGAGGGGTCGGGGATATTGACAAATTTGGAATGTGGAGGATATATTGAGGAATCTTCTTATATTTTTTAGACGCCTTAATTCCAATATCCTCTTAATATTCCCGATATAATTCTAAATTCTTTGACATCCTTCCAAATCCTATGATATCTTACAAAATCCTTTCGAGAATGTATTAAGAGGAAGCCGCAGGCAAAAATTCTTAGAATTTTGCAAGAATCTCGGTCTCGTTTCGACCGCTCCTTGGTCTCGGAAATTTTATCTTCGCCTAGAATTTTATCTTCGCCTAGATCTTCGTCTCATCAACCTCTCATGATCCCTCGATACCACGCTCAAATTCCTCGATATTTCCTTTATGTTATAAACATAGTTCTTCCGTTTTCAGCGCCGCAGGCGAAAATTTTGAAAATTTTGGAAGACCGAGTCACCAAATTTCTTCCCTTTTCAGCGCCGCAGGCAAAAATTTTGAAAATTCTGGATGGCAAGAGGCCTGATTTCTTCCATTTTTGACGTCGGACTAAATATAAATTTCTTCAAAAATAATGCCGTCATTAGGGGTGTATTTTTGCGGAAGAGGGCAAAAAATCACAAAAAGCGGAAGACGGAAGGCGGAAGCGGAAGACCAAAAAAAAGGCGGAATTCTGCGGAAGGCGGAACGCGGAAGCGGATACATCCCTGATACAGAGTATTGATTTATTTTTAGATTTTAAATAATCAAAGATATAAAATCAAAAAATTTTCGGAATCTAAGATTTTAGAAGTAAAAATACAGAGTATTGATTTATTTTTAGATTTTAAATAATCAAAGATATAAAATTAAAAAATTTTCGGAATCTAAGATTTTAGAAGTAAAAATACAGAGTATTGATTTATTTTTAGATTTTAAATAATCAAAGATATAAAATCAAAAAGTTTTCGGAATCTAAGATTTTAGAAGTAAAAATACAGAGTATTGATTTATTTTTAGATTTTAAATAATCAAAGATATAAAATCAAAAAATTTTCGGAATCTAAGATTTTAGAAGTAAAAATACAGAGTATTGATTTATTTTTAGATTTTAAATAATCAAAGATATAAAATCAAAAAATTTTCGGAATCTAAGATTTTAGAAGTAAAAATACAGAGTATTGATTTATTTTTAGATTTTAAATAATCAAAGATATAAAATCAAAAAGTTTTCGGAATCTAAGATTTTAGAAGTAAAAATACAGAGTATTGATTTATTTTTAGATTTTAAATAATCAAAGATATAAAATCAAAAAATTTTCGGAATCTAAGATTTTAGAAGTAAAAATACAGAGTATTGATTTATTTTTAGATTTTAAATAATCAAAGATATAAAATCAAAAAATTTTGGTATCTAAGATTTTAGAAGTAAAAATACAGAGCAGGGATGGAGAATTTTCAATTTTGAAAAGCGGAAGGCGGAAGCGGAAGAAAGCGGAATAAAATTAAAAAGCGGAAGACGGAAGGCGGAAGCGGAAGACCAAAAAAAGGCGGAATTCTGCGGAAGGCGGAAGCGGAAGCGGAAGAAAAATAAATTTTTATTTATACTCAAAATTCGCAAATTTTCATATCATATTGTGGAATATTGTGATACAACGCTGCAGGCGAAATATTGTGTTCCTTTTAGGGGATAAATATGATTAGGAGGGTGAGGGAATATGAGGGATATCAAAGATAAAGGCAGATATCTGGGATTAAGAGGGTCCAAGAGGGGTCGGGGATATTGACAAATTTGGAATGTGGAGGATATATTGAGGAATCTTCTTATATTTTTTAGACGCCTTAATTCCAATATCCTCTTAATATTCCCGATATAATTCTAAATTCTTTGACATCCTTCCAAATCCTATGATATCTTACAAAATCCTTTCGAGAATGTATTAAGAGGAAGCCGCAGGCAAAAATTCTTAGAATTTTGCAAGAATCTCGGTCTCGTTTCGACCGCTCCTTGGTCTCGGAAATTTTATCTTCGCCTAGAATTTTATCTTCGCCTAGATCTTCGTCTCATCAACCTCTCATGATCCCTCGATACCACGCTCAAATTCCTCGATATTTCCTTTATGTTATAAACATAGTTCTTCCGTTTTCAGCGCCGCAGGCGAAAATTTTGAAAATTTTGGAAGACCGAGTCACCAAATTTCTTCCCTTTTCAGCGCCGCAGGCAAAAATTTTGAAAATTCTGGATGGCAAGAGGCCTGATTTCTTCCACTTTTGACGTCGGACTAAATATAAATTTCTTCAAAAATAATGCCGTCATTAGGGGTGTATTTTTGCGGAAGAGGGCAAAAAATCACAAAAAGCGGAAGACGGAAGGCGGAAGCGGAAGACCAAAAAAAGGCGGAATTCTGCGGAAGGCGGAACGCGGAAGCGGATCCATCCCTGATACAGAGTATTGATTTATTTTTAGATTTTAAATAATCAAAGATATAAAATCAAAAAATTTTCGGAATCTAAGATTTTAGAAGTAAAAATACAGAGTATTGATTTATTTTTAGATTTTAAATAATCAAAGATATAAAATCAAAAAGTTTTCGGAATCTAAGATTTTAGAAGTAAAAATACAGAGTATTGATTTATTTTTAGATTTTAAATAATCAAAGATATAAAATCAAAAAGTTTTCGGAATCTAAGATTTTAGAAGTAAAAATACAGAGTATTGATTTATTTTTAGATTTTAAATAATCAAAGATATAAAATCAAAAAGTTTTCGGAATCTAAGATTTTAGAAGTAAAAATACAGAGTATTGATTTATTTTTAGATTTTAAATAATCAAAGATATAAAATCAAAAAGTTTTCGGAATCTAAGATTTTAGAAGTAAAAATACAGAGTATTGATTTATTTTTAGATTTTAAATAATCAAAGATATAAAATCAAAAAATTTTCGGTATCTAAGATTTTAGAAGTAAAAATACAGAGTATTGATTTATTTTTAGATTTTAAATAATCAAAGATATAAAATCAAAAAGTTTTCGGAATCTAAGATTTTAGAAGTAAAAATACAGAGTATTGATTTATTTTTAGATTTTAAATAATCAAAGATATAAAATCAAAAAATTTTCGGAATCTAAGATTTTAGAAGTAAAAATACAGAGAATTGATTTATTTTTAGATTTTAAATAATCAAAGATATAAAATCAAAAAATTTTCGGAATCTAAGATTTTAGAAGTAAAAATACAGAGTATTGATTTATTTTTAGATTTTAAATAATCAAAGATATAAAATCAAAAAGTTTTCGGAATCTAAGATTTTAGAAGTAAAAATACAGAGTATTGATTTATTTTTAGATTTTAAATAATCAAAGATATAAAATCAAAAAATTTTCGGAATCTAAGATTTTAGAAGTAAAAATACAGAGTATTGATTTATTTTTAGATTTTAAATAATCAAAGATATAAAATCAAAAAATTTTGGTATCTAAGATTTTAGAAGTAAAAATACAGAGCAGGGATGGAGAATTTTCAATTTTGAAAAGCGGAAGGCGGAAGCGGAAGAAAGCGGAATAAAATTAAAAAGCGGAAGACGGAAGGCGGAAGCGGAAGACCAAAAAAGGCGGAATTCTGCGGAAGGCGGAAGCGGAAGCGGAAGAAAAATAAATTTTTATTTATACTCAAAATTCGCAAATTTTCATATCATATTGTGGAATATTGTGATACAACGCTGCAGGCGAAATATTGTGTTCCTTTTAGGGGATAAATATGATTAGGAGGGTGAGGGAATATGAGGGATATCAAAGATAAAGGCAGATATCTGGGATTAAGAGGGTCCAAGAGGGGTCGGGGATATTGACAAATTTGGAATGTGGAGGATATATTGAGGAATCTTCTTATATTTTTTAGACGCCTTAATTCCAATATCCTCTTAATATTCCCGATATAATTCTAAATTCTTTGACATCCTTCCAAATCCTATGATATCTTACAAAATCCTTTCGAGAATGTATTAAGAGGAAGCCGCAGGCAAAAATTCTTAGAATTTTGCAAGAATCTCGGTCTCGTTTCGACCGCTCCTTGGTCTCGGAAATTTTATCTTCGCCTAGAATTTTATCTTCGCCTAGATCTTCGTCTCATCAACCTCTCATGATCCCTCGATACCACGCTCAAATTCCTCGATATTTCCTTTATGTTATAAACATAGTTCTTCCGTTTTCAGCGCCGCAGGCGAAAATTTTGAAAATTTTGGAAGACCGAGTCACCAAATTTCTTCCCTTTTCAGCGCCGCAGGCAAAAATTTTGAAAATTCTGGATGGCAAGAGGCCTGATTTCTTCCATTTTTGACGTCGGACTAAATATAAATTTCTTCAAAAATAATGCCGTCATTAGGGGTGTATTTTTGCGGAAGAGGGCAAAAAATCACAAAAAGCGGAAGACGGAAGGCGGAAGCGGAAGACCAAAAAAAGGCGGAATTCTGCGGAAGGCGGAACGCGGAAGCGGATCCATCCCTGATACAGAGTATTGATTTATTTTTAGATTTTAAATAATCAAAGATATAAAATCAAAAAATTTTCGGAATCTAAGATTTTAGAAGTAAAAATACAGAGTATTGATTTATTTTTAGATTTTAAATAATCAAAGATATAAAATCAAAAAGTTTTCGGAATCTAAGATTTTAGAAGTAAAAATACAGAGTATTGATTTATTTTTAGATTTTAAATAATCAAAGATATAAAATCAAAAAGTTTTCGGAATCTAAGATTTTAGAAGTAAAAATACAGAGTATTGATTTATTTTTAGATTTTAAATAATCAAAGATATAAAATCAAAAAGTTTTCGGAATCTAAGATTTTAGAAGTAAAAATACAGAGTATTGATTTATTTTTAGATTTTAAATAATCAAAGATATAAAATCAAAAAGTTTTCGGAATCTAAGATTTTAGAAGTAAAAATACAGAGTATTGATTTATTTTTAGATTTTAAATAATCAAAGATATAAAATCAAAAAATTTTCGGTATCTAAGATTTTAGAAGTAAAAATACAGAGTATTGATTTATTTTTAGATTTTAAATAATCAAAGATATAAAATCAAAAAGTTTTCGGAATCTAAGATTTTAGAAGTAAAAATACAGAGTATTGATTTATTTTTAGATTTTAAATAATCAAAGATATAAAATCAAAAAATTTTCGGAATCTAAGATTTTAGAAGTAAAAATACAGAGAATTGATTTATTTTTAGATTTTAAATAATCAAAGATATAAAATCAAAAAATTTTCGGATCTAAGATTTTAGAAGTAAAAATACAGAGTATTGATTTATTTTTAGATTTTAAATAATCAAAGATATAAAATCAAAAAATTTTCGGAATCTAAGATTTTAGAAGTAAAAATACAGAGTATTGATTTATTTTTAGATTTTAAATAATCAAAGATATAAAATCAAAAAATTTTCGGAATCTAAGATTTTAGAAGTAAAAATACAGAGTATTGATTTATTTTTAGATTTTAAATAATCAAAGATATAAAATCAAAAAATTTTCGGAATCTAAGATTTTAGAAGTAAAAATACAGAGTATTGATTTATTTTTAGATTTTAAATAATCAAAGATATAAAATCAAAAAATTTTCGGAATCTAAGATTTTAGAAGTAAAAATACAGATATTGATTTATTTTTAGATTTTAAATAATCAAAGATATAAAATCAAAAAATTTTCGGAATCTAAGATTTTAGAAGTAAAAATACAGAGTATTGATTTATTTTTAGATTTTAAATAATCAAAGATATAAAATCAAAAAATTTTCGGAATCTAAGATTTTAGAAGTAAAAATACAGAGTATTGATTTATTTTTAGATTTTAAATAATCAAAGATATAAAATCAAAAAATTTTCGGAATCTAAGATTTTAGAAGTAAAAATACAGAGTATTGATTTATTTTTAGATTTTAAATAATCAAAGATATAAAATCAAAAAATTTTCGGAATCTAAGATTTTAGAAGTAAAAATACAGAGTATTGATTTATTTTTAGATTTTAAATAATCAAAGATATAAAATCAAAAAATTTTCGGAATCTAAGATTTTTTGGTTTTAGCTTCTTTGTCAAATTTTATCTTCTCCCAACAAAGTTGCATCTCAAAATTAAAATAAAAAAGTATTGATTTATTTTTAGATTTTAAATAATCAAAGATTTTCGGAATCTAAAATTTTAGAAGTGTTTTCGTCTGAATTTTGGTTTAGCTTCTTTTGTCACTTTTTGTTATCCCCATAATTTTATTTTTAATTGCTTCACGGAAATCCCGTCAATATCCCTCTTCAAATAGATTTTTTGTTTCTTTTTTAAAATCTCTTTTGCCATATATTATTTGCCTTATTTGGTCAAATATTGCTTTTACAATGGTTTTGATTGGATTTAAACAATTTTCAATAACAAATACTTTATTGGCTATAACTCTTCTTTCTTTCATTATTTTGCCTAATTATATTGGGGCTACTTTGGCTTGTGGAATTTTATTTTCACAAATAAAAAGGACAATTGATTTTGTGGGTTTTGTTTGATTTTTTTAGAAAAGTAAATTAACTTAATTATCAACAAAATTTAATTTTAAAAATTCCTTGTTCTTGAATTCCTCTTCTCTCCCATTTTATCTTCTCTTATCTCAACAAAGTTGCATCTCAGAATTAAGATAAATTCAAATTTATATTTTTCAGATCAGTTTACTTAAAATTATTTTTACAATAATTGTATTTTTACTTCCTCTGATTGTTAGAAAATGTTATAAAATAATTATACAAAAATATAAAATTAAATGTTTGTTTTTGTTTATTTTTCAATAGTTCTTTTAATTTTAGTTCTCAATTTCTTCAATACAAAAAATGTTTTAATTTTATTTTTTGTTTATTTGCTTGGCTCTTTAACTGTAATTTCTTTTCTTTATCAAAGCCCTTCCTCTTTTGATGCTTCTTCCGAATTAACTAATCTTACTTGGCCTCAATTTGAGAATCATTGTGCAATGAATGGAGCTAATCAAATACATTCACAAATGCATTGTTCTCAAATGAAAGGTTTTCTCATTGACCCTCTTGATTTTTAAGTTCAAATATGATCCCGTTTTCTTATTCATTCTACTCAATTTCAATCTAAAAAAATCAAATTTTTCTCCAAAAATTAAGGAATGGCTATAAATTGGAAAGGAACTGTTCAATCTGTTCGAATTTCTGATATCGATAATTCTTTTGAGACTTTGCTAGATTATTTGCCTGATTCTGTGGCACAAGCTATTCGATGTTTTTATGATACTGACAGCACTGATGAGGATGCTATACCGAGAGATTTGCATTCGAATGAGTGTAGTCTTGCTCAACATAATCATTATACTTATGAATTGGAAGTGAGCCATATTATTATAACTAATTTATCTCTGCAAGATTAAATTTTCTAATTTATACCTTAAAATCTACAAAGGGTAAATTTTTTAAGAACCTCAAAAAATCGTGACCAAGACTTGACCTTAAGACCAAGACCGAAAACCTCTAAGAAAAGTCTTGAGTCAAAGACCATGAGTTTCGGACGTCTCTTCATTGAAGTGTCCGAGGTTTATATATTTATTTATTTTCTCTCAATATTCAATTGAGGCTTCTATTAATAACTTAAGTCTTTTATTTATAAAAGTTTATTTTATTTAAATAAGGGCAATTAAATATAAGGTGTAGGTTAATTAAAGGTGAAAAATGGGAATAAGCTAAATGCTTATATACAGACAAAATGAGGCGGGAATAGGAATTGGAAAGATAAGTATGATTGACAGTTATTTAAATATATGAGGAAATGGCGGTTAGGTAAAAGGGATTTTTGAATATTATAAAGGGGAATGCCAATCAAACACAAAGAAAGAAATGATAAAAAATAGGAAAATGGTTTAAGGGAAGAAGTATATTTGAATATTGGGAAAAGGTCAAAGTTAAATAAATATTAATTTAAATTATAATTTCGAGTACACAACATTCCTCCTTCCTTTTTGAAAAATTTTGCCGATTTTTTTTCTCCCTTTCCATAGGGGATTTTTTAATGTGGATATCTTTATATCTTGTGTATAGCACGATAAAGGTTTTCCTTTTGTTATCTCCATACAATAGGTATTTCTAATTTTTCCCTTTAAATAGATTTTCTCTTTAATCTGCAGATCTCCATACCATAATGGGATTTATGTATTTTTAATTAATTTTAATATTTCTATTTATATTTCACTCTTTTTCTAAGAATTTTTATTTCTCTCTATTCAGAGGTTTTTTTCGATAAAAAATGCTATACTCCTTTTAGGGGTTTCTCTCTCTTTAAATTTAGAGGCTTATTACCGAATGCAAAATACTAGCTAGTAAAAAAAAATTTTTTTATAGATATCCTCCATTTTAGGTTGTTAAATGTTGGAAGGACTATGTTGATTTTCCAGTCGTTTTTCATAAGTGTTGAAGTCCAAATAAATTTTTTTTTCAATAAACTTCCAGCAACAATTCATTTCCAAGAAAATGCAAATTAAATTAAAATAACACCAATTAATCAAAAATATATAAAACAAAAGTATAAGGAGAGTTATAAATAGAACACAAGGATAATAATAATAGTAAAACAATGAATATGTAAAAAACGTTGAACAAAAGACAATCAAGAAGAAAATTTACACAAAATATACGTATTTTAAAACAGCTCCATTCAAATGGGATTTAGTATTCTGGACTTGTAGCCCATATTCTTGTACTTCCTCTTCTAAATTGAGGAGACAGTTCTCTATTTAGACCAAATTTACTACTTTCTCGACTTGAAGATCGGCTCGATGAACTATCAGATAAATTATCATAATCTTCTTTAGAAGTTCGGCGCCAAGACCGATTATCACCATTATAATCTCTATACCGTGTATAGGAATAATTATATTCTTTATTTATATTTTCATTTTCTAATCTTTGATCATTTTTATTTCTATTTCCATATCTACTATTATAATAAGCTCTAGACCTACATGTCTGTTTTCCTCTAGAATTTCCGGATTTCTTTTCAGGACAATCTCTAACTAAATGGTTAGGACTTCGACAATTAAAGCAGGTCTTTGTATTACCTTTTCTCTGAAAAGAAAGTGCTTCAAATTCATCTTTTAATTCCGAAGTGTATATACTAGTTGCAGACCTTTTCTCAGCTAATAACAGTTCAAAATTTAATGCCAATTCATAGGCAATCGTATATTCAGCTGGCCTTTGCGACTTTACTTGAAATTTTAATTCAGGCTCAAGTCGATCAAGGAATTCATACAGTAGGGTATTTTGAATTGTATGTTCATTTTCTCCTACATAAGCGGTTCTGACTAAATCTGTAAGTCGATTAGCAAAATCAAAAACAGACTCGCCAGAAGCTTGGCGGCAATTACTCAGTTTCTGCCTAGCAATAATTTTAGTATTTACATTCTCAAATTTCGTTTTAAGATAATTTATTGCTCCGCTTAAGTTTAAAGGTGCGGGAATCATCATATCAAATGTATTTCTAGCCTGTCCTGATAAATAAAATCTAAGCCTCACCAACTTTTGCTGCTCAGTTAGTGGAGTTGTTACGAGCGATAAAACATCTAGGAACTTTTCTGACCATTTTGTAAAAGATTTGGTCGGGTTCCCGTCAAAATTTTCAATAAAAACTCCATTATTTAAAAATGGGTCGGAAACCATTATTTCCCGAGTTTCTTCTAAATTAATCACTTCAGGAATTATCTCCAAGTTATTTTGGGCTAAATTGATATTTTTCAAATTTCCTTCAATTCCTCGTATTTTCTTCCAAATTTTACTTCCAAAAGCACTAATTTCTCCTTTTGTGGCCATTAAATCACTTTTATTTTTATTTTCTTTTAAAATACTCTCCTCAATTTTTGCTTCAATTTTTCTGAGGGAATGGGCAACAGACTTTTCAAATTCTCTAAGTCTATCTAAGATCGGCCCAAATTGCTTATTTTCTTCTTTAGAAAAATATTTGGGATCAAAATCCGACATTAATTAAAAAAAATTTTTTTTTAATTAAAATACTTATAAATTTTTATTTCACAAAACAACAACAAGCGGAATATACCTCGCTTAGATCCGTGTGTCCTCGCTCACAAACTAATGAGCGGAATTTTCAAAAAAATTAAAAATTTGCACTCAATTAGTGCTTAACTTCAATTGCTTTTCCCTCGCTCACACAACACAGAGTGGAATATTTCCAAACAAAATTTCAAAGCTTTCTTCGCTCACACCTCAGCGGAATAGCTTTCTTCGCTCACACACCACAGAGCGGAATATCTTATCTTTAAGCACTTTCAAGGCTTTCTTCGCACACACCACAGCGGAATAGCCTTCTTCGCTCACACAACACAGAGCGGAATATCTAGCACAAAATCCTCAACGTTCTTTCAGAAAATTTTTTCTTTCCTCGCTCACTTACCGAGCGGAATACAAGCCTTTACAAAAAAAATTTTTTTTTAATTTAACAAATCTTTATATCCTCTTCTCCAAAAAAAATTTTTTTTCCAGGGAGTTTTCGAACCAAGGGCCCTTTGGTTTTTCGAACTCCCGGGTTTTCGTCGACCGCGCCAATGAAGTGTCCGAGGTTTATATATTTATTTATTTTCTCTCAATATTCAATTGAGGCTTCTATTAATAACTTAAGTCTTTTATTTATAAAAGTTTATTTTATTTAAATAAGGGCAATTAAATATAAGGTGTAGGTTAATTAAAGGTGAAAAATGGGAATAAGCTAAATGCTTATATACAGACAAAATGAGGCGGGAATAGGAATTGGAAAGATAAGTATGATTGACAGTTATTTAAATATATGAGGAAATGGCGGTTAGGTAAAAGGGATTTTTGAATATTATAAAGGGGAATGCCAATCAAACACAAAGAAAGAAATGATAAAAAATAGGAAAATGGTTTAAGGGAAGAAGTATATTTGAATATTGGGAAAAGGTCAAAGTTAAATAAATATTAATTTAAATTATAATTTCGAGTACACAACATTCATCTCTTTGTGTGTCTTCCGAACGATTTATAAAATTAAAATTTTTTCTTCAAAGGTCAGTGGCCCTTATGGCGAAAAATTTCAAATCAGCGGCAACAAAGGACAACTACTTTTAACAGCTCAACACACTTTTGGTGAAATATTACGACTTTTGGATGAAGGGGACATTATTAGATTTATTGCATTCTTTGACAGTTATCCAGTTTTTCGATATCCGCCACGTCTTAGACTACTTCAACTTGAATGCTTAATTTGTAAAAAGGTAAAAGATAAATTTAACAGTAATTAAATTAATATTTTAAATTTCTGAACACATTTCAAGCCTTTCCTTTTCAAACTTCCATTAAAATTTTAATAATTTAAATTCTTCCAGCTGAGTTCTGACCAGTGCTTCGAAATTTCAAATTTGCTCGTACTCGTACTTCGTACCACCTCTTTTTTTGGCCTCGTACTCGTACTCGTACCTCGTACCACCCTTATTTTAGGCGTCGTACTCGTACTCGTACCTCGTACCACCCCTATTTTTGGCCTCGTACCTCGTACTCGTACCTCGTACTTACTCGTACTTGAGAAAAAAGCAAAAAATCGGAAATTTTTATGATTTTTTGGAGCCTAGGGCATCTATTTTTAAATTTTAAGCGTTGTATGTGATGATTTTTGAATCTTTAAAGGCTTTGAAGCCGTAAATCCTCCAATATAATCCATTTTCTCGCCGCAGGCAAAATTTTTGAGCATTTTGGAGTGCGAGGAGAAATATTGTCTCCAAGATGGGTCGGGCTACCCAAACTCTGACATTTTTGCATCCATTTTTCATCTTCTTACATGGAACTTTCTATCTTCTCCACCGAACTTTTCACACTTTAATCACCTGATATCCCTCTTAATCTCAAATCCCTTTTTTTCAAAAATTTTGAGAATTGGATGTCCTTAAGCCAGATTTCTTCTATTTTTTGCGCCGCAGGCGAAATTTTTGAAAAATTTTGATGGCCATGAAGCCAGATTTCTTCAATTTTCACCGCCGGAGGCGAAAATTTTAGAATTTGGAAGCCAATAAGCCAACATCCATATTTTTTCAGCGCCGCAGGCGAAAATTTTGAAAATTTCCGAAGGCCGTAGGCGAAAAAATTCACTTTTTAATGTTCAAAGTAAAAATATTTTAAAAATTCTAGAGGGTCAAAATCTCATAATTACTCCATGTAAAAACAGAATAATTTTTAAAACGAAATTAGACTTAAAAATAAGTTATTTATGAAAAAAAATATCAAAATTCATTGGCCCGCGAATAGGAAGCGAACCCAACATCAAATCACTACAGACTTTGGTGCATCCAAGCACCTTCACCACTCGGCCACTCGCTACTATAACGGCGAATGAAAGGAATTAAATATATTTTTTCATTTTTCCTATTAACACCAAGTACGAGAAGTACGAGCTCGTACTTAGGCCTCGTACTCGTACTTTTCACTTTTTTTTGGCCTCGTACTCGTACTTCGTACCTGCCTCATTTTTTTGCTGGTACTCGTACTCGTACTTCGTACCAGGTACGAGGTACGAGTACGAATTTTGGTACGAGCTTCGAAGCACTGGTTCTGACAAATACAAGCATCTTCGATTGACTAGCGTTAAATCAGGAAGACGTAAAATATGGGCTCGTTTAAACAACTCATTTGAATTACTTTTTAATTTTGTATTTGCTCCGTTTATTTTAGTTTCTTAGATGGTGCTTTATTTTATACTCTAGTCATTTTAATTTTAAGTTTTGAAATTTATAGGAAAAGTTTTTTTGTATTAAATGTTAAGCATAAAACATTATTGATAATCCCAGAATTTTTAAAATTTTATTTTATTTAGATTTCATTAGGAAGAAAATTCTTTTTTTATTATTAAAACATAGGCTAGAATAAAATTATTTGTCACGTTTTTTTGTTAATTTTCTTTTATCTTTTTGAATCCTAAGAAGAAAACTTCTCCCTTATTTAATAAAAAAAACATTTTATTTATTTAAATATTTAATCGCGCATTGTATGTAAAAAGAAAATATTATTTAATTTTATTTGAATATTCATTCATTAAAAATCATTAATTCTTTTTGTTCTCAAAAAACAATTCAATGACGCTTTTTGGCAGTTACACGCAACACTCCATTTTGCATCAAATGAGACTAAAAATTAATTTTTAAAATTAATCTTGGAGATTATTTTTTTACTTTAATTGTGTTACGGTCCAAATCGTCAGGAAGTCGATAGCTTCGGTTAACTTCGCGACTCACTGTTCCTCCATGCACATCGCTACGTTTTTCATGTTGGCAATGGAAGTTGAGACAATCCCCAATTACTTTTACCTTTAAAAATATTTCCTTTTATTTATTTTTTAAATTCCAAACTCACTTCAATCTCTTTTGGCTCAAAGAATGACATATCTAGATCAACCTCCCAATTGTCAGAATTTTCCTGAACCTTAACAACACCATCATTATGTTGTAGAGGCCAGTCCCATTGTTTGGGACTTGATTCGTCGTGGCTTACAGGAATACGATAAGCTGTCAACATTTTTGGAAGTTAAAAATTTAAAGATTTTTTTGTTTTCTAAAAATTAAATTTAATGTTTATAAATTTATAATAAAGCAAATTAGAAATGTTTATTGTGAAAAATATTTAGGTTCTCAAAGATTGTTTAGAATTTAGGGATTTTTAAGGTTGATTGTTTATTAGAGATTATTTGTTAATGCTTAAATTGAATCCACCCCTTATATATAGCCCAAACTTCTCGTATTTTGTAGCATTCTTCGGATTATTTATCCTTTATCTACTAATAAATACAAACTTTGAAGGCCTCGAGGCAAACAAAATGGTGATTGAATAAACAAAAAATTTTACTTTTAGTAAAAAAAGAGAGGGGATCAACAAAAGTAAGCACGAGGAAATTGGAGATCCTTCTAAAAATATTTTCTTTCTTGATAACAAAAAACAACAACACGTGTTATTTTAAATATAGAAGAAGGGAATTTATTATACTATAATTGGATGGATTGCAAATGATTGTGAAAAAAATAATGTTAAAAAAGATTTAAGAGAGAAAAGAAAAAGCCTGATCACCTGTCATTTTACTTTTTTCAGGAGAAATAAACAGCAGATTTTATTATTGTTTAATAGCAAAAACAAAAATAATTATTGTGCAAAATTAAAGAACGAATTGAGAATGTTTAGAGGAATTTTGTTTACTATTAAATTAATATTTGTGTGCCAAAAATTTTGAAAAACAAAATTGTTTCGTTAAATGTTTTTAAAAACAAAATAAAAAATAAAAAAAATGTTTTTTAATGCTTGTACTTTTGGATTTCAACAAAATATCTGGCAAAAAATATTACTTTATTTAAACAGTTTAAAGCGATTTTTTCTAGTGATATCCCCCCACCCATGACCTGCAAAACCACCTCGAACTTTTGAAATGCAACCATAATTCAAACATATTACTTTATGTATCAGTGTCCTGTATCAGTGTCCTGTGATTAACGATTCACGTAAATCGTGAATGAGCGATGAATATTTTCTAAAATGGATTTACACATAAATATATACAAATGAATCATTTTTATTTAATATTTTTATTCAAAACTATTTCCATTAAATTTAATAAAAAATAAAAATGATTTTGAAAAATATTTTATTCAAAATAAATTTAATTATTTTTTTATTTTCAAATAAAATTCAAACAAAAAATATTACTTTAGAAGAAGCTAAAAAGAAATCTCCAATTCCATTTATTGAAAGTTTTTGGTTTTTCTTTAAATTGTTTCAAAAATTTAATAAAATTTTATTTTTAAGTGATTTGGCGTTTTTAAAATTTATATATGGTATGCGCGATTGTAGAAAACATTATGATAAGGGTTATGATTGTGGTGAAGGATTGGAAATTGATAATTCTGGAATAAAAGTATTTATTATTAAGAAATAAAGTTGACAGTTCTGTTATGGATATAATGAAGTTTTTCCCATAAATATCGTTGCAAATAAAAAATAAAATATTTAATAGCCCCACCATAACTTTTATAATGCCTACAAAAAGGTTAAATATGATAATGTAAAACAGATAGCTATTTAATTCCTAAAGCTATGTAGGAGACGGCACGGTCAACTGAAGATGCTGGTTTGCCCCCAGCCGCCGAATAACCTTCTGCATAAGCTCAAGGAGTAACCCAGTTCAGCTTTACTACATATAAATATACATATTTATTTTAATTAAAGTGGTACTATGATCATGAATTAGAAATGTGTTTAAGTTTTGTTTATAAAGGATGTGGTGAAAATAAAAACGGCTATAATTCAAAAGATGAATGCGAACGGTGTATTCCAGGTAAAAAATTATTTGATTTTTTGAAAAATGTTTTTATAAAAATTTTAAAAGATTTTTAATTAGGTAAATTTAACTAGGCCTTTGCTTATTTAAAAATATGTTCGATAATTTAACTAAGCTAGTAGATTAACTTTCGAATGATAATACATATAATTCGAATTATTCAAAGCACCTAAGGAAAATAAATAATGAAAGGCAATTCCTTCTAACCAGAAAATTCTAATTGAATATCAATTGATAAAAATTAGAAAAAACATCTAAAAATATAAAATATCTTCCTTCTCATTACCAATAAATATGTATACTTTTATTATAAAATGAATTTTAAACTAAAAAAAGAACACTTATTTTACGGATTATTGTTGTAACGGGGGTATATAAGTAAATCTTTCTAAATAAAAATAATTTAATAATTTAAAGATTTATATTACAAAAATACTGAACCAAAGTGTGAAAACGACAAACAAGCTTTGGAATATCTTGGAAAGTCTTGTGAAGATGAATTTTGTCCTTTAGATTCAGAATGTATCCAATTAGAATTACTTGCACATTGTTCCCCAAAAAGTTTCCAAAAATTTATCTAATGAATACAATTAAAATTTTAATGATAGGATTTATATTTAGGCAAATGCCTAGATTCTTTGCAAGCCTAGAATAACGTTAATTGTTTAAAAAGTGCTCTCAAATAGAAAATACGAAATGTCTAATTGTACTTTTTATTTGCCATTCTTGCATTTTTATGGTTTTTTGTTACTATTTTTATTTTTTTGGATTTCAAAAATTTGAGAAAGTTGTAGCAAAAATCTCTGAGTGTTCACACTTGTCACAGTTTTTAATAAATTTTAAAGGACTTAATATACAAAGGTTAAAGTTTATTTGGGAATATTATTGCCTATTTTTGTATTTAGCTGGCTTATTTCAGAATTAAATGGAAAAAATGTTATGTAAATATCTTTATTCCATCACTAAATTCGAAATTCTGACTAGAATTAGAACTGATTTTTTGAACTATGTATTATAAATTTTTACAGAATTAAATATTTATCACCTTTATAAAAAATTGTTTTTAATAAAAAGAGCAGAGTTTAATCTACTATTATAATAATAAAAACAAAAAATACGTTAAAATTAAAAATCTAAAGATTTGTGCTGTATTAGTAAGCGTATTCTTAACATTACAGTGTATATTTTATTTATAATTAAAGTAAAAATGAATCATTTCTATTTAAATATTTTATTGGGAATTGTTTTAAATGAAAATTAATATTTACATAATTATTTTGGCAGTATTTTCTATTCTTAATTTAATAAATGAATTTAAATAAATTTATATTTTCTTTTCAAAATTTTTTAATTAAAATTATTTTAATTTCTTTATTATTAATTAATATTAATTCAATAAATATTACTTTAGAAGAAGCTAAAAAGAAATCTCCAATTCCATTTATTGAAAGCTTTTGGTTTTTTGTGGAATTCTTTTAAGAGATTAATGAAATTTTATTTTTAAGTGATTCTGATATGTTAGAATTTTATAATTTTGACTGGGGCGAGTGTGGAGAAAATTATGATAAAGGTTATGATTGTGGTGAAGGATTGGAAATTAATAATTCTGGAATGAAAGTTTGTATATGTATTGTTAAAAAATAAAGTTAACGTTTATAATAATTCAAGTGGTATTATGATAATAAACATTATTTGTGCATGCCTTTTGGTTATAAAGGATGTGGAGGAAATGGGAATAGATTTATATCTAAAAGGCAATGTCTAAAGAAATGTCCTCGTCCTAGTATGTTTTTTTAATTAAAAAATATTTTTCTTTAGAGGACTTCACCTATTTCCATCTTCATTGTGATCTAGGAAAAAGAAATGTAAAACCAATTCTATGCGAATCTATACCTGGCATTCGTCGTCATTATCCAATATCTGTGTGTCCTTCAGGCTATAAATGTAAAGGGGGACTATTTTTGATATATGTTGTAATATTACAAATCAACGTATGTTCGGAATATTTTAATTTTAAATTAAGTTTTTAGAAATATATGATAAAAATACAAGCAATAAACCAAAATGTAAAAATGGCAAAGATCCGTCTGAATATCATGGCTGGTCTTGTAAAGATGAATTTTGTTCTCAAGAGGAGGAATGTATTCAATTAGAAATATTTGCTCATTGCTGTCCTAAATAAATTTTCAATAAATTTTATTTCATTTATAAATATCGTAAATCTTCTAATAGTCTCTCGTATGTCGCTGAACCTAGTGAGATTAAAAGGATAACTAGGATTAGGTGAATGAAGCCAATGAAGTCGATCTCCGGAACCAGATAATCCTATACTCGACACAACAATATTTGTTAAAAATATTTATATTTTATTATAAATTAAATATAATTTCGACAAAAATTAAAATAATGTTTGTATATATAAATATTATTATTAAACATAAACTGGTCGATTCGCTCCATCGCCAACGGCTACAATTGTATTAGCTGGCTCTACATCTGCCCTTTCTCCATCATCTTCATCAAATTCATCAGAGAACATTTCCCGTCCCGCGGTGAAACCAACTAGGTCTGGAGCCATTCGTCCTTAAAAAATATTCAATTTTGATAATTATTTTTTAAATATTTTTTAACTAAAAAACAAATATCTACATTAAGGTTGGCGGATCCGGATATCCGGATCCGAAAAAGGCCGGATATCCGGAAATTTTCGGTTCGGATACCGGATCCGGATCCGGATATCCGAAATCTTCGGTTCGGATATCGGATCCGGATATCCGAAAATTTCGGTTCGGATATCGGATCCGGATCCGGATATCCGAAATTTTCGGTTCGGATCCTAGAATTAGGGAAAATGGAAGAAATCTTACCCAATGGCCTTCCAAAATTCTCAAAATTTTCGCCTGCGGCGCCGGAAAATGAACAAATCTGGTAGCCTAGGCCTCCAAAATTCTCAAAATTTTCGCCTGCGGCGCAGAAAATGGAAGAATTCTGGTGACTTGGTCTTCCAAAATTCTCAAAATTTTCGCCTGCGGCGCTGGAAAAGAAGAAAAGGATTTGTGTATGAATATCGGAGGATTCACCTCAAAATCCCTCATTATTAACTTAATCCCATAATCACAACTTTAACGTAAGAAAATACCCTATGTATCTACTACTTCCCCCAAATCCACCTGCTCCTAATCCCTCTGTTAATCCCCAAATTACAGAAGGACTACTTGCTCATAATCCCTCAGTTAATCCCCAAATAATTTATAATTGCTTCTAATCCCTCTATATCCTTCAATGGGACTAAACTTTTCTGCGCCGCAGGCGAAAATTTTGAAATTAAAAATTTCGGTTCCGGATCCGGATATCCGAAATCTTCGGTTCGGATATCGGATCCGGATATCCGAAAATTTCGGTTCGGATATCGGTTCCGGATCCGGATATCCGAAATTTTCGGATCGGATACCGGATCCGGATCCGGATATCCGAAGATTTCCAACTATCCGCCAACCTTAATCTACATATGTTAATTAAACATTTAATACAAATTTCCATATGTCTTCATGGAATGGATTTAAGAAATATCAATAACCTGTTAGTGTAAAATGTTTACGAGCATATAAAACACCAAAAACGAGAAGGACGGTACTTAGCAGCTGGAAATTAAAAAATATTTTAATTATTATTTTATGATTTTTTGGTACTATATCTCTATATTTAAAATTTTTATTTTTATATCCATCTTTTACTTTTTTGGCTAAAGCCACGATATGCTCTCTGAACTTTTCGGAGTTAACCCCGAAGGATCGGGTTTAACTTTATTTCAAACGCAAACACCGAAATTAAACAAAAGTACAGGTTTTATCTTAATTGTTTATAAGATATATTTAATAATAAATATAACAACAAACCATAAAGACCATAATAACCATTGTTTTAGCCATCGGTGATGTACTCTTAAGAGGTGGCCCACATTCAATTTTTGCTTGAGCTTCATAAAGGCCTAGACCTTTAACAGTTTCTGGCGATTTACATCAAAAAAGGAAAGAAGATATTTAACATAATACTCTCAACTAATACAAACTTTGGTATTTCAAATTCAGCAGCCGTTCTCATTGCATTTTCATTTTGCATTAGCCATTTAAGTTCGCAATCACAATTCTATTGAAATTTTTAATATGATCTTTTATCTTTATTACCCAAGGATTTCCTTCAAGTCTCAATCTTTGCATTGTACTCCAATAAACATTTTTAAGTGTCCCTTCATGTAAATTAGTAAAATTACAGTTTTTGAGGTTTATTTGTTTTAATTCCTTTGGTGGTGATTTTCCGAAAGCATTGGCATCTAATTCGCTTAGAGATTTTGATTCTGAGAAGTCTAGGCTCTAAATTAGATTAAATATTATTTTAAATAATTTAGTATATTATTTTTAGTCAAATCCTCGCCTATTATGCAATAAGGAACAGCGAATTACAGTCGGCCCTCGATTTAATAATCCTCTCAAAATAACAAACTTTTCTTCGTCCCTTCGAGTTTCTTATATCGAGATTTGACTGTATATTATCTTAGCTATTTTTAATATATATACCTATAGGTATGTATTTCTATAAAATAAATCAAATATTTTTATTTTAAATAACCTCAAGTTGTTTTAATCCACAAAATGCGCAATTGTCAATTCGTTCTAGATAACGACTCTTTTGCATATCTATATTTTGAGATTAAAAAAAAAGATTCCTTTAAAAATTAATTCTAATTTTCCTTACAAAATTTTTTAAGTTTAGGCGCCGCTGCAGCCAATTCTCCTTTATTGAGTGCTTCCAAGTAAGTATCTGACATTACAAGTATTTCAAGTTTTGGTAACTTTTCTGGTGATATAGCTTTGGGGATAGAACGGAGCGGATTGCCAGATAATGAAAGGGCACGAAGATTGCTTAAAAATTGTTTTAAAATTATTAAAAGTTATTTTTAAATAAATAATTTTTAGACTTAAAAATCTTAGTTTTTATTTATTTAAACTAAATATTGTTTTATATTTTTTATTTTAAAATTTATTTTTTATAAATAATATTAACAGAAATTGATAAAGTATTTGTCTCCTAAAATTATTAGACTTACGGCAAATTTTCAAACAAATCATCATCTAATTTGTCTAAAGAGCAGCGATCGAGGGAAAGAATTTCCAAATTTTTAAGTGATGGAGATAAAACCTAAATAAATAAATGATTAATATTTTAAATTAATTTTTTAAAACTTTTTTAGAAATTTCCAATTCTTTATTTCCATCGAGAATTAATTTCCTGAGACTTTTAAGGTTATTAAATACACCATCATCCAATTTACCTTTAGAAATATAAGTATTAAATCATATTTTAAGCAATACTTAAAAAATTATAATCCAGATATAATTGATGTAAGGATCCAAGGAATTTTGTGAAAATATCACTAAAAATAAGAATTATTTAAATTAAAGAAAATATTTTAAAAGTATTTCTCCTAAAATTTAACAATTATTTTCAAAAATTTTTAATTAAAAGTTAACAACATACTCGCTTAGCTCGTCCAAATTATTTTGAGTTAATTTTAATTCCAATAAATTAACAAAATTGTCAAGAGAACCAGGCTCTATATCAGCAATTCTATTTTGAGAAAGGTCCAATGAAAGTAACGATTTTTCTTGACCAGGAAGTATTTTATTCTGTTGAAAATCCATTTATTTGTTTAAAAAATATTACATATGTGTTTTTAAGCTTAGGTTTAATGCTACATTATATTCAAGTAAAAAAGGATATAAAAATTTAAAATAATTTAGATTGAGGATTCATCAGTCTAATCTTTAAATTCTGTTATTCACTTCCCTACTATTTTCACATTATCGCGGGCCTTGGAATCCTTATTATAAGGGCTTAAATATTAACTAAATATTATTTAAATAAAATTTAAATACCTTAAAAAGATAGCTAATATAATTACGTTCCAAATGTGCAATAGCTATAGACCCTATTTCTTTTGGTACAATTAAATTTGCATTGTTTAAGCCTTGAGCTCCACACTTTAATGTTTGATTCCCGCCACGAATACATTCACAAACACTTTCCTCTTTTAAAATTTTTTAAAAAATAATAAATAAAAGTTTATTTTTACTTTTGGAATTATCACACACATAAATTCGCGCCGGTGCCTGTTTTTCTTTGCTAGAATACTTAAATTATAAAATCATATGTATAAATAAAAATTATTTATTTGTTCAGGATAACCCATCATCTTCCCAAACAAAAAATTAAAAATATTTAAGAAAATTTAATTTAATTTCTACACAAAAGCCATTGTACACTTATTTCAACAGAAGCTTCTTCAATGGTTTTTTAAATATAAACTAGCCTGAGTTTTAGATTCTGGATCATAATCTTCATCTTCAAAAGAAGAATCTTCCCAACTATCACGCCAACTACTATCATTTTTAACAAAAACAAATAGAGATAATATTAAGTATATCAACAATTTAGTGTTCATTTTTTCCTTTTTAATCCTTTTCTTAATTAAATTTAAATAAATACTATACTACACATATTTTGGTACTTATGAGAGGATGAAGAAGAGAGAAGGAAAGGAGAAACTTGCGGACAAACATTTGCGAACAAAATGGCCGATAAACGCATAGACCCATATTTCTTAAGATAATTTTTAATTATTAAGTTAAGAGGGGTAAATTTTGATAAAATATTTCAAAATAAAATTTAAAAATTAAAATATAAAAAATTTTTATGAAGCAAAATAATATTTTAAACAAACAAATCTATAAGGTAGTTTACTTAATGACTATTAAAAATTGATAGTCCCTATTCTTTTTTCTAAATCATGGAAATTTATTAAATATTAGGAAATTATATATTTATTATTTCGAAATTCTAATTTTCTATTTTTATTCCCAATTCATAATAAAAATTAAATTTTCAAAATTAATATTAATTAAAAATTTTTAAAATATTAAAAATTGAAATAATTAATTTAATTTTACAAGGAAAACGCTGAAATATGTTCGACAAGATAAGGATTAATTGACAAACAAAATTTACTTAAGACACATTCTTTTTAATTTAAATTATTTAAAAAAGTCAATAAAAATAAATATATTTTTGGTTTGTGGGTTAACGCCAGCTTTTTGGTTATTTACTGATAATTTTAAGGAGAATTGATAAACAGATTGTTAAAAGGAATGGAGCCATTAAAAAAATAAAATTATGTAATTTTTATATATTTTTATCAAAATTAATAAAAATTTTACAAAAATTATAAAAAAATGTTATAATTACTAGAGCCCGGACCGATACGATTTTTTATCGATATTTATCGATATTTTTCGATATTTTTTTTCGATATTTATCGAAAAAATATCGACCGAGAAAATTTTGACTTTTTCGATATTTTTCGATATTCGATATTTTTCGATATTTATCGAAAAAATACCGACCGAAAAAATTTAAATATCGAAACAATCGACCGACCAAATGATAAAATATCGAAAAAAATATCGAACGTCATTTTTGTCAAAAATTTTAATTTTTGGGGCAAAAAGGACAAAAATGGAAGAAATATAGCTTCTTGGTCTAACAAAATTCTTAAAATTTTCGCCTGCGGCGCTGAAAATGGAAGAAATCATGTAGCCTGGTCTTCCAAATTTCTCAAAATTTTCGCCTGCGGCGCAGAAAAAGGAAGATTTCTGGCTTATTATTCTTTGGATCAATAATTCAAATAATGTTTGCTTATGACACTGTAAATGGAAGAATATTGCCAACTCAATTACGGGGGATTTCGATGGGTGAGAGTGATTTGAAGTAATTTTCAAAGATTTGAGATATGAGTGATATTCAAGGATTTGGGTCCCTGTCCCCATCCCGGTGGCAAAAACCACCGCAACCACCGTCATGAAAACAGCCACATGACCGTAAATGTTGAACCCTAATTTGTAGGAATATCTCCAAATTCCAAGATATCCACTTTATCCTTCTTAATCCACGAAAATCCCATGATATCTCTCCTATCCCCAACTCCACAAAATCCTTCTTATTCCCTCTAAATCTCTCAATATGTTATACATCATAATCCTCCAATATCCCCTTAAAATCCACCTCTATACATATCTACTGATATACCTCTATATCTACTGATATTCTCTCTATCCATCGATGTCCGCTGATATCAATCCGCTGATATCAATATCTCATATAATCAATCTTAATCTCAAAATTTTAACATTTAAAATTTTTTTAAATTTTTTTGGAAAAATCGAAAAATATCGAGACTTTTTTTTCGATATTTTTCGATTTCGATATTTTTCGATATTTATCGAAAAAATATCGACCGAGAAAATTTTGGTTTTTTCGATATTTTTCGATATTCGGTATTTTTCGATATTTATCGAAAAAATATCGACCGAGCCCTCCGTCCGGGCTCTAATAATTACTATAGCAGCTCCTTTGCATAGTAAATATGAGAAACTAATAAAATAAAATTTGTTAAATTTTAATGATTTTCAAATTGTGATTTTATTAAAATAAAGTTTCAGATATAATAATGCTATGAAGCAATTTATATGTAAAAAAGCTAATTTCACTTGTAAATATATCTTTGAAGATGAAATAGTATGTTTATGTAGAGTCAAGGTTCTACCAAATCTTTAATTTTTTAAATTATTTAGAAACACAGTGTAGATTTCTTTTTCCGAGATTTTTCGAAATCAAATCAGCAAAGAGACCTCAGTTTAAGGCAAAGATGAAAATAATTGAAATGATGATAAATAATTTATTAAATAATTATTTTTTGTAATTTTTCCTTGTTATCTATTATTTAAAACTTTTGATTTTCCTTTGTTTTTGTTCAACTTTTTTAAAACATTCTACACAATCACAGAAACTGTTATTTAAAAGATTTCCAAACAAATCCAATAAATATTTTAATTTTCCATGAAGAGTTACGAGTTTTTTTATTTTACTTGTTCACTATCCAAAATCGCAGATACTCCTTGTCATGGCAATAAATTGAAATTATTTTTAACCAAAATTTAAAATTAAAGTCAAGTGGATATTTTTTAAATTAATTTTTTATTTAAATAAATTGTTTTAAATTTTTGCTTGGATAAATAGACTTAAAGTAAACATTGGAAATGATTTTTTAAATAATTTTCAAGTATTTCTAAAAATATTATTAAATCTTTGCCATTTTTTAAATTTAATTCTCTCAAAAAATCCACTTTTAAATTAAAAATTTTTATTTTTTAAAGTGGATTTGTTTCAAATATTTTAATTGCTTTATTTAATTTTTGCCATTTTTCACCTCTTCAGTTAAAATCAAAAATTACTTTTCAAAATTTAACTTTAAATTTATGTATTTTTTAATTTAAAATATAAATAAATATTTAATTAAAATTAATTTGTTCAGATACCCTTAACTATTTTACTAAAATAATTTAATTATAATTAAATAAAAATTTAATTTATTTTTTAATTCTGGATCAAAGGGTTGAAAAGAATTTTTGTTAAGAAACATTATTCAGACAAAATTTAGAGCAGAAATATACCTGTAGCAGGGATAGGACGTGTTACCCGAAGCTCGATCCGAGGAAAATTTTGAAAGCCCGACCCGAAACCTGACCCGACATTTTTCTCAACTCGTCTCATCCCTGACTGTAGGTGTCATTTAAAAATAAATTTTATGTTTATTTTGTGTTTCTGACATAAATACTCCACAAAAATTAAGAATCATTGCAAAATAAACGTTTCTATTTAAGAATTTATATCACCTTTAGTTTAAATTATGAATTAGCCTAGCCATCAAAATTATTATACTCTACAAACTTTTTAATTTTAATTTCTTTTTCCTATTTCTAAACAAAAATTGTCATTCAAAATTGCATTCCCCTATTTACCAAAATTTTTATTTCGTTTCGAGATCAAATAAAAACCGGTTATATATTTGTATTCATTCATCAATCTTTTAATTCTCTTTTATTTTTTATATTTATTAATCATTCCCGTTCTCCTCCAAATCCTCTTCAATTCGCCTTTTCTAATTGTATCAATGATCAATTTTTTATTTTAATTAAAATACAAAATCTCAGCGCAAACAAACGACTAATTTAAAATAATTAATTTTTAACGGAAATATACAAAAATTTATTAGAATTTTTTAATTTTTTAATTAAAAATTTTTTAATATAATTCAAAAAAAAATAATTCAAAAATTTCTACATAGCTACATAATTCACTAAATTTGTTTATTCTTGGAGTAAAATTAATCATTAGTTTCCTCTAAAATTTAAATATTTTAACAATATTTTAAAAATAAACAAAAAAAAGATTTTTTATTGAAAAATAATTTTCTAAACTTTTATATTCAATTGTAAACATTAATCTAAATATTCTAATTTTAGTTTATAATCTGATTTAATGGCCCAATTGATTTCTGTTAAACATAATTAATTAAGTAATTTAAACATTTTCAAATTAAACATTACATATATTTTTAATAAAAATGCACATTTTTTCATTAATTTTTTATTGTTTTAAACAAAACCGAAATTGGTTAGCCTTCATCCATCCTTTCTAAACTGGGTCTCGATTAAAAATCTCGATTTATATAGCCATAATTTTGAGCATTTATTCGTCCTTGTTCTTTATTACATCATTCTTAATAATATTTTTTCTTCTATTTTTCAATTTAATTAATTTGGATAATATTTATTTTTTGGTATTTTTCTTCATTTTATTTAACTAATTGGAAAAACAATATTGAAAAAAATTTTTAGAAACTGGCTGAATATTTGACAAAGATTTTAGGAAATTAAAATTAATTTGTTATTCTAAATTTGAAGAAATAAAATTTTTTAACGTTCCCGTGATTTTCATTTACTTAAACAAAATTAAATAAAAAAATTTTGAGAGAATGATTTATTAGTTAGTAATTTTGTTGGAATGGACTCTGAACAATTTTTAGTTTATAAATACTTATTTAATTATGGTACAGTTTAATATATTTTTAAGACAATTCTAGAAAATATAATAAATAAAAATCTTTTAATATAAATATTTTATTGCAGTTTTTGGTATAAATTGTAGTCTTCCCTATAAAATCATGTGAAACCTCGAACTTTCTTATGACTGACACCCCTTGGGATATAATTACAAATATATAAATATTTCTGAACATGCATTAAACACTTTAATATTGTTATTCGTTAATTGGGCATATCAACTAATTTTCATTAAAATAATATAGTTCAACACTATTTAGATAATGATTTTATTACCTCGTATCTGCCAACCCGATTTACGAACACATTGAATTCTTATACATATACCTATTTATTTTATATGAAGATTTTAATAGAATAATAAAATAATCAGTTTTGTTCTAAATTTCTTTTCTTTCTAAATTTAATAAATATTAATTTATTGTCTGTTCGTTCCAATTTCAAAAAAAATATTTTTTCAATTTTTCTAAACAAATCTTGTTTTCAAATTTGTTTTGTGCTCGCAACGAAGAAAATAACAAAAAAATTAAATAAATTTTTCCTTCCCCTCTAAAAATTTCTATCAGTTCGCGCCAGCCTATTTACACATTTCGACCTTCAAACGTCAGCCTCTCATCCATTGACACTCGAAACAAAAATAATTTTTTACATTTTTCTTTAACAAAAGCTCTCAAATATCATTTTATTTATTTATTTTCATTCGAGATTATTTTTTTGTAACAGATATTTTAAAATTAAATTTATGTATTTAAATTTAATTATTTGTCTTTACTGACATTTTGAAATCTTTATTACTCCAATTTCGTAAATAATGACTTTTTTATTAGTGATTGAATTTAGAGAAGCGATTAAATTTGATAATAAATATAATAATCTTGGAAATTTTTTAAATCTAATTTTCCAAGTATTCAATTAATATTTTAGTAAATTAATATTACCTCATTCTAAAAATAAATTATTATTTATTTATAACCACAGATCCAGATTAAATTAAATATTTTTTTAAAAGAATCCTTACATCCATTTTCATCATTTTATTCATTCAGATCCCCCTTTAAACATTATTAGAAAAAATATTCACTTTCAAGTGCCTCTCGAATGTGCAAAAGAGCAAAAAAAGAATTTCCTCGAGGCTTTCTCTTTATAAAAATTATTTTTGTACTATTACCAAATTTAGATATGGAATATGGAAAATTTTTTTCCATTCCATTAAAAGTAAATAAACATATATAAATCCAAATATCTGATGTGATATTACAATTAAGCTATTAGAAACTCTAACTTCAAAAAGACTGCAGGCTCTATTTCAGACTAAAATTCTTTCTTTAATTCTTAAACGATCTAATTCTTATATATGTATGTATAATGGATAGAGCTAAAGCTCTTGATTTCTAATTAATACTCTTATCGAGATTAATTTGATCAGTTGAATATCAATTAATTTCTACCAATTTTCCTTCTTAAATTTGCATTTAACAAGCGTGCCAAATCAGAAAATGAAATCAAAAATTAATTAGTCTACTATTCTAATACATATTTAGCTTCCAATAAATATTTCGTTGAGTTCGATGAATAATTCCTTCATATTCACTACCTTATATAAAACCAAATCCGGAAATCTTCAATATTTTTTATTTAATATAAAAAATATTTTTTTCTCTTTTTTTCTTTTTTATTTCCTTTTTCGTTCTAGTACTTAATTTGCGCATCAATTCATTCAATCCACTAAACTAAAGAGTGCATAAATAATTTCATTATTAATTCCAGAATTTTGTTTTTCCTTTTTTGTTCAAAAAAGGAAAAAATAAAAATTAACGAAAAATATTAAAAGCAACATATTAACAGTCAAAAACGGACAGAAATTTTTTTGCTTTTTCTCAATATTTTTCTAAAAAATTTTCTTTTTGTTTGTCTTTTCCCCCTCCTCCTTTTTTTCAATTTGCCTTTGACTGCCTTTCAGCCTTTCCAATTCTCTCCAAATGGCCTCTTTGTGTGGAAAAAAACAGGAAAATTGCTAAAAAAAATTTTGTACAGCACTCAAAAATTCTCTCCGGTTGTTCTCTCAAATAATTTACGGAATAAATACACACAAATAAAAATAAAATATATTCTCTCTCTTTTTTTGTGCGCGATTGAAAGAAAATTAAAGGGAATGACTGAATGATTTTGTTATTTTGGTGAATAGTTAAAAGAGAAAATAGTGAATTTTTAAAGTAAATTACCTCTCTTGTGAAAGCAAAAGTACATGTTATTGAAGAAAATATTAAAGAAAGTAAAAGTTGTTATTTTAATGACAAAATATTTTTGTGTGGGTGTAAATTTTTTAAATTTTGTTTTGTGTTTTTGTAATTATTTTCTAATTAAATTATTTTTTTTAAGAAATTGTTTTTAATTTAAAAACATAATTTAAAATAGAAGTACATCCAAAAACTGTTCAACCATTTAAGGGTTTGAAACATTAAAATCCGATTAAATATTAGTTACACTCCAAAAACTTTTTTTTGGTTTTCTGAATTTTTTAAATAAAAAATTAATTTTATTTTGAATTATTTTTCTCTCTCCAATCCGATTTACTTGCAATGATCATTTAATTCACAACTTTATTTGTATTTCTCAATTTCCTTCTGCTTTACAATCCCTTAAATAATAAGCAAATCCACATCCATTTTTACGTTTTTTGTAATCGCGCCATATATGAGTAGATCTTACTGCTTTTTTCTCTCCCTTATCCTTTTCACATTTACTTATTTTGTATTTATTTTTCTCCAGTAGAAAGATCTTAAATTAAAATACCCAGCATTTTTTTCATATCTTAGATTAATCTTAAAAAATTTTAGAAGATTACCTAATTAACGTTCTAACATTCTACGTAATTCCTGTTATAATAATTATTTTCAATTTTTTTATTTCTCACTCCGTGTTTAGTAGAATATTAAATTAAAATTATTAACTAATTGAACCAAACAAAATAATCATGTGAATAAAAAAATATATATTTTTGTGTGTATTTTGCCTTAGTCTGATTGGGAATGAGAGGAGAGATTATCTAGTATGCGCGCTCACTCTTTATTCAACATCCATTCAACATTCATTCAGTCTAACTAAAAAACTGAGGAAAATAAAGAAAAGAGTGGAAGATTGAATTTTGTTTTTGCGGATTGAATTTGCGGACTAAATTTTTGAGGAGACAGAAATGCACACAAAATCTGCTTAATTTCCCCTTTATTTCTTCTGATTGCTTCCAAATACTCTTCAGATTCTTCTTCCCTTCTTCCAAATCCTTTTTCTATTACCAACCGGCTGGTCCTTTCTTTGTGGTTTCATCCGATAAATGGACACTTTTCTACACAATTCCCCCACTTGTATTTGTTGCCTCTCTTTTTTTAAATGTTTGTTTTCCCCCAACTAAATTGGTTAGTTTATTTATGTAGAAACAAACTATTCTGCAATCTCCTCATTTAATTTTGAATGCTTTTTTATGGATATACTAAATCAAGTTTTTTATTCAATTGGTTCTATCCATTTTTTATTCATTCTTATTTTTTTATTTGTTATTCTTATATATTTTTATTATTTTTTATATATTTCCTTCAAAAACTCACTCTTTTAGACCCTTTTTGACAATTTTTATACCACAATAATTAAGTAACCCCTACGGAAGTTATTAATCTATGAAGCCTATGAAGTCTTAAATATGTTTATGAAATAAAATATTGTCGATTTTGGTCTGTTTCTTATTAGTTTTTTTCATTTTTTTCTTTTTATTAAATAGCTTTTATTTAACAAAATTTCTTTAACAAATTTTTTTTATTAAAAATACTAAATACAAAAACATTTTAAAAGCTTTAAATGTCAAAGTGCGCGTCTTGTTTTACAATTAAAAAATTGATTTTATCCCCAGAACAAAGTGGAGGCTTTAAATAAAAGAAGTTAAAGTCACGTTAAATGCATGTTGACAAGAAATGCTTTTTTTCTTTTAAAAGTTTATTTTGAGGCGAGAAAAATAAGAGAAATTTTGTTAATAAAAATGTTTGTTTAACTTGTTTTTATATTTAAAAATTTAAAATATTTTTATTTTGTTTTTACCTTAACTTTTTCTTTCACTAAAGTAATTTTTTGTTTTTATTTTTTAAATGTATTCTCAGAAATATTTTAAAATAAATTCCTTGTTTAGGAATTTATTTTAGAAATTTTAATTTTTATTTTCAATAAAAGATTAGGTATATCTGCTTAGGTATATCTATTATATTTCTATATTAAATACCCAATTAAATAATTGAATATATTTTTAATAATCTAATACCTTTATGATTAAGAATTATTTTTAAATTTTAAAAATTATTTATAACAAGTTATGTATTAGTAATCATTTCTTTCACTAAATTTTACATATTTTTCTTTAACAAATACTGATCGGCAAATATTTTTATGACTTTATATTCTAAATATAAATACTTTAAATATTAAAATCAACTATAAAAATAATTTTTCTTTCTCTCAAAATATTTATAACAGTTTTTGATTATTTAAATAAGCAAAATCCTCTCAATTTATTTTTGTGTAAAAACGTAATCAAAAAAGAATAATTTTAGGCTCTCCTTTATGTAATCCCCCACCCTCCCCTTTATTTTCCTTTTTTTATTATTAACGATCACAAATAACTAAAATAATATAGCCCCTCCCATTCCGCCAATTTTTTCAATCATCTAAATTCATTATTTATTTTATTTCTGTATATCAACCTGCGATTCTCGAAAAGAGTAAAAAGAAATAAAAAAGATTTTTTATAGAGAGAATATTTTTTTTATTATTTTATTTATTTATTGTTATAATTGTTTACTCAATTGACAAGTATTTTGGTAAGACGCTAGTAGATGGAGGGTTGTCGGTTCTCTTGGATAATCTTAGGATATCCGGAACCGAATCGAAAAATCAACATTCTTTTGTTCCAACTTGCAACCCTATTTTGTAAGACTTTTTCTGAAGGATATTGTTAGAGAGATAGTTTTATTTGAAATAAATTAAGTAAAATAAAATATATTTAAAGAAAATTTTAGAATATTTTAATTAAATTCTGAATATTCTGTTTACAACTAAAATTGAATTTTAATTTAAAGTGAACGATTTAAATATTTTATTTCACGAATTTATTTTGATTCACTTAAATATTTTATAAAATTGGTTTTTTTTGAAATTATTTGTAGAATTTATTAAAATACATACTACATATATTTAATTAGAAGCAGTTTTTGAATTAATTTTAAATATTAAAAAATTTTTTTTTAGTTTTTTTATTTACACACATTAATTATTTAAATTTTGGATTAATTAAACGTAAATATAATTTTCGAGGATTCTTTCGTTATTTATTTTCTTTAAAATATTTTTTGTTATAGAGAATTTTTTCTTTTATTATTAAATTATTTCATATGTATCTCTTTTAATAAGTAAGAAACTTTAAATTTCTGAAAATTCACAAAAATATAACCAACTAAAAATAAATATTTTTAAAAATACATATGTATCTATAACAAACCAATTTTGAAAAATATTATTTAGTTTCCTTAATTTTCAAGTGTTTATTTTTAAATTTTATTTTTTATTTCTTATTTTGTTTTTATTTTTTTCAAAACATTTTTTAAACAAAATTTTATTTAAAAATATTTTGATTCAATTAAATAACAATTTAATTTTTTTTAATTTAAATTTTCCTTTCAAAATCTTTATTTGAACATTTTTTTAGATCAGAAATGTATTTAACAATTAAATAAAAATCAAAATACATGTATTAAACAGCAAAACTCATACCCTTTAATTACTAAATATTTTTTTTAATTTTAAAGTTAAATATTTACGTATATTATAATTAAATTTTGAAAAATTTTAGAAAAATTTTCGGCAAAAGAGATTTATATATATCGTAAATACTCTAATACTATATTTTTCAATAGGCCTCCTCAGATGGGCTTCTACTAGAGGTAGGCTTATATTGGAGTATTTACGATATTTTTATTTAATTATAAATTAATCATTTCGTTAATTATTTTTGTTTGTTTTCTATTCACTAAATCAAATTGTTTATTAAATTTTCTGTAATGTTTTTTCCTCAATAATTATTTTAAAGTTCTTGTCATTTTATTTTATTAACATCTTTATATACCTATTTTTTTGATTTCCTTATACTAATTCGAGAAAAGAATTTAAAAACTATTTTCTCATAAATAAAAATTAAAATAATGTTTGTGTGAAAATAATTTTTTGTTAAAGTTTTGTTCGCCTAACAATTTTTTCCTTTACTTTAATACTAAAATAATATTTTTATTTTTTTGTACTCCCCAAAAAATATTTTTTTCAATGCTTGACCATTATAAATGGCAGCTGAATATATAGAGAAAGATTATATGTATAACCAAAAATTCTCCCCCCCCCCCTTTAATCGTTATATTGCGCGCTCCGCTCTATTTTTCAAATATGGGGCGGAAAAAGGAAATTATTTAAAGCTTTTTATTTATTAATATCTATTTGTTCATACAATTTAGAAAGCCTGGATATTTTATTACTATTTTAGACTTAAATATATTCTACTTTTGAATTTTCTATAAATTCTTTCCTTTATTTAATTTAAATTTTTGATTTTCTTTTAATTTTTAATTTTATATTTTCTAATTTTAAATGCTTGAAAGGAAACGGAATTTTTTTGAATTACGCAAACCAGCAGCAATTACATTATAATTAGGGATCGGATTTTTAGGTCGTAAAAACCTTAAAATAGGCACCTAAATAGGTTGTATAAAATGCTAAAATAGGTGACAAAAATAGGCAAATAGGTCGTAAAAATAGAGAAATAGGTTGCAAAAAAAGGTCGACATAATGGGCAAGAAAGTCAAAAATGCCTAATAATTTCTATTCTAGTTCATAAATTTCAGCCCCACTGCAAAAATGTTAATAAAAGTCCAGTTTTGAAAAATTTTTGATTTTTGAGTATAATATTTTTCAAAAAATCGAAGAAAAATTTTTGAGCCGATAAAAAAATTGACAAAATTTTTGAAAAATTTTAAATTTCTTTCAAATATTTTCGAAAATTTTTATTAAAAATCGAAATTTTATGAAAAAAGCCCAAAATAGGTGACAAAAAAGTGAAAAAATCACAAAAACATCCTAAATAGGTTACAACCTATTTTAGGTTGCAAAACACCAAAATAGGTTCAAATAGGTCATAATAACTCCCCGTAAACAAAAGATTTTCAAGAAATAACAACGGATTTGAGCTCAATTCATCAGGACTATTTCGCAGAAAAAATAGGTTATAACCTAAAAATCCGATCCCTAATTATAATAAATTGTCTGCATACATAATTATTTGTAAACAATAATTTCTTTTAAAATATTTACATATTTTTTCATTTTTGTATGCAAAAATTGAGAAGCATTCTAAAGCACTTTCTACCCAACTTCTTGGTCATCAAAAAACTTTTTTATTGATTTAGCCTTCCCTCAATAGTGGTTGTCAACAGCGTAAAATTAGTATAGAATTGCATGTGCAAGGCCGAAAGGACTAATACAAATAGTACATAAATATACATATTCACAAATCCTTTTTATTTCTCATTCCGCTAATTTTACACTTTTTACGTCATTTTCTTATATTTAAGTCTATTCTTAATGTAAAATAAATTTTTATTTTGAAAATTGTAGATGACCTGCTTCAAGTAAAATAATTTGAGGTTGTGAAAATTATTGCGAAAAATGACTAAATATTCCGCAAATTCCAACATCCAATTTTCATCTTTATTTTAAAATATTAGGTAATCAAATTGTAATTTTTAATTGACAGCTTCCCTTCCATATCATTTCATTTACCGTTAAATCCCCTAACATCTCAAATCAATCCCTTCAATAATCCCCCTTAATCGTCATTGCCTCAAATCTTATTTAAATTCTTTTTACATTTTAATTGTGTATTCCTAATTAACATTAATAAATCTTATTGTCCCACTTATTTGACCGTTTTTATCTCCAAAAATATTTTTATCAACAGTTTCAAAGTTACAACTTCTTTCTAATTTTTACTCAATTTTAACAAATACCCAAAATTCATTGACAGAATTTTCATGTTCACAAAATAATTTTTTTTATTTTCGCCCAAAAATATTCACTCGTCGATTGGTCCTTTTACATCTTTTTTTCTTCTTCTTCTCAAACAAGCCCTCTAAAATAACAACTCTTTTCATCCGCCCCAATCGTCGATTGCTCGTGACACTCTTACATTTTTACATGTTATATACACGTACACTAATAAGTTTTTAAGAGAATCTCTTCAGTGCGCGAATTTTCTGTTTTCTTTTTGATTGTTTTTTTCGATTTTAAATTTCGTTAATTGCTGAAATTTTGTTATTTTCAATTTTTCTTTATTTGCAGTGAAAAATAAATAAATGAAGGTGTTTACAGTTGGGCTGGATCAAAAGCCCGTTGAAGAAAATAAGGAGAAAACTGGTATGTTTACGTATATTTTTTTAAAATTTTTGTGATCACCCCATAAGATCGAAATCATCAAAGGCCGTATATCTGTTGATTATCATTGGGTATAGATAACCGCTATCTCTACGGTCTATCAAAATTTCAACATTATAATTGGCCCAAGCGTAAGATTGGGGGCAATCGAAAGACGCATAGAGTGAGTTGGCTGTGTATTAAACCTAACTAAACCTGATCCGATCAATTCGGTTAATTGGATACAGTAATTATCTATATCAATAACATAGCCATCCCTCTGATAAATAATATTCATAATCTTAAGTATATAATTAAATTTTTAAATATTAGACTCCCCTCCACCCGGCTATTCAACAACTGAAACTCGCATTCCTCTTCCAATGGGGCCTGAACTTCCACGTCCATCGCTTCCAATACCGCCTCCACAACCTATTATTGTGCGTAAATCTCGTGGTTATAAAGGAATTTTGCTTGTTATGCTTTCTGTCTTCCTTATGGCTATTTTTGCTCTTGTCCTTTCTGAAATGGCATATAGTCGCCAACGAGATGAAAATTATTTCAAACTTCGTTGGGCTGAATTAAAACAACGTTTTGGTTACGAAAATGATGGAAACATTGATTACTATACACAGGCAGCTAATGCTATTAGTGACAAATTGCTTAGTTTGACTAAGAGGTTGGAAATTTGTTTGAAAAAATATTTTCTTGTCTACAAAAACTTTTATTCCCTTATAGCAATGAAATCCAGCTTCCACGTGTTCCCCAGTCAGCGTCTCTCGAAGAGGAGACAACCAGCAGCTCAACAACTCAAGACACCCCTGTAGTAGCTATTGATACTTTCCCAATGGCTCCATCAAAAATTGGAAATTCTGCCGATTCTTCAATTTCTCGTTCTTCACAAACATCAGATGAAGTAGAACCTCCACACCCTTTTTTCGGCTCTGGCAATTTTAATGGAGCTTTTAGTCAAATACGCGATGCCCGTCTTAAATTTCTTCGAAATATTTTACAGAAAATTAAACAGCATGCTGAGGATATTGGTTTTGATGGAACTATGCAGGCATTTAATTATTTATTGTTAAATTTAAATTTTATTCAAAAATTAAAACTGTAGAAAAGTAATTTATTTTAAGATAGCTAGTTAAGGGAATAACTAGTTAATACTAATAGCTGATTAATAGCTAGTTAAGAGAAGAATTTTTAGTTAAAGAACAATTATTTTTTACAAAATTTCTATTATGTATTTAGTCTGTTTATGAAGCAAATAAATTTCTAATTTTATTAAAATAAAATCATTGAAGGTTTCAATAGTCGAAGTCGAACCCCAAAATAGCGACAGTAGCTCTACATCAAATGAAGATAATAACAACAACAATAATTTATTATCTAACGGAAATTGGCCATCAAGTATTTTCCAACGTCCTCAACAACAACAACAAGTTCTTCAATTCCCTCAATCTTCTTCTGCTCATTTCTTTCCTCACCCACGCCCATTAGTTGAAGATTTTAAGGTTTAAATGAGCAAAAAATGAATTTATATATATATTAATATATTAAAGAATTCTCGCTCTTTCCTTGATGGATTTGGTGAAATGCACCAACCATCTTTGTTTATGCAGAATAATCAAGTTGGGGAACAAGAAGAGCAACAACGCCCTCGTTTTTTCTCTCCATGGGCACTTCAGCAGAATGAATTACCATCATCACATCCAATAATGCCATCTGGGGATATGCAACAACAACAGCAAATACCTTCCTTTATTGACAAGTTGTAAATAAATTTTAATAAAATTCTTCTAAAATTTTTTTTTATTTTTAGTCTTCGCTGGCCAAGAATTAATGGATTCCGTCAATCTGCCCCAGAAATGCTTTTCTTCCACCCTTTCTTCCAACCACAACAACAACAGCAACAACAACAAATGAATATGCGTTTCCCTCCTCCACCTCCCCCCTCTTCGGATTGGGCTCATCCCCAACAAAATAGCTTTGGATTTGGTGGAAATTCTGGAGCTTTGCCTCGTCCCTCATCTTTTGAGCATTGGAATAATGGAGTATTCCAACCTCAACAAAATTCAATGCCCCAACAACAACAACAAATTCCTCCCAGTATGGGAATGATGGGTGGACGTCAGATTGAACAACAACAACTGCAACAGCAACCTCCGCAGCCTCAACAACCACAAGTAATATATTTCGTTGTCCACTATATTTGAATAGTTTTTATGTGACATTTTACCTGGACTTAAAAAATTTTCAATTTTTAGCCTGAGGCCAAGCTCTCTGCACCATCTGTCGTTATTGGCGATAGTGGAGAAGAGAAGTCTCAAGTTGTTCAACAACCAGGACAACAACCACAACAGCCAAAACAACCAGAACAAAAAGAATCTTCCTGGATGACTCCAGATTTATTGCCAGCCTGGTTATTTGATAATCTCTCCTCTCGTAAATCAAACGCTGCTGGAGGCCCTCCATCACCTCAACAACCCGCAGAAATGGCTCCTCCAAAATTCCCTTCTGTTTCAGTTATTGAGAATAACCCTTCTGGAAGTAAAAGTGAAAGTGACTCAAAATCTTCAATTGATGAGGGAAATAGTCGAAGCGACGAAACTGAGAATACTCCAAGTAGACTCTCAGCTGATGCATTGCCCGTTGAAACACCTAAAGTTATTGACATTGCACATGGAGAAATTGGAAAGATAAACAACAACAACAAGGATGATAAAGATGATGATAAAGATGACACTATTGGAAATTCTCATCAACCAGAAGAAGTTATTGAGGTTGATGCTGCTCCTCAATTAAATGAACAACAAACTGAACAAAAAAATGATGAACAGAAAAATGAACAAAATGAATCTAAAGATCAGAAGGAAGATCAACCAAAAGAACAGAAGGAAGATGAAAAGACTGAGACAAAGCCAGTAAATGTTCCATTGCAACAACAAAAACTCTTCCCGGAAATGCCTTCTGTTTTCTTCCAGGTTTTTCTTATTTTTAATAGAAATATTTTTAAGTTCTCCCATTTATCTTGAAAATTTATTTTCCTCAATTGAAAAATTTTTTGAGAGATTACATATACCTATTATTCGTCGAATTAGATAACCTCAGGCTGAAAATCGTCCCGAGTAATGAAAGATATCTTTTATTGAGGGTATTAATTGGGCAACTCCACAACTTATGTCTAACCAAATTTTAAAGAAACTAAATGTGTAATTTAGATTTAATTATTTTTTTTTTGTAATTTAGATTTAACGCTTGAAAATTTGTTTCCCTCAATTGGGAAATTATCTTTATTCCACACATATAGAAGTTGTGGAGCAGCTTCCTTTAAAATTAGAAAACTTCTCTCCAACCATCAAATTTTTAATTTATAAATTATATTTGTAAAGGTTGATGACCCTGCTAATGATCACCAGGCGGCAGCAATTCAGCCTGCACAGGACAATCTCCATTTAGCAGAAAGAGCATAAAATATTTAAAAAATATTTTTTTAATTTGTGATTTTATTTTTTATTTAATATACATTTCTTTAAATCAAACACCACATGGCCTTTTGACTAAATTTAAAATCAAAAAGAAATTCCAAAAAAATTCTCGTTTAAATATCTTTATTCCACACATATATACGTTATAAACTCAAACATACTATGTATTTGGTTTGTATTTTAATTTTAGTATAAAATTATTTTTTTTATAGATTTTAGTGGTTTGGAAAGGTTCACCCTGAATTTAATCCTTTCTTTTGGACATTCAAGATATTGTTGTTAGAAAATTAAAATCATAAGATCTAAAACTTTAAAAAATTAAGTAATATCTCTAAGAGAATATTGTTGTTCAGACAAGAGATATCTACTCTTATTTCTGTCAATCACAAAACTTCATATTTTGCTTCAACTAAAAACATAACTGGCTTAAAATATTTCTATATTATTTATCATTGTTTAATTTTATTTAAAACTTATTCCCTCTAAATATTTTTTATTTAAAATTCCATAAATGCTCTCCTCACCTGTCTACTTATTCATCAGCTTCTCCCTTCTCTTTCACTTAAAATTCGATGGAAATTTGCCGCGAATTCGCGTGTGAAATTGATTGAGAAATTTTTAAGAGAGGTGAAATAGTCTAGTGAATAAATCCTCTAAAAGCATTCATAAATTTTAAATTAATTATATTAAACTTTTAAAACTGATATTGTAATAATTGTCAGTTAAATTACTAAGTTAGGATTTATGTAAGAATTTATAAATTAGAAATTATTCATCTGACTTTAACTGTGTCTTTTTAAAAGACAGTTTTTAAAAGATAAAGTATCTGAGTTCCTATGTTTTCTGACCGTCACAGGTGATATATTTATGAGAAATTATTATCCTCGTTCCCTTAATTAACTATCAAACCTCAAAAAATAAAACTTGATCTGCTGCTAAATTACTCCTTTAATAATGTAAAAATTTAAATTTTCTTAACTTTACATTAAAGAATTTATTTTTTAATTAAAAAAAAATTTTAAAAAACAATGAGTAACAACAACAACAATGCTTCTGGTAACTCAAGAATGAGTGAACTTTTTGATCAATGCGATCGCGGACAAAAAGGTTATCTGACTAAAGAAGATTTACATCAAGTTTGCCCTCAACTTTGTGATGAAGAAATTGTTTTTATTTTTTCTTGTTTGGATACTAACAAGTTTGCTTCTTGTTTAAATTAAATATTTGAAGCTAAAATTATTTTTTAAAGTTCTGGATTTATTGACAAAGAAGAATTTTGTGCTGGCTTTGAAGAAACTTTATTTAAAGGAGAATCACGTGGTTTTGGTGGAATGCATCGTAAAATTAGTTCGAACGAATATTATGGTGATGCTCCAGAGGAAAGATTGGGAAGTCAGGGAAGGATGGAAATAGTTGAAGAAGATATAGAAAATGAAGTAGATGGCGAAGGGGGAAGTAATAATGAAGAAGGGACTAGTAAAGGAATACAAAGACGAAGGCCAAAACCACCAAGACTTACAAAAAATCAGTCATTGAGAGGACCACCACAAATGACTTTGGATATTCCTTGGTAGTAAATTAAAATTAAATAATTCAAGTGAGGCGCATTAATAGGAGAGGGAGGTTTAGATCTGCTCTCAAATTAAAAGTACCCAATCCAGAGTACAACCAACTGTGTCCCCATCCAAAACTATGTTACTACAGGATGCACTTTTATTTTTTATAATTTATTTTATAGTAAGGATGAAGTTCTACAGCTTTATGAGGAGCTCCAATCCTCTGGCGTGCCACAAATTATGAACCGATTTGAGGAAGTTGTAGGGAATTTATGCCGAGAAATAGACCAAAAACGTGATGAAAATGAAAAACTTCATCAACAACAAAGAGTGTAAAGAATTTTTAATTTTTATATTTAAAAATATTTTTTAAATTATTTCAATAGTGAACGAGAAAATTATAATAAGAGAATGCAGGCACTTGAAAATGAAATAGACCAGCAATTGTTAATAGCTGAAAAGAAGGCTCGAGAGGAGGTGATTAATTAATAATAATTTTGTTATAATATTGAAATAGTATCTGGATTCAATATTTTATTTTGGATTTTTTAATTAAGTCAGAGAAATTATTAGAGATAAATAAATATAATTTATTTATTTTTCAAACTCGAACAGGAACGCGAAAAGTTGGCCAAAGAAAAGGAAGAACTAAAAGAACGTCTTGAATCTGAAATGGCAGAACTTCAAGGAAATATTGAACATTTACAGAAAATGGAAAAAATGTTGAAAAAGGAAGCACAAAAGAATGGGAATCAAGAAACTCTGAAAGAGAAATTGGAGGTAATTTTGAAGCAAAATATAAAATGTTTTTGTTGGATTTTGATGATTTTGCTATTTTTAATTTAAATAATTATTTTAAAAGGATATTGCCAGAGAGAATCGAACATTGAAAAATAATTTGGCAGAAAATCATTTGGAAATGACTTTAATTAAGGCAGAATTGGCTGAAATTAAATCAGAATATGAAAATAAAACACTTTTACAATCTCTTAATGATCATAGCCAACCTAGTGCTATTGAAGCTGAACAAATACAAAGACAACTACAATTACTTTAGTAAATATTTACGAAAGAAAAAATATTTTTCCTATACTTTCTTTATTTATAGTGATGCTAATAAACGTCTTCACGATACTAATGGGAATTTACGTGATGCACTTGATCAGAGGACTTCGGTTATTAAACAAATGCATATGGTCAGTTCTTTTGTCACTCCAAATAAATAAATTACGTCTTGTAATTTTACTAAACTTCTTATCTAAATATATAGGCTAAAGTCCATTATATTGAGCGTTATAGTCTATTATAGGGGGATTTCCTTATATTTAGATGTCCTTTACTCATTCTTATCTCTTTATCACTTAGCTACATCAGACTCCATCATTCGGCACTTATTTAACACCTTATTCACGACATGACTCTGCAACTTCTTATCCAGATGGCGGTTCTTACTCTCCTGCTTCTCACCATCTCCCTAATGCGACGACAATTAACGATGACGACAATGGTTTTAAATTGGGGGGAAATATTATTAGGGAAAGGACAGAGAGATTGAGAAGGGGGTTAAATCGAATTGTCTAGCGATCACGAGAAAAATTTTTTAATGAGTGATTAAAGATTAATTAAGAGAAAAAAATGTTCAAAAAATTATTTCGAATTTTATTGCGAGGCAATAATATACAAAATTTATTTTTAACTTTAAAAGTTATTTTTTAAATTATTTTCCCCAAATTTATTCAACAAAAATGGAGATAAATAACAGTAATTATTGGAAGCAAATATATATTCCTCCCTGGGACCTCTTAGCTGATAAGCCTCCCCGCCAACATTTTGGCACCTCAGACAAATTTTCTCAAGACTCAGGATTCCCTCAACGTGGAGGTTGTTCACGTACTACATCCTCTTCTGATTTGGAATTATTTCGTTGTGCTTCTGTGGATGCTCAATCAACTATGACAGGGGGACTAGACCCACACCAACAACATATGTTAATGATGAGGCAATTTCCGCCTGGCTCTAATATGATGAATGGAATGGTGAAAAAATTTGTTTTTATTTAAAAAGTGCATTTAATTGCCAGACAAAAATTATTTCATAAATTAAAAATATTTTTAAAAAAGATCAAAGTTTTTGCTGATTAAATAAATAAAATATTTTTTATTGGAAGCTAATTTTAGCCTTGAAAGTTATCAATGATTTTTTAAATTAAATTCTTTAAAATTTATTTAAAAAAATATTATTTTACAGTGCATTCAAGAATTTTCTGGGACCCCAGATAGAACATTCCGTGTTGTAATGTGTGGTGATGCTTCTGTCGGCAAATCTTCAATAATTATGCGAATTATTAAAGGAGCATTTCAACCTAATATTGCCAGCACTTTGGGTAAAATTTAAAGAAAATGTACAAATTATTTTAATAAATTTAAGGAGTTGATTTTCATGTAAAAAGTGTTAGAGTTGGTACTCAAAATATAGCTGTACAATTGTGGTGAATTAAATAAAATAATTATTATTATTTAAAAAAAATTTTATTTCTAAAGGGACACTGCCGGCCAAGAGAGATTCCGAAGCCTTTGCAATTCTTATTTTAGACGGGCTGATGGTGCTATTCTTGTTTACGACTGTTCTATAGATCGGTCATTTTTACGGATTCGTGACTGGATTGAAACAGTGAAGGTCGTTGGCGTATTTAATTTGTTTAGTGACTGAAATTGAGTTTAAAAATAAATTCCTAGAGAAACACAAAAGAATGAATTTTCAATTTCCGGAATTGTGATTCAAAAAACTTCCTACTACTCTTACATTTAACTCTTCAATTTTCTCCTAATCATCCCCCTTTTTTCGGTCACTATTCAAAATTATTTTTATTTTCCTTAAATTCCAAAAATGAATAAAAATAAATGAAAAAAGGATGCACAGGACTCAACAATGAAGGAAGTGCCGATATTGTTGGTTGCCAACAAAATTGATTTGCGCAATGCTCCAGGTGCTCATGAAAATGTTTCTAGTTTTGTTTCAAAAAAAGAAGGAGAAAATTTGGCTGAGGTATTTACATTTTATATTCTAATATTTTCTGATTATTATCCACTAATGTATTCAATACATAAAATTATTTTTTAATAAATATTTTGCTATTTTTTTAGTTATTGTCTACCGATTTTATCGAAACTAGCGCTTTAGATGGAACTAATGTAGAGACTGCTTTATTACTTCTTGTTGGGTTTGTTTTTAAAAATTTAAAAAAATATTGATAATTTTAAAAAATAATTATTTAGGGCAATGATGAAATCGGAAGATGACCATTTAAAACAAACTGCGTTAATATTACAAAGTTCTGACAAAAAGAAATGGCGGTGTATGAGCTGTGGAAATTAAAAGAAAAATATTTTTTAATTATTATAATTATATATTTAGAGGAATTTATAGATTATTTAAATTCTTTCTTTATATTTTTATAAATATACTCTATCCATAATGCAACAATTTTTTGATTAAATAAATTCCATAAAATTAATTTAATCCAAAAGTTTATGCCTGTCAATTTACAAAAAAAAGAGATTATCCAAATTTTGATTATTTTCGAATTTTCAAATAAAAATTAATTTTATTTAACTTTATTTTTTGTTAAAGCTTTAATATATGTATTATTGAAATCACAAACAGAGCTAGAGCAATTTCGGTTTTTGATTAAATATTTAAAAAAAATTTTCTCTATCTCCAAATACAATATTTTTATAAATTTATTTTTATATTTTGTGAGATATATTTTTTCTTTTCAACTTTTTATATTTTTGGAATAAACATTTTTTTAATTATTTGAATTAAACGAAATTTATTTATTTTTGGAATATCTTCCCCATGTATAAAAAACTTTAACTTTGAAATTTCTGTTTTCAATTTTAGTTTTTGTTAACATAGGACATTATTTTAAAATATTTGTCCATATATCCAATTCTTTTTTCTAAAATTTTCCCCTAAAATAAAATTCTTAATTATTTGCTTCATTCTTCTAATTTTTAAATATATTTTTGTTGCTTTTATCTAAAAATATAAATATTTTATTAATAATTATATTCCTTTTGTCTTTTTCTTAAAAAAGAATGTACATGTACTTTCAATAAAAAAATTTTTTCTAAATATTTTTTTGCAAAAATAAATTATTTTTTATGAAAAAATCTTTGCCCAATTTTCATTAAAAGCATTTAAATAAATTTTCATAATGCGTCATTACCTCCAGGTATTTACTTTTAATCTGTTTTTACTTTTAATATTTACATATTTCTACTTATCCATTAGTGACATTTTTGTCATTAAAATATTAATTTTTATTTATTTAAAATATACTTTTAAAATATTTTGTCTCCAAACATAAAGATTAGTTTAAAATGATTCTGTTTTAAATTAGTCTGAGTAATAAATAATGATTGTAAACATGATGAATTTAAATTAAAATAAATTACACAAATATTTATATTCTTTAGACTTGAAATCCTGACGTGAGAAAAAAATTGCAAAAATTAAAAAAAGTTTTTTAAGTTAGGTTAACTATTTTTTCAAATTCTAAACCTGCGTCAAAAGGTTTTCTTCTAAAAATTAATTTTATCACGTCAAATAAAAATTTTATATTTTTTAAAATTTAAGTTTTCCTTATGATGAAATAAATATTTTTTAATTTATTTTTTATAATCTTCAGACATTTATTCTTCTTTTTATTTTAATTAATTTTTAAATTAACTAAATTAATTTTAAATTTATATATTAAAATATATCTTTAATTTTATTTTTTACTTTCCGTTATAGCTTAGTCTTTCTTTTTTACTTTTATTTCCGTCTTAATAAATAACATAAATAAATAATATATATTTTTTTATTAAAATAATTCTTTTTTCTTCTCGTCATAAGGTTTTTTCATTAACTTAAAGGCCTTTATTGGGATAAAATATTTAAATAATTAATTTATTTTAATTAAAAATTTAAATATTAAAATTAAATAAAGACTTTTTTAATTAATTAATAAATACAATTTTAATAATCTTTGTATTGTCTAAATTTAGATTTTTTATCTATTAAATAAATTATTTAAATTAAAAAAAGAAAGGAAATGTGTGATTGAAAAAAGGGTATAAATATGTATCTAGAATGTTACAAACCCAATTTTTAGAAAGTGGAAGGGTAAAAAATATGTAATTTTGGGGAGGAGGGTAGGATGAAATGAAAAAAGCAACACCCCCTAGTTATGTTTAAAATATTTAAATATTTTTTTAAAAAAATATTTAAAGAATATTTTGTAGCCTTAAATATAACCAAAACTCAAATATTTATTTAAATTTAAAATAATATTTTATTCAAAATAAATCAAATAAATAATGTTAAAGTTTGTTGTTGATTGAGTTAAAAATAGCTAAAGAATATGTCAAAAAATTATTTTAAAAATTTTTTTCAATTTCATAACTATTCAAACTTTTTAAAATTTATTTTTTCTTTTCTATTTTTGGATATATTCAAATAAATTTAATAATATTTATTATTTAAATATTAATTTTTTCCGTTTTTTTATTTCATTTTCTTTGCATTTTAGCAAACAAAAAAAAATAAAATATCAAAAATTTCGTGTTTAAAAAACATAAACTAACAAAAAGAAAATTTCCAAAAAAGTCAAGTCTTACAAGAAATATACCTATATGTATATTTATTTATTTATTTATTTATTTAGTTCATATTACATTTAATAATTTTCTCATGACTAAAAATCCTTAAAGAATGTCTTGAAAATTTTTGGGAAATAAAAAAGGAAATTTGAGTAGATTAATAAATAATTTATTTGTTCTTTTTTTGATCATTGTTTTATTAAATATTCTTACAAAAACACGTGGGCATGAGAATTAACCAAAAAAATATTTTTGGAAAATGTTGTAGAAAAAACCATTTATTCCACGAAGATTGAATGTTTTCCTAAAAAGAAAATATTAATTTGTAGGAATTTCCAATATATTTTCAAATTTTTATGTTAACTATTTCTTATTATAATAGTTTAATAAAAAAATATTTTTTCAATATATTTATTTACGAGCGTTAAGGTGCCGCTTCGCGGCACCTTAACGCTCGTATATTAGTTTTTTAAATTATCAAATATTCAAAATTTAAATTTTTTGGTTTTTTAAGTAGTATCTTTTTTGTAACAAAATGCTACCTTATCCTTTTAAATCAACTGATAACCCTAAATCCTCAAATTACTCTAATATTCTCAAATTCCCTGATAGCACTTGTAATCCTCGGAAGCGTATTACTCTTTTCAGTTTTCCTTCAAAACAAACTAAATTTCATTTAAACCACAGATATCTCCCTTTTCCCGCAAATCCTATGTTTAGATAGCACATGTTTCTATATTTTGCATGATTTTGATTCCTTAAGAATTACTTGGATTTTTTGTCGAAACGGCACTGTTAAAGTCAAATCTTTAGTCAAAAACTAAAAAATTTTCTTATAATAATTTAAAATTTATTCAAAAACTTCTCTGAAATCTGAATTTAAAAAACCTTTTTTTCGGATTTCCCTTTTGGTAAAGTTGTTTTTGAATACGCTAAGCGCGGTAAATTTAGCGATATAAATTTTTAAATCTGAATGCATATGCCCCTAAATGATTTCGCTCTTGTTAAAACCAAATTTAATTTTGACGGAATATTTTGATTGTGTTAGGGGAATTTGCAGGGATTAAGGGGATATCGGAATATCGTCTAGCAAAAGCACCCAAAGAAAGCCCGGCCTGTGTTTTAACTTCTTTTTGTTGCAAGGCGTTTTGGCACTAATTTCAGTTTATTTTTTAGTTTTTAAGGGTTTATATAGGGATTTGGTGTGATATCGGTTGATTAAACCTTAAAGAATCCTCAAAATTTAAAGTAGAGTTCGTCCGAGTCCGAACGAGTACGAGTATACTCGTGTCGTTCGCTCGGGTTTTTTGCTGTTTTACTCGGACTCGTTACTCGGGGTCTTAATACTCGGCGTTACCGGTACTCGGTAACTTAATACTCGGCAGACTCGGCGTAAACCGAGTATTTTTATGCCCCTATCTGCGGTGCAATAAGGTAGATTTTTGGATTAAGGATCTTCCAAATTTCCCAAAATTTTCGCCTGCGGCGCTGAAAAAGGAAGAAATTGTCCTTGGCCTTCCAAATTTCTCAAAATTTTCGCCTGCGGCGCTGAAAAAAGAAGAAAATTTGCTCCTTGGCCTTCGAAAATTCTCAAAATTTTCGCCTGCGGCGCTGAAAAGGGAAGAAAATTTGCTCCTTGGCCTTCCAAATTTCTCAAAATTTTCGCCTGCGGCCCTGAAAACGAAGACTTATGTGTATATTGGAGGATGTGAATGGACTTGGGTAGATTTTAGTGATAGTCGGATATTTCAAGGGAAGGATCTGGCCTTCCGGAACTTGGGTGTTCCTCTTGGCCTTCAGAAATTCTCAAAATTTAAGCCAGCGGAGCGAAAAGAGAGGGATAGAGCTACGGATCTCGTGATTACCTTTCGACGACATACCTAACCAATGATATCCCGAATTTCCCAGATTTTGCTCTTAATACACCCAAATCTCATGATAATCAGCCCAAATCCCGCTTACTCCCTTGATATTCATCTCATTCCTCTCACTCGGTTCCGCATACCCTACACAAATCCCCCGAAATAATATTATCCATTCATTTTCCATCCGGAGCCCGGAGCCAGCATTGATCATGGGCGTATCATGGAATTTCGTCGGATTAAGAGGGATATACGGATTAAGAAAATAAATGGGATTTGGATGATGATACCCTGCATCAATGTCAACCCAATACCCAGCACTGATGTTAATTTTTTAGTAAAAGTATTGTTTTTGGTAAAATTATTTTATAATATTGTTTTATAAAAATTACTCGTTTTACCCGTTTTACTCGTACTCGGGCTCGGGTCAGAAAATAAAACTCGGACTCGTTACTCGGGTTTTTCAAACTCGGCTTTACTCGGACTCGGGTTTTTCTCAAATACTCGGACTCGGACGAACTCTAATTTAAAGTGAAATATGGCTTTTTGGTCTTCCAAAATTCTCAAAATTTTTGCCTGCGGTGTATTAAAGTACGAAATCTGCAGTTTGATCTCCTAAAATTTCAAAATTTTAGAGTGAGTCTGCTTAAAGTGCGGCTGTTTTGAAGTAATATATTATGTGATTAGAAGGATCATTCCAAATATCTTGATATCTTCTTTATTTCCTTCCTTCCTCAATACTTACTCCCCCAAATTATTTAAATCACCCCTTATCCCTCTAAATTTACTCATATCCCTGAAAACATTTATATCTTCAGATCCACTTTATCTCTCAAAATCCACTTATATTCCAATATACTTTTAGACTTTATCCTGAAAAAATTTTTTTTGGAAATCACCTGACACGAACCCCAACCATATTTTGGTCCTCCGACCCGTTCCCCACACCGAACCAATTCAAAATTGGTTTTTGGAACCAATTCGAAAAAATGGCCCTAAAATTGGTTCGGTGCGGTTAGTTCGGTCCCTGCACCGAACCAATTTAAAAATTAGTTCGGCGCGGAGAACCCCGAAACCCGAAATGCCTGCTCCCGAGAGTTTGGAGTATTTGATCAAATATTTGACATTTTTGATCATTTTCTTCAAATATTTTCAATATTAAATAATCTGATCAAATATTTGTTCAATCTCGTTTTTCTCCTATACACAAAATTTTAATCCCTGATCTATGTATTATTTCGAAGCTTTTCAAATTTCACAATTACTTATGATCAAACATCGTTTTTAAGCATATATCAGAAGTTAGATTTATAATTTTCCCATAGATTCGAAGTTTTCTAACCTCCAAAACATCAAAATGCCTCAAAAGCCCTCACAAATCCCGATACCACTCTTAATCCTAAATTCTTCTAATCATAATCCTTAATCCGCCTAAAATCCACAATATACCTCATAATCCGTAAATACTGGTTTTGGTCTACAAAACTATACTGGTTTAACCATTTAACATGGCTTATTTTAGATAAATAGTTTTGTAAATAATGAATTATTAAAAAATAGTTTTGCGTTAATGAATTATTAAACTTAAATCTAAAACTGTTTAACACCCGTTCACTTCCCAAGTCGCCAGATATTCATCTTATTTCTCCCTTAAAATCCCTCAATATTCTTGTTTGGGAAATCCCTTGGCATCTATCTCAAAATGATCCACCAAAATCACATTATACCGACATATCTCTCATTGCACTATTAATCGCAGCAAAACATTAGCTGTTATCTCAAAACCCTTAGATATTTTTTGTTAAACTTTGTTTAGTTTAGAACATCGAATATCTTCGAAGCAAGATTCCCGTGCTTCGCGGCGGCCGTGCTCGCCCCGCTCGCGGCGGCCGCCGTCTCAAAATTTTTACGTTGGATTTGTCTTTTAATTGTTTCTTTTGATTTTATTTCAAAAAATTAAAAAATTTTTTGCTCGTTTTGCCCTAATCTTTGCCTCACACCTAATGACGTGCCGTGATTTCTATTCATTTGCTAAAACCTGAGTGAAAGACCTTTACTTATCTTAATTGGTCTCTCATACTCGATTTTTAAGCCTATGACTACGACCGTAACTCATTTCCTTTTTCAGAAAATTAAAATTTTTTGTTCCTTAATTTGTTCAAAACCAAACTAATAAATGAAAAAAACATTTGTCTTTTGTTTTCTCGGCTTATTCTTAAAATTTTTCTCTCTGATTTATGTATTGCCTCGCAGATTTTCCAAATCAAAATTAATTAATGGTCCAACTTCGTTTTATTAGTCTTATCTCAGCAGTTTGATCTATAATTTTCGTATAAATTAGATATCTTCTAATCCTCCAAATCAACAATCTTCCTCGATAGCCCTTGCAAATCCCGAAAGCCCTCTTAATACCACCAAACCCTCAATATCCCACTTACTCCCCAAGTCGTCAGGTATGTCCTTTTCCTCCTATAAAATCCTTCAATATTCCTCATTACCCCTTTAACCCCTGTTTTGGGTGTACTCATCTGTGCTAACTTAAATAGTGTTCCATTAAAGTTTGATAGTTGCGAAAGTTTGATACAATATCGCTGCGATTAGTTTTGTGCGATTATATGGCACTTAATGTGTGCGATTATTATGTGCACTTAAATGTGTGCGATTATATGGCACACGGCTGGTAATCACTGCGATTAAATGGCGGACGGCTGGTCGTTTTTTGTTTACATTTAAATTTTCTGTTAAAATTAGAGAAAAACAACTTATTTTGTGAAGAAGTGCTAAGTAAGAGAACAATTACGCGGCTATTATTCTCTTTTATTTTTTAAGTCTTTTGACTATTTTTCTCTAAATTAACAATGAAAATTTTTCGCTTCAAAAAAAATTCACTTTTTTAAGATGAAAAACTTGTAAACAATTATATCGTTTTAGTATAGTTAATTTATTTATTATTTTTTTTTATTTTACACCTTTTTTAACTAAAAATAGAAGAATTAATTTATAATTAGCCTATAATTAATATATTCTTTTGTATTTTTCCACCTAAATGAACTGACAAAAAATTTAAATAAAAGAATTATTTAAATCCTTTCCAGTATTTTGTGCTTAATTATAAATATTTTTCCAAAGAAAATCATTAAATTCCGGTCATAAATTTTTAAATTAAAAAAAGATTAAAATAGAGAATATTTAAAAATTTTTTTTAATTGTCTAATAATTTTTTGCAAGTCTAGAGACAAAAGAATATATGTATCTACGTATTTTTTCCTTCCGAGATACATAAATATTCATTTCTTATTAATTCTTCGAATTTAACAATACATAAAATGTAAAACTAAAAAAATTTGCGGATTTTTTATTAATCCTTAAAGTAAATAATTTTGCTTCATCAATCTTTTCGCTCTATAGGAAGTCTGCAATGATTAATAGTGATTGGCTTATTATCAAAATAAATAATGTTAGAAGGCCTTGAATCCGTAAATTTAGAATCTGCAAGTTTCCTGTCCGCAATTTAATAAATCTTTTCCCCGCCCCTGTACATATTTTAAAAATCCGTAAAAAGGTTCCGCCCCTTTTTGTTTGCCAAACATAAAAAGAAAGGGAGTATATAATTCCCGAACACATCATTCTTTCCCTCACATTTCGTGCCATCAGCTAATTTACTTTCATTTATTTTTTGCCTCTTCAGTTATCAAAAAGAGAATAAAATCCTTCAAATAATCCTTTAAAATTATCTTAAGAATTCCTTTTAAATTTTTGTTTGAAAATTTTCTTTAGCTAGTTGGGGACAAAAAACAAAAATTGAAAAAAGCGGAAAGAAAGGGGAGGTGTTAGTTCTTAAAAGTGTTTTTATTTACAACAAAATTTAATTCTTTTTTTAAAAACAATAAAAAATTTAAAGAAGCCGTAAATATTTCCCTTTTTTTAAAAAAGATAAGAAATATATTTAAATAAAAGAAAATATTTTTTAGCTTCTTAAAAAACGCCAATTTCATTTAATAAAGCCAAATAATATATTTAATCCTCTAAATAAAATCCTTAACAACATAAATATTCAAACAGAAAATTCCTTCATTTAAATAAAAGATAAAATAAATGATGAATCCACAAAGAATGCTCTTCTCTCTAAACAAATCTTTTGGAGGTTTTGGACGTGTAGTGTGTATTTGCCTGTTAGTTTTGGCAATTAGGTAAATAAATAAATAAATACCTATATTGCCATTAAGATTTGATATTGAATTGGTTAAATTACAGTCAGATCTCTTACAGCTAAATATGTACATTCCTAAAAGTTTCAGCTTAATATTGGGGTCTTTATTTAGTTATTCCTCAATAGTTATTTCTCATCCCTAAGAATAAGATCTAATAATAATCTGACAGAATTTTAATTAATAGAATCTTTAATTTCCCCTTCTAGCACTGATGCTTTTGCTCCTCGTTCCTTCTTAAAACGTAGTGATGATAAGGAAGCTTCTGCTGCCGATGAAGCCCAATCACAACAACAAAAAATTCCAGCCAAACGTCTCTTTGCCCCGCAAGAAAATCTTTTCTTCCAACAACCACAAGCAAAGCGTTTTGAACTTGCTGATGGTTATTATGACTTCCCACAACAAAAACGTTTCGATTTTCTCGACAGTTTTTATGTGCCAGCTACTTATGGAGGGTAAATTAATTAGAACGAAAAAATATTTTAAATTTATTTTCAGTTTGCCCGCCAAACGTTTTGATTCTTTTGGTTATGGACCTCGCCCAATGGCAGCATTTCTTTAAAAGAATGAGAAATTAAAATATAAAAATTTACAAAGTTAAATCAAAAATTGTAAAAATTTCTAGTTTTTATAATATTATAATCTCATAATTTGTTTATGATTTGGATATATGTATATGATCTCTTTTTATTATTAAATTTTTTATTTACGATTTTAATAATTTATCGGAAAAGAATTTTACTGTGTATATGATTTATTAAAAAATAATTTTATCAAAAAATACAAAATTATTTTTCCACTAACACTCAAAATAGAAATTGTACTAAAAAATGAAACTATACTTCGAGTATTTTAAAAACACTTCAGAATTAAAATGTCAGATATTTTTAATTTATGCTTAAATGATACATTAAAAATTAATGTTTATATTCACCTGTTATAAATATAATTTTAAATTTTTTAAAAAAGAAATGAGAGAATTCCCGTTAATTTCCTTTCCATTCATTGTCTTTAAAAATCACGTCGAGTATTCAAAGTATCCAAATAATATAAAAATTTCTTTTAAAACAAATTTAAAATGCATCAATTTGATTTTCTCTTCATTAAGCGAACACTTTCAATTTATTTTGTTAAATCTTTCGTTGTCAAGCAATATTTTTGTGACTTCCTTTTCCGTCCATTGGGGATTGTGAAAAAGAATGTCACCCCCGCTATCCGCTTTTATTCAATTGAATAAAAATCTTTACATTTTGATTGTGTGACAAAATGATGAAAGATCTTTCTTTTTCAACGAAGAACAAAAAATATTTTTTGTTTTATTGTCTCAAAGGAATTTTGTTTTCTTTTAAATTTCTATTTCCGATTTTAAATTTTATTAGAAAAAAACACACAGCATAAATTGTGCATTAATCGGAAGTAAAAATAGAAGGTAAACTTGTTATCTTAAGTTAATAACTTTAAAAATATACTAAATAAAAATTATTATTTCTGCAAAAATATTTTAGAGACAAAAATTTTTTAAATTTTATAAAATCGAGGGAGTCTTCAAAGCTTATTATTTCATGTGAAGCTTTTTCGCCTAATTTAAATTAAATCGGAATAAATAGTATATCATTTAACTTGTTAAAATTAAACAAAAATGCAATAAAGGACTATTAGATAAAACAATTCAAGACACTTAATAAATTATAATGAAGTCCAATCTCGTTATGGTATACTCCCCACTAGTGTATAAAAATCAGTGGAGCTTTTTCGCCTAAATTAAATTAAATCGAATTGACAATGGGTTAGGGGTAGAGGAAAACGCAAAGGACAAACATCCACTTTAGCATACAAACATCCCCAAACACTATAACGAGATTAACTATATTAATACTTAAATTACGGAATGGCAGATGAAATATTTGGGAAGAACGTTTAAAAATGGTAATTTAGATAAGTTGGTTCACAGTTTAAGGATAAAATTGAGACAATTTTTTGGTATTAATTAATAAAATGCAAATTTAAAAACAAGTTTTCACAACATTTTATTTTTACATAATAGAACAACTCTTTTTCTTCGGCGTTTGTTCACTTGATATATTTGAACCAATATCTCTGACCCGTTGTTCATCTAAATAGATTGAAGCTAAATCAACGCCTACACCCGCACAAAGATCTGGATGACCACTAGGTGGGAGATCCATACAACCAACAGTAAAAGGCTCTGGCAATTTTGACATCTTTTGAATATTTCCTCGAAATTTAATTTGTTCCGCAACAGTAGTAGGACTTCGCATTGGGCGTGAACTAGAAAGTTCGAGGATATTAAAAACACGATTATTAAAGGATAAAAACAAAAGCATAATTCATACAGTCGGACCTCGATTTCATTTTTAGGGCTGGAAATGTTTACTTCTAAATAAGTTGTGCCTAGAATAGAGTGACAAAATTTTCTCAAAGTATTCGATAACGAATTTTTTTGCTAAAAGATAAAAATTAAATATTTATATTAGAAATTATTATATTAGAAATAAATTATTATAAAGTTAAAAATGTATCAATTTCTAGTTGTTTGAGCGCATTAAAATGTGTTTTAAGTAAAATATCCGCCAATTCATCAACTGAATAAATTCTTTCGTCAAGATCATTCTCTTGGCAATATTTTATCAGCTTTATGCAATATTGACTTGCTTCTGAATCAGTTATCAAACTTGCATCAGTGAGAATGCTTGCAACAGAATGACGTTCTTGCATAGACATTTTTGTAGAGCTTTATTTAAATAAATAAAGTAAAAAAATAAAAACAAAGAAAATCATTTCACCCAAAAAATGTTCTACAGACAGTAACTACAAAAATTGAGCTCCGACTGTATGAATAAAATAACATGAAAATTAGAAACTGACCTGGTATTTAGAACTGGAACAAGACGTTTATTAACTTTCTGTCCTTCACTTGCAGTTTTTTCTTGTTTATTTGACTTTTGCGCTTCTTGCACTACAATAGCCTGTCGTTTCTTTTCCAAATTCTTTACACTTTTTGGTGTTTTAATGCCACTTCTATTGATGGATTCGGATCTGACAGAATTCGTCATTTTTGGTTCATCTTCGTCTTCAGAAATAATATCATCGTTAAATCCATTACTTAAATAAGGTCGAAGATTAGAAGGCTTGCAAGAAGCAAAATGTTTTGCCCAAAATTCTGTTCCAGCTTCATCATCATCAGAAAGCCACTCTTTACTTTCATCATTATTTTTATTTTCTTTTGGTTTATTATGAGATTTGTTTGATTCTTTTGGCTTATTTTCAGTAGCATCATTACGTGTTTTGAAAAGTGGAGTTGGATGTACTCCATGCAACTTGCGGGGTGGGCTTGCTTAAATATAAAATTTTGTTTATTTGAATTTAAAAGGATAAATTAAATTTAATGATAATTCTAACAAAACTATTTTAATAGAGAAAAAAAATTTCTTTGCAAATTAAAATTTTTTTCTTACATTTATTTGTAGTAGTTAAATCATTCAAATCATCCTCCAAATTCGATTGAGAAGGGACAGATTGTTTTAGTCGAGGCCCAGGTCGTTCACCTCTGGTTGTTAAATCAGAATTAATACTATCCATTATTGTTTTCTTAAAGTTATCCATCTCCTCAGGATCAATTTCACGGCCATCTTCTCCAGCAAATTTATCAATCGTTACAGCATCATTTTCAATGCAAAAATGAATAAATCTGATAGAAAATTAATTTTAAAATTTCAAAAAAATGCAAAACTTTTTCCAATAATTCTTTTTATTATGTGGATCCAAAACATTAATAAAAGCCTGTGAAACAATAACAACCAATAATTCCTTGGCTCGAGTAAATGAAGTATTAATTCTCTAAAATTAACATAAAATGCAGGATTGTAAAGAAAATAAGAATAATACTTTATATTCTGAAAGAAATCCAAGCTGTTCTGATCTTGACAAACTAATTATTATAACTCTACGCTCAGAGCCTTGAAAGCATTCGACAGAATCAACTGTAATATCCTTACGTCGGCAAAGCAATTCACGAATTTTTGACGTCTGAAATATTTTTAATTTTTGTTTAACATCCAAATTAATTTGAAAAACTCACTTGTTGTTTGTAAGGACTTATAACTCCAATATCAGAATCTTTAATATCACCCATTGTTTTTTTGATCAAATCAATATATTTTATAACCACATCAACTTCTTCCAAATTGTGAAATGATCGTCCACCATCTGCTTGACGAACCTCAGCACCCTTAGAAACAACGTGAAGAATTATTGGAAAATTTTTGCGTGGCAAATATCTCCACTGACAGAATCCCGTTCTCTCTTGTCCCCTAACAGCCATTAATTCACCAGAATAAAAATTGTTTGAGGAAAATTCAATAATGCTTGGATGGCATCTGTAGCTTTCATTTAGTTTACAGAAAGTACGCCTTAAATTTTTTTAATAATGAAGAAATTTAAAAAAAATCAAAAATTAAACTCACCCGTCAGTATAAACTCTTTGCTTAATTGCTGTTGTCAATAATCTTTCCATTAAAGAACAACATGTTTGCTTATGTACTTTCAAAAAGTATGGCTTACAAATAGCACCTAATAATTATAAAAATAAGTAAAAATAGTAAAATAATTTATTACCTAATTGTTGATAATCACCGCAAAGTATAACTCGAGTATTTTCGGTAGCAAAACGTGTTATTGGAATTAATGTTTCAGGCTCAAAGGATTGACTGGCCTCGTCGATAAATATATGACTAAAATATTATAAAATATAAAAATTAGTAGAGAAATTAGGAATTCTGTCATTTATGAAGAATCTTAAATCTGTCCCCTGGTCTATTTCAATTTCGAGAAGGGAGTTGGGAGTTAGAGGCATGGCCCAAACTTTTATTAAATTTAAATTTGTAAAGCTAACGAAAAAAAGTCAGGTTCAGTTATATTTTCTTCGAGATAAGCAGAGCAAGCAAGTGTTGAAAAAATTAAACGGATGTTTAGTTGAATAATCTCCTTGTATGAATCCAAACCAAAACGATCATCAGTTATGCCATATAAAGCGCAACTGAAAATTCAATGAATAAAAGTCAAAAAAAGAGGAAAAAACAAACTTTTCAATTTTAATTATTTTGTCCAAATCCTTGTCTCGATCATTGACATTTTTACCAAGACTGTAATAACGTCTCATTTGAGTTGCCGGAAGTATACCCATCTGATAAATCCGTCTAGCAATTAAATCGGCTGCCATATTTGAAGGTGTACAAATTAGAATACGATTTGCTGGATCCTTTTCCAATAATTGTTTAATACTAAAAATGGTAAAAAGTGAAAAAGATTTGACAAAAAATTATCCAAACCATTCAATGATTGTAACAGTCTTGCCAGTTCCCGGTGGCCCCCATAATACAAAAGGAACAGTCCCATGTACTCCTCTAACAATGGAATAAATTGCCTGATTTTGCATTTTGTCGAATTTATTTTCTACTTGACTGCAGACTTTTTTGGATACCTTTTTCTCAAAGTAATAATTAAATTCCTTTTGATAATCCTCATAAGAGATCTAAAAGAAATTAAAATTGTTTAAAAAGATAATATTACGGATTAAAACTAGGAGAATTATTGTCTAAAATATAATGCATAAATATAAAAATACCAAATTTCCTGCATCTGGAAAGATAGTAAAAGTTGCCCTCCCACTCTTGAGAAGCTCCAAAGAACGCAAAAATGATCTATACTGTCGGTCATTAAATTCAATATCAATTGTATATTTTTGACTTTGATCAAAAAGAATTTGTCCTTTATTATCCTCAAAAGTAACATCTATCGTCTTGTCATCCTTGTTAATGAAGGTAATAGCACCCTAAATAAAAAGAAATAATTAAAAAAAAACAAAAAGTAAATTTACCAAATGGCCATCAATAACAACTTTAGCATAACTAACTAATTCGTCCATTGTACTTTCTGACAATTTAAATTTGTAAACACCATAGGAAGAAGTGTGTTTTTGTTTAACCCCTTTTGAGTTAATAGCTGGCGGACGACGATGTTCGATATATCTAAAATGATAATAGGAATAAATTTAATTTCAAAAAAGACACTAACACTACAGTTGCATTCTCCATAAATTTATCTTCAAGATCAATCTGGAAAATCAATTTTTTCATTAACTCCCAACATTGATAAATAAAACCTTTTCATTTGCGAAAAACAAATGTACAAAATGTTGAAATTTTTCAATGTATTGTTCAATCTCTGGAGTAGCATTAAATTCCATTTGCATATATGAAATAGCATCCTGAATGAATTAAATAAACAGATGAACAATTTGTTCTAATTTTATTTAGAAATTATTTATTTAGGTAATTATTCCTGCCGTATAAAGCTGGTTTAGATCATCCCAATATTTTCCAGACATCGTATCAGGTCGTCTTGTTGGAAGCCTCATATTCATTTTTGCAAGAGTTTTATACAAGTCAGCAAGTCCAACATCCACATTAACTGTATTTTTGAAAGACATAATGAAGGCCTAAAAAATAAAAAAATGAAAGAAAAATTGCTAAATCTTGAGATTAAAAGCAAGAAAATGCGAGAAATGAGAGCAAAGATTAATTGTAATCACTTCATGCTTGCTGATTTTAATCTTAAGTGAAAAAGTATGTCTCGCCAAAAAACAGAAAATTTCCATATGAATCAGCAAACATTAATTAGACTCTAGTGGACGTGAAAGACGGCGAGAATTCTTAAGAAATAGTATTTGTATTTTAATTGATTCTTTTGCGGTATGGGACAAAAGAGTCTATCACTAGGCTTATAATTACTTTTTTTTTGATTCATCGAATTGATCTATTTCACGTCAGCCTGAAAATTTCTTTTATTTTTTAGAATGAATTTTGCAGTAAAAAATGAAAATGTTATTACAAATGGTTCAACAAACTCTACAACTGAACAGGATGGAAAGGTTTTCATTTTTATTCTATTTTTTATTTGTAATATCTTTTTAGGTTTTTGTCGGACCAGGAGCGAAAAAAGAGGCTGGAATTGTCGGTTTAGGTTTAAATAAACTACGTTCTTTTCAAATTATTGATCTGGAAAGGGCCAAGAAATATGCAATTGATCAGTCCATTAGGTTTGTTATGGAAAAACAAAGGATGGCGCATCAACAACAGGTCAGTTTAAGCAATCTATTTTTTATGCTTATGAATTAATTTAACTATATGAAAACACATTTTTCAGCAACAAAAAGTCGCTCTTTACTCTCAAGCATTGGCTTTAATGTCCAGAATTTATATTGGATCAGTCAATTTTGATGTATCCGAAGACCAAATTCGCACTGTTTTTGGCATTTATGGACCTATCAAAAATGTTAATATGTCTATTGATCCAACGACTGGGGTAACTTTTTATAAAATTTGATAATTTTGGAAGTTCTAACGTTTGAAGTCTTTTCGGGTTTATATAAAAATTCTCATGAATTTAATTTCACTTATTTTGTAGAACCACAAAGGATTTTGCTTTATAGAGTACGAAGTACCGGAAGCTGCTTTTCTTGTATGTTTAATAAAAAGGCAATCCTCAATAAAGTACACGCATTGAAAACTCTCACAAAATTGGCTCATCTTCAGCGTTTTCAGCCGGCTTATAAATTTATAAGTAAATTAATTTGCTTTTTTGCTCTTTTTTATTTTCAGCTTGACTACAAGGCATGATGAAATTAACGCCAGATTCATTCAGCCGCTCGATTATTCCCATTACCCTATTTTCATGTATAAGGAGAGTTTTCATAGTGCTTTTTTGAGGATTGTCCTCATTAATTTTATAAATTTTGGTAATTTCAGGCCATTGATGCAATGAATGGGAAATTTCTTGGTGGTAGAACTATCAAAGTTATGCCGGTATTGACATTTTTAATCGAGACTTATTTTTATACTTATTGCTAGGTTGGACGTCAAGATTCCACCCCTCAAGCACAGCCCATAATTGATATGGTTATGACAGAAGCACGGCAATACAACAGAGTCTTTGTTGCATCTGTTCATCCAGATATAACTGAACAAGACTTGCGAAGTGTTTTCATGGCTTTTGGGGAAATAACTAAATGCCAACTAGCTAAACACCCAATCTTGAAGCGTCACAGGTTTTTTAAATTTAAAAATTTTTCTCAGAATTTTTAGGGGATTTGGTTATATTGACTTCAAAACTAGCGCATCTGTCAAGGAAGCAGTAGAGGGGATGAATGGCTTCGATTTAGGAGGTCAAATCTTAAAGGTAGGACGTTGTGTAACTCCACCTGACGCCCTTCATTACTTGAGTTCTGGTGGATCAACTTCAGCACTACCAGCCGCTGCCGCCATTGGTTGTTTTTATCTACTTTTTTATCGATATTCTTTTTAGCTGCTGCTGAGGCTACTGCAAGGATTCATGCACAGGAAGCTTCAGGAAGGTCATCTTCGCCAAGAATATCAAATAGTCCACCGTCCACGACAAATCGTGCCCTTCCGGCACCAACATCAGCGGCTCAAACTGGTCCTTTTCATTGGTAAAAAATTATTTTATTTTAAATTTTCAGCACAAAAATCTACAACATCCTCTGGAACGGGTTCGCAATCTACAGGTCGTCGGAGAGGTTTTGGTGCATTCGCTGGTTCTGTTCAACCACCGGCTATTGTTCTACCCCTACCTGCGGTATCATTTACACAACCGAAGTCTGCTTCATCGAATGCTTCTGGTGTTACAACTCCAGCAGTAACTGCGCCAGGACTTGTGATTCCACAACTTGGAAGCAAAGAAACAGTTGTTTTTCTTTGATATAATTATGATAATTAATTTGTTCAGGTAGCTACTTCACAAATTAAAATGGAAGTAGATTTACCCGAGGTTAAGAAAGAAGTAAATGAACCTCAACCAAAAAACAATCTTGAATCATCCCAGATCAAAGAAGATGTTAATGTACCTCAACCACAAAAGGATATAAATGTTGATTCATTTTATTCTGCTTTGAATGATGACACATTTGAACCGCCTAAATTAGCTATCCCACCTCAATTACTACAAACAGCCGCTGAAAGTCAACCTGAGCAACAAAAAGTGAAGAAGCCGAAACTTGATTTTCTTGATAGAATTGGAGAGAAGGTTAAATCTAAATTTGTTTCTTTTGATCCAAGTAAGCCGGCATCTTTTTTGCCTTCAGTTCCAAATACTTCGAAGGATTCAGATGATGAAGGTTGATTTTAAAAAATATTTTAAGAATAATTTGGAAAATATTTTAGAACCACCAGAAACTCAATTGGCAATTGGTGGTCCTGAAGCGTGGACAGCTTTGGCTATTCGCGAGGATACAACTATTGCAAAAACAAAGACTGAAATTGCTCCAAAACCTAAACAAAAAAGCGATAAGAATAAGCAAGTTGCTCATAGAAGGAAAGGAAAGGGCAGAAAGACAAAATATTCTTCTGGTCCGAAGGTTTGAGAGTGTTTTTTATTTAAAATATTCTATTTTTATAATGATTTACCATCCTTTTCGTTATAGTTAAATACAGCAACAAAAATTGCAGCTGCGAACGTTGCGGGAGCACTCAGTGATCACTTGCAAACCCAAAGAGAAGAAAAAGGCGAAGAAGCTTCTTTGGCCTCTCAAGAACATGTACAAATTCGTGGAAATGATGCAAGGCATTTATTGATTCAAAAATTGATGAGAACAAATCGGTCATCAGTAGTTTTGTTAAAGAATATGGTTGAGCCAAAAGATGTGGATGAATTTTTGGAAGATGAAATAAAGGAAGAATGTCAAAAATATGGAACTGTTACTGATGTTAGTATAGTTTCTTTTAAAAATATTTATCATAGAGGACAGCAGGAAAGTGAAGGTGACACCTCCATATTAGCCTCTGAAATCTGTCCCTGGATACGTCCTCGGAGGATAGGTGTAATACGAGTGGGTGTATCATTTGACATATTAATTAATATTTCCTGTTAAAACTTGTTACAATTAACTAGTAACTATTTACATTAGATAACTTATGATCCCAATAGATTTATTTTCTAGGTTGTAATTGTCCAAGAAGAAGACACACAAACGGTTAAGATCTTTGTCAGATTTTGTGAACCAACACAGGCAGATGAAGCAAGGAAAGCTATTGATGGACGTTATTTTGATGGACGAACTGTTTGTTTACTTTTTACTAATTTAAAGTTTTTGTCATTTTAGGTAAGTGCACAATCCTATGACCAAGTATTGTTTGATCATGATGATTTTACTGGATAAAACTGTACCTTCTAATCTTTGTTTGAAATTCGAATTCTAATTTAAGTAATATTATATTATGATTATTTTTGATTCTTGTGGTCATTTTTATATTGTTTTTAAGTATTTTTGCAAGTGAATTTGATAATTTGATTTAAAGCAATTAGTCTGATCTTTTTCGGTTCTTCCTATTTCCATAATCCGTAATTTTTTGACTTTACCCAATGTCATTATAATTCAGTAAAACTAGCTCATCAATAATTTTATACAAAAACAATAATAAATAATGATTAGAACAATTTCTGGGATTTAAAATTTTAAAAAACGGTAGACTGTTGATGTAACTTTTTAACTGACATTGTTCTTCTGTGTTGTTGAAAACAACCAAAACCAAGTAAATCACGAAAACAACGTCGGAAATCTGAGTTATACATTGTATAAATTATTGGATTGAGCACAGAATTTGAATAGCCAAGCCATAGAAAAAATTCTGCTAGCACTTGAAATTCGTGTCTACTGAAAAGCTTGCTCCGTTTTTGCAAAGGAGATACTTCCAAAATGTAAACAACAAAGAATGGGCACCAACAAAGAATAAAACCTGAAATGGTGTAATTTGTTCTCAAATCCTTCAACTATTCAGGATAAGGGGTTTAGCAAAGGTGTACCCACCGGTCAGGAATCGAACCTGCAACCCTCCGAGAGAAACAAAAAATTAGTAATACTTTTTTCACTTGGTAAAGTCACAAATTGTATTTAAATTTTCAGTTTCCTTACCAAGTACTACAATTCCAATAGTTTTGAGTGCTTTTCTCTCTCGTAAATAAACAATTTTCTCTTTTGAGCCTCTCAAGTTTGCATTTTTTGTTGTAAAATGAGGAACGACTTGTGGAGTATGTCCAATTAAAGTGTCAGTTTTCATATTAACACCATAACTATTTTGTTGTCGAAGAGGTTGGCGAGCGCCATTTGCAAGAATAAGGCGATCGGGTGGATGTAGATTTTGTTGTAAACTGTCCCGTCGTTCCGGGCTGTTATCATCTACAGGAGGATCTGCACTGTTTTTGCGGTATTTACTTGATTTACGGCCTCCTTCGATTCCAAAGGTGTCGTATTGCTAAGAATGAAAAAATTAAGTTTATAATGAAAGTTCAAGAAAGGTTCTTAATGAGCTAAATCCAGTAATCATTTATTTCTCTAGAGTGGAGATACATAGAGTCAAGATTAAAGAACGAGATTTTTTATCTTTAATTTTACATACTAGTGTAAATTTTCTAAAATGCTCAAAAAAGTCGAGAACAAAAAACCGGAAACCTCAGGAAAAATCTTGAAAGTGTCTTGGACACCTCTAGTAAACATTTTCTAGTTAAGTTACAAATAAAAATTAAGCAAATTTCTTACCCCGCTGCCCAAACACTCCATCGACTTAATTTTGCGCCTGAACGAATCTGAACCTCCAGAACCCTTTGCACGATCTACAGCTGCAGCCACTGTCCTATTTATAGGCCCATTATTGGATGATAAACCTTTTCCACTATTTCTTGCTGAAGTTGGACAACTTGTTTCAACAGAACAACAACTAGTACTTAATTTATCTCCTCCATCGCCCCCCTCTGTTGTATTTTCGTTATTTAAAAGATTTTGTCCAGCAGAGGATGAACGTCGTTCTTCTTGATTTAAATAAAAATGCTCACAAGAAGAAACTGGGCGATTTGTTGGTATTATATGGTTATTGTTTATATTAATATTATTTATATTAGCTAATGTTACTGGAGAACAGTGATTTAACCTTAAAAATATTTTTTAAATATTTTATTTTTAATTTTTAATAACATATTTTGTTGCTCCTTTGCTTGCCCTGGAAAAACAGTTTTTGTTGTTGGTTGAGCAATTCCTCCTCTAATTCGAGGTACTGAGGAACTGAAAATGATTAAATGAGAATTTAATAATATTAAAATAGTTTATAATTTAATATATTTTACATTTTTCCCTCCTTTCATTTATTTTTAATTAATTAATTTTCTTTTTCCAATTCTTAAATTTATAACACAAAAATATAATTTAAATACCGGTGTGTATAATTAGTAGTTGCACTTCTTTTTCTGCCTTTCATTTGTGTTTTTTCAACTCTTCTGCTTAATCGGCAAGTGCCCATACCTTCTCGAATAAGGCGTTCACGTTCAGAGGCAACACGGAATATTTTAAAGTAAACAAACAGCATAACCTTAAAATTTAAATTTCTTAATTTTTTTTGTAGCTTTTTAATTCTCTGATAAACATGGATAATGAATACTTTCGAATTATTAAAATTTAAAATTCTTACCATAAGGGGAATATAAAAACTGCAAGAGGCACTGTAAATTCTATAAGAGACCGACATTGGATAAGCACATTGATATCCACTAATTACATGTGCTGTATTTATATTTTCTACTCCAATTCCTTCTGAAAGACTTCGAGTTTTTGTTCTTTTTGGAGGAATAAAAATGACAGAAGATTTTGAATCAAAAGAGATACTCCATTCATCAATAAACCAAGGAGGTGAACAAACAACTAAAGACATTCCCCAAACAAAACATAAAAGTGCAAAAGCCATCCAACGACTTCTTGTTCTTGGATATCTTAGAGGGCTTGTAATTGCCATATATCTAGTAAATTATTATTTTAAAACATATTGAGGTTTTGGCTTTATTTTGCGAGTATAGTCTTTCCTTCTTATCCAAAACAATTAGATAATTGATGGAATAGTAGGAGTAATAATAATGTTTGATAAAGTTGGAAAGAATATTTTTTTGGAGATAGATACTTTGTGATTATAATATGGCTAAGTCAGTCAGAAATCAAAACTAGTCTTGTAAATAACCCCATATCCTAACAGGGATATATGTATGTAAAGGGGTATAATAGGATATAGATTCCGATCTTTCTCGGTAACCCTCTTTATAGAAAGATTTTTTGGGACGGAATTAAGGTTTGAATTTGAGGTTATTACTTTATCTTTAGAATAAACAAGCGACTATTTTTCATTTTTCTCAAAATTTCCATTAAAAATTTTACCTGTCAAGAGAAATAATGCACAAATTAAGAATTGATGCTGTACATAATAAAATATCAAAAGTTGCCCAAATTCTACAAGTTACAATCCCCAAAGGCCAGCTATGTGCATGTAATAAATCAAGTAATGCAAGTGGCATAATTAATAACCCAACAAGTAAATCTGCTGTAGCTAATGAAGTAAGTAATAAATTGGTAAATGTTCGCATTCTTTTGTATAAACAAACTGAAAGAACAACTAATATATTACCCAGCACCGTTGCCAAAATTAAGATAATCTGAAAAATAAAACAATTTTTTTTTTGAATTTGGAATGGATTTAAAATTTTTTTAATTCAAATTATTTACAAAAATCTAAGTTAGATTAATACAGAGTTTGGCAAAAGTTTAACAAGCGGGCAGGATTTGAACCTGCAACAACGCTGACAGTGATCGGTCAGCCTTGCTCACACAAATGCAGGTGCTCTACCCTACCGGGCGACGACAAATGCGTTGTTTCTTTTATCCTTTTAGATAGTTTAACTCCCGCCTAAGCGTTTTAAATGCTCTAGGTGAATCATCCTTACAATACTTTCTGAGGTATTCTTTAGTCCTTGAGTTTATAGGACTATAAGTTTATTAATTTTTAGAGACGGGTTGGATAACCTGTTTTAATTATTTTTTTTGTTTTCCTTAAAATCTCTTCACTTAAATTTAAACAAACCAAAACAAAAGCAATAAAAACATCAGTAAACCCAAGGCACACTCCCCCTCCATTACGTTCTCCATTAATCTTTCCCCCATTTAAATTATTTAATGAATTTTGCTGTTTTAAATGTTCAGAATTGGAGGAAACGGAAGCAAAAATAAAAGAATAAAAATTGAAAAGAAAAATAGCCAAAATAATAATCATTTTTTAAATTAAATATTAAGCACCCTTTTATGGAAATTGGTGGAAGTTGTTGTGACGAATTAATTGTTAAAAGAAATAAAAATAAAAGAAGAAAAGGCCAAAAAGTAATTATTTTAGCATTAAAAACCACAAAATAATTTGAAAAGCTTAAAATTTAAATAAAAAAATATTTTATTTTTAAAAAATAAATTTATTTTTTTATAAAATTAAAATAAAAGTTTTTAGTTTTTGTAAAGAAATTTAAAAAATTAAAATTAAATGGTAAATATTTATCAAGTAAATTTTTAGCGAATTAATGATCTAGAAATATTTAATGAAATCTTAATTTAAAATTTCTGTTGTTAAATTAAAAAAATATTTAATTTAAAACATTCAATAAATAAACCTAACAGAATTGTTTCTTTTATTTTTTAAATAAGCTTAAAATTTTATAAAGCATTTTTTCAATCACATAAATCCCTCCACTATCCCTAGTTATTCTTTTAAAAAAGTCAGATTTCTTTTGAAAAAAATTTCAAAAATTAATAAAAAAAGATTTAGATAATTATTTTTGCATAAAAGGAACTTAAAAACAATTTAAATTTATTTTTTTAAACTTTTATTTTTAAATTTCCAAAAATCCAACAGAGTAAAACAATATAAAACATCTTTGTCTAAAAAATAATGAAATGCCTAAAATGACGTTTTTGTTAAAAATAAATTGATTTGGTAATTATAATATTAGTACAAAATTGGGGGTTTTAAATGAATTTTTAAAAATGGAAAGTTTTTTAGAATGATAAATTAATAAGAAAAAATTTTATTAAAGAATTTATTTAAAGAATTTTTTTCCGAATTTCTAATTTGTACAAATAAATTCTTGACTTTTTTTTTAAATTTAATATCAACTTTGGTTAATCGGATCTCGTTTTTGTATATCTCTTCGGGGTTGAAAAATTGTATATGAGAACAGGAGATTGGGGGTATAGTAAAAAATATTTAAAATAATTATTTAATAATATTAATTTCTTTTAATTATATTTTAAGTAACTAATTTATTATAAAATTTATTTAAAGACTAGATTTAGAAAAAAAAAGAAATGTTATATAAAAATGATTTAAGTGGTTTAAGAAAATTAAAGAGATAAGGTATCCCCCCCCCCCTCTCTCATTATTAGCAATTAATATATATACCAACTGACGTTAATTGACATTTAAACGAAAAAAAAATTATTAAAAGGATATAAAGGAAAAAGAGTTCATGTTAAGATAAATTTTAAGAAATTTTTTTTAAATAATGAGAAGAATATTTGGACGTCAGAAACTTTAGATTGACGGTGATTTGTGATTCTCTTTAAAAATAAAGATAAGGGACATGTGGAAATAATGTGTTGTTAATTTTGTCATAAATTAAATTTTAAAGTAAATTTTAAAATTAAAATATTTTCAGGAATTCGTGTCACTTTTAGTTATAAATAGAATTTCTGAGAATAATTAATTATAGACAGAATAATAGTTTATTAAAATAAATTGAAGGTATTTAATTATATACATAAAATTCTTGTAATAGTAAATTTCGGAAAGATTACGAATATATACTGATTTGAGGCTTCACAATGAAGAGATTTGGAAAAGAATCTTAAAAAATAGGAAACTAGATTAAAATATTATAATAAAATTAAAAAAATCTTTAGGAATCTTAAAATTCATTTGAGAATCTTAAAATTAATGAAATAAGTGAATTATGTAATTAATTTTATTTTAATAAAATTCTAAAAATAAAATTTTTTTGCCAAAAATGCAATAAAAATTGTTTAATTTTCCAGATCTTTAAGGTTTTTTACTTAATTTTGCCATTTAACGGGTTGCGATAAGAGAAAGGTAAAAAGTAGTAAAATAAATAGAAAAAAAGGATAAAATATTTATTTTTTCTTCCTTTTTCCTTATCCTATTTCCATTTTTATTTGAGGCGATTAGAAAATTTGCTTAATAAAAATTGGCTGTTTCGTAGGCAGATAAGCTAAAAAGATATATTTTATTAGAGAGTTAATGTAACGTGTAAATTCTCTTTTTTTATTTTAGCCTTAAGAAAATCCCCCTAGGACATTAAAATAAATGAATTGTACAAATTGGAGAGGGTGGAAAGAAGGAAAGAAGAGTAGATGTACTAGGTAGTTTTTGAAGTAGAAAATGAGAGAAAAGAAGGGAGGAGGGAGGGAGGGGGATTTACAGACAGTCCTACAAGTATATTTTTTTATAAAGTTTTGAGCTGCTTTTGACGTAATTTAACCAAATCAATTTTTAAGAAGTTCGAAAAAAGGAAAAAGGGACATTTGAGGAAAGGAAAAAACCAAAAGGCCAAAAGAAAAAAAATGATATATTAAGAATTAATTTAAATAATTTTCAAAAGAGATTTTAAATTAAAATTAAGAACGCGACAATTAAATAAATGTAACTTAATTAGAACAAGTACAGAAGGTTCGAATAGATTAGAACTTTTCAGAGTTTCATTAAATCTGATAATTATGTAAACAATTAAGTAAATAATTTCTGAATGTCATCCAGTTAAAAAAAATAAAAATAATTAAATAAATAACAATTAGTGGAAAAATGTCAAATTTGTAGTTTAAAGCAATATAAAATAATTAGACTTAAATTATAGAAATAAAATTTAAAAGGCGAACAAACAAAAGAAAATGTTATTAATTTAATATTAAAATAAAAAAATATTCAGATATAAAATTATTGAAGGGATATTATGACTTTAGTTCTAGAAAAAAATATTTCTCAATCAGAAAATTTTTTTTTACTTTTTGAACGATTTTTGGCAATTTAAGATTTCTCTTTTTTGAAAGATTAAAAACTGAGTCAAAAAGATTTATTTATGCAAATCATTTCCTAAATTTTAAACTAAAAATAGTTTTTATTTAAAAATAGAAGTATTTGCTTTCTAGTTTTGCCAAAAAAAATTTACCCCATTTACAAATAAATATTCAATATTTAAAAAACCCTTTTCAATTCAAATTATTATTTATTAGTTATTTGAATATTTATAGTTTAATACCTCAAAAATGAGAGAAAATAAAAAAATGAGAGGAAAAAGGGAGGGGGTAGGGAGGGTAGGGAAAGGGCTGGGGATGCTCAAAAAAAACTTTTTTTTTCACAGTTTTGTTCATCCAAATGGAAATAAATATTTTTTAACGGCTACTTGTAGTAGTTATCGTCAATTGCCCGTATTTTGTGTTATTTGAAGCCTTTTTTGTTTTTCATCAATTGGCAAAAAGGAAGAAGAAAAATAAAAGAAAAGAAAAATGGGAGGGATTAAAAAGTGAAAAAAATGGCAAAAATTGTTGAAAATTTTTATATAGTAATTTTTTTGTACTTTTTTTGTCTAAGAAAAAAATAATTAAAATCAATATATTTTTAAAAGAAAAAAAGGGAAAAAATTATATTAAATTATTTTTTAAAATTAATTTAGTTATTATTTGACACTTCAATTAAGGGAAAGAGAGAGAAAAGGAAGAAAAAGTAATGTTTTTGGAATTTTGACTTTAATAAAATATAAAAATGAGAGCATGTAGCTACATATTTGGATATTTTATATAGATAGATATACCTTCAATAATGTTATTTAATTTCTCCAAAAATTTCAGAAATTTTTGTTAAATGAGAAAAAAATTTTGTTGAAAATGTCTGAATTTTTAAAAATATACTATATTTATTTTAATGAAGGATTTCGACTGCAACTTTTGACATAATTAACACAAATTATGAGAGTTTTAGAAAAATTATCTAGTTGGGATAAATTTAAAAGATTAGGATAACTCTGAGAAACCTACGAGATATCTCGAAAAATCCCGATTTCGATAATTGAAATTTTTGTTCGAAAGCCTGTTCAATTAGAAATATTTAAATAACGGCTATTATAAACTAAATAAACAGAAAAATATGAGCAAAAGAATAAAACATAGAAGTAAAAAAATAATTATTATTTTAATAATAAGCTGACATTAGTAAAGAGTAATTAAGAAATATTAAAAATGCGCGAAATAAAAATGAGATTACTCTTTCTTTATTTGGTAGAAAAGTTATGCTTAAATGGATTTTGTTGTAATAAATGAATAAAATAAAATATTTAATTTTAGGGAATATTTAAAGTTAGTAATTTTATAAATTAAATAATATATTTAATTTTTGTAATATTTTTTTCAAAATTGTATTAATTATGTGTGATCTTCAAAAAATTTATTAAGATTTTTAATTGTCTCTGATTAACAATATTTTTGATTTTTCTTAATTTCAAAATTTTTGTTGCGATAGAATTTGTTTTAAATAATTTATTTGGAACATTTAAAGAGAATAAAACAAATAAACACAAAAAATAAAATTTATTTAAAAAGCCAAAATAAAATATAAATATATTTTACTTAAATTTATATTTTTCTCTTTTACATAATTTTATTCATTTTATTTTTTGCTTAGTTAGTTAAAGCATTCTTTCCTTTCTCTTATTTTATGATAAACTAAAAAAATAAAAAGAGGAAAAGGCGCTCAGTTTTCTCCCAAAATTAAGTTTGCCATTCAAAGAAAAAGAAGAAGTGTAAATTTGTCGCTAACTTTTTCACAGCAATCCGAACTCTTTTTCCGTTGAAATGAAGAAGAAGAAAAAATGAAGGAAATTTCAAACAAGAAATAAAGAATTTTGCCAAATTTTTATTAAGAAATCACAAGGGGAATTTTTAAAAAATAAAAAAAGTTTAAGGATGTTTGGAAAGAGAGAAATTAATTTTTTAAATTTAATAATTAAAAAAAATATGATTTTTTGGGGATATAACATTTGGGGATAATCTCGCTAATAAATTAAAGATAACTATAAAAATATTGATAAAAAGAATTTAACTTTAAAAATTAAAAAAAAAACATAAATTAATTATCTAAAAATGTTAAAAGGTCTAATCAAAATTTTAGTTGGATTACTTCTTGTGTTAAAATTATTTAAAAACTCTAAAGAATAAAAAGAATTTATAAATTAAATATTTAATTATTGTGATAAAAATATATTTAAATATATTTATGTGTGTGGTAACTCTAAAGCTTCGAAATAAAGTCACGCTGAGCGGAAAAACGATAAAAATATATCCACGTAAAAAGGGCATTTTTCGTTAAAAAATTCTTTGGCCATATTTTTAATAAAAGAATTTAAAAAAAGAGAAGAAAAGGATTAACAGAAAATAACAAACAAATTTATTTTTTAACTATTTTCCAATATATTTATGTACTGGTAAAAGGAAATAATCCACAAAAACCCCAAAAAATATTCCATATGTTTTTTTAAATATTTATAAATAGAAAGAAATTTAATTTAACAATTATTTATTAAAATTAAATAAAAAATCAAATACCGTATTTACTCTAGTAATCCCCCAGGCTTTATTAATTCCCCACTCTAGAGATGGGTTGAAAAATAATCCCCCTGGGGAATTACCAGAGTAAATACGGTAATTAATTTTTAATTAAAAACAATTCTGAAAATCTTCAAAACAATTGTATTTAACAAAAAAAAATTTTATTCAGGAAATTTTATTTATAAAAAGGATTCCAATTAAATAAATAAATTTGAGTCGATTTATGACAAATTTTTAAACAAAATTTATTTTGAGACATTCAATTAATTTTTTAAAAATTTTAAATGTTTCGTTTTGATATATTTTCCATTTTTAGGCTTTGATTGTTAAATAAAATTTAGAATATTTATAAGTAAATAAAATTTAAAAATAAATTGAAATTTTAAACAACCCATTTTCTAAATTATCTTGCTTTAATTTCTCTAATAAATTTATTTTACAATTTACAAAATGTTCAAATACCCGTTCTTTTTATTCAAAAACGGTTGTGTGACTATTAAATTATATGTGTTAAATATTAAAAATACATAAATATACACAATTAAGGCATAATATTAAAAATAAAAATATGTAAATTATTTAAAAGTTAGTAAATATATCTGTATTTTATTAAAAACAAAATTTTTCTATTATCAAAAAAATTAAAAAAAATTTTTGACAAATACAGATATTAGGTAATTTTGAAAGAAGTAAAAATTTAAACTTTTTTTAATCAGAGAAGCATTTTGCGCTTTTTTGTTGTTTGATAAGTTTGTTGAAGTTCGTCGGGGAGACCTATCAAACTGAAATGTTTTTTTTATTTTAAAACTAAAAAATTGTTAAATCAAATGAAAAATAAAAAAATCTTCCCTCAATTTATTAATTTACCTTGGTGAGAACGAGGGCTTCCCGACCTTCCTCTAATATCACAAATTGATGGACTACAAGTTCCACCTGTTCTAACACCATTTCCATTCGCAAAGTATTCTGCACTAGCAGGGGGTTGATGAAAAGCTGAAGCAGAAGCACTTGAATATCCTGAGGGTATTCTACTAGTTTGTTGTGGACCAAACCCGTAACGTCGAGGTTCGTGTTCCATTTCAACAGCTATATGCCTTAAAAAGAAGACAAAGTGAGGGAAGAGGAGGATTCATTTTTACCTCAATTTAGGGGCGTCAACTGCGGGGCAAGGAGGTTCACTAAAAGGCTTTGCGGAAGAAAAATCAGAATGCATTAAATGATGAGTTGGAGTTGATGTTCCTTTAAATGATTTTATATTTAATTTTTTTTAAAGATTTATTTATTTATTACTTGATGATTCTATTTGTGATACCCGTAGAAATGATCGAATTTTGATTAACAAATTGATGAGTAGTAAAGCTGAGAGTAATATTAAAACAGCAATCATTGTGAAGAAAAGTAAATAAAAGGCCCATGATCCTGGAATCTGTAGAGAAGAATTTATTTTATTAGTAGGTTAAAAGGGAAAAAGTTTGATCGGACTTAATAATCCAAAGTAATATGTATCCAAAAGAAAATATCCTTCTTCAATTAAAATTATTAAAATAAAAATACCTGCGCAATAGTAGTGTCCACTTGTGAAGTCATTTTATTAGCATCTTTAGCAATTCCAGAAATTGAATCATCAAAAGTTTGTAAAGTAATGTTAATTCTTGAGCTTATACTGCCAACTTGTCCGTTGATTTCCATCTTTAATTTTTTACAATTATTTTTAATTGTTTAGTATTTTACGTATTTTAATAGTATTTTACAATTATTTTTATTATCAGAATTTATTAATCCTTAATTAAACTTGACCTGTATGAATATTTAGAGGAAAAAATCAGAAGAGATTTATTCTGAATTAATTAGTGTTTTTGAATGTTCTGATTTTTAATTATGATAAATTTACTCTTTATTCTGATTCTTTTATTTATTTATTCTGATTTGTTAACCTACCACCAACTCCCCAAGTTTAGCTAGTGTATGACTCAATTCACGAATTGTATCATCTACAGACATTTTTATTTATTTTATTTTCTACTATTTGCTTTTAAGAAATAAAGAATATATGAAGAAAATAGTTAAAAGAAAAAGAATAAATGCTCTGTTGTTTTAGCATTTTCTTGATTATTTTATAAATAAGGCATTTGTTGTAATTTTAGTTATTAATAAATATTTGTAGTTATGTATGTTGTATATTTAACTGTAATAAATATACGTATTGGTGGAAGATATATGGAAGAATTTATGTTTCTGAAAAACAGGTGTTTGAACACAAAAATAAAAATAATACAGAAAATGTTTAGGATTGGAAAATTAAAAGCTTGTATTGGTTTTGTTAATTTGTGAAATTGAGATTTAAAAATTGTTAAGAAATTTTAGATATAATCAAGAGATAAATTTTGAGGACATGTGAGGATACTTTATATAAATTAAAAATAAAAGGCCTATACACAAGGATTAAATTTTATAAGAACTAGTTAATAGTTATGCGTATTCATAAAATGATACAAAGTTTAGATAAAATTATACAAAGTAAAGCTACGTTAAAAATTGTCGTACTTTTTTTTAAATTGTCAGATATTAATGTTATTTATTTTACAATTGTGAGGATTAATTTTTTTAATCAAAAATATCTTATTACATTTATTTAAGAATATCCTCAAAAGTGAATTTGTATTAAAAATTACAAAAAATTTTTTCTTATTAATCTTAACAATTTCAATTAAAATTTAAAATAAATATCAATATTTTAAAGAATTTTTTATCAAAAAAAACTAGGCTGAACCAATTCTTTTTAAATGTCATCAATATATTTATTCCATTCCATCCTTATTTGGCCACATTTAAAGAAATAAAAAGGTTTTTTTACAAAACGTCTTTTAACGATCATAAAAACGCTTCTATTTATTGGCCTTTTCCTCTCTTCTTTCTTGCTCATTCCCGAGAGGAGCAAATCATCGCTAACAGACAAAATGTTGAGAAAAAAGGTAGGGGAGGGGGGCCCTACAAACAAATAATTTTTCAACATTTTCCTTATCCCCCCTCCTTTCCTTCTCATTTATTTATTTTTCTTCTTCTACTCTCGTAAATACTCTTCCCTCCTCTTCACTTTTTCTAAAAGGTAAAGATAGTTGGAAGAAAAAGAAGAATTTATTGTTTGTACAAATTTTTGGCCTATATGTTTGAAATCTACATACAAGAGCGGAAGAAGTAAAAAAAGTAGAGGGAAAGGAGAGGGGAAAGAATTTCATGAAGAAAGTAATTGGAAAATATAGAGAAAGTTTACATAATTGAAACGTTTTAAATAATTAAAGCTTAGATATGTCTAAAAATTTTATTTTTGGGAGAAGCAAGTCCGGGAAATAAATTTTCTTTCGAATCTACATCACTTAACTAGTATCTATTATCAGCAAAATTTAATTTTTAAGATAAAATTAAAATAAATAAAATTTTGTGTTTTATTCAAAGTATGTTTTGTTAGGAGGTACTTGATAAGCAGGTAAAATAATATTAAATTTAATTTTGGATTAAGTACTTCTCTTCAGAAAATCTTTTCAATTCACAATATAAAAAACAATATAAACATTTAAAGAATATTTTTTATAAAGAAATTTGATCAAAAAGAAATAGTTTTTATTAAGAGGAAAAAGAAATTAATTTTTGGTTGTCTAGGGAAAAAGTTATTTTTTGATATTTAAAGATTTAATTAATTTAAAAAAATTGAGAGAGAGATTGATGGAAGTTTAATTTGAATTTTCTATCCCAATCTCATTCTCTGTTTTGCTAAAAAAATCTGTGTTTCTTATTTTAAATTTAATTTTTGATTAAAAATAAAAATTGTTTAATTATCAAGTTGAATTTAAATTTAAAGCTTTTAAAAACAAAAATATTGAACAAAAAGAAAATTAAAAAATTTTTTCAAAAGAAAAATACTAGTATTAAAAGTATCGAAAGGGAAAGCATTCTAAAATATTTTTTTTGTAATTTCCACATTAAAAAAGGAGAACAAAAATATTTTTAAATTGTATATAACGTTTAATTAGTTTTTTAATTAAATTAAAAATATTTTTTAAATTTAAAGTTAACAACATTAAAAAGAAGCTTGCAAAAATAAATGTGTAAATATAGTGGGTAAATAATTAAAAAAGGTAATCGGTAATTAAGCAACAAATAAGGAAAGAATTTAAACATTTTATCAATTTAAATACCCAATAAATATTTTAAATAAAAAATAAAATCAATTTATATGTAAAAGGTAAACTTTAATTGTTTAAATATATTTTTGTTTCTGTAAATATTGGAAAGAAAGGAAAGGAAGGGAGAGGAAGACTGTCGGGAAAATTTGCCCAGCTCTCTATTTCTCCAAAACGCTCATAAAGAATTAAATAAATATTATGACCAGCCGGGAATGAAGGAGGGAAAAAGAAAAAATAGATAAGAGAATTGACTCAGAAAACTGAAATGGACAAAATGAACAAACTGACTGTAAAAAGGACAAATAAAAATAAAGAAATCGCCGACAGACGTCTTATGTTAGAGGGGAGAGGGGGAGCTTAATAGGGGGAGAGGGGGGAGCTTTAATTAGGGGGAGGGTTTAATAAGGAGTTTTATTATTTAAATTCTATATTCCCTGTTAGAATAATATCTTCCACATTCAATCCACCGAGACGTTTTGAATTGATGTCGGAAAGAAACCTCAATTTATAATTTTTAAAAATTTTAAGATAAAATTTTATAACCAATTAAAAAGATTAATATGTATAATCAAAAATTTAAAGTACTCATAAAATTGAATAAAATCATTTTAAATCAGAAAATCAATAATGCGAAAAAATCGCCTCAGAATGATTATAAACATCATAAGAAAAGGGTTTAGATGAAAGATTATTCCCAAAATTAGTCTCAACAGAAATTTCATCAAGCTGAATAGTTGGACGCAGATTATCGTCAGTTTTCTTCAAAAAAATACGAAAACCTGAAATAAAAAAAGTAGATAAATAAAACAAAGATATCCCAAAAAATATTAACTAACCAATTTTATTTCCATTTTTAGTAAAAAACACGTAAGGGTCAGAGGAATCCTTATTAGGTGGAAAAACAACTCCGCACCCAAAAGTATCACCATCTTTCCAATGAAATTTTTGGTAATATGTTCGTTTAGTTTTTGCATAAAGGCTGGAATCATTGGACAAATAAATCTTTGCACTAACATCATCAAACCCAATCGCCACATCTCCACTAGAAAATTTATATTTTTTAGAAATTTATTATCCTTCAGATTAGTTTGACAAATTTTTAATCTAACACCTAAGGAATTTTTGCCTTAATTTAAATTCTTTTACGATATTTTCTTTAATAACTCTTTTTTGTCCTCACATAGTAGAAATTGTTCTAATAAAATAATCTTTATTAATTAGTACCCCTATATATAACCCTTTAGCAGGAGGTTGGACCAAAAATAAGAGAACGGTAAGAGTTCAGCATAGTAAGCATCGATACTAAGAAAATTAAATAAATACTAAATCATACACTTTATAAGCCCTTTCTTTAATCATTGTTATTTCAAAATAAAATAAAATATATCGACAACCACAACTCAATCCTTTGCTAAACGAATTCTTTCCATAAGCAGAACAAATAATATTTTTCCCTTTAAAATAATTAATTAATTATTAATTTTATTATTAAAAACCTTCATCCTTTTCTTCGTGATATTTTATTATATCGTTTTCTTCAACGCTAAACATGCCACTTATAAAAGTATAATTATCTGGATCTGAAGTATCTATTTGATTTGGAAGAGGTATAAAATGCTTGAAAAGAACAATTTTTTGAAATTATTTTAAATTTTTAGTAATTTACCACTTTATTATTTTCTGCGTTAATTTGTTGAAATTCTTTAGTTAATAAACCGAGTCTATCGCTAAGTGAAATTTTCGGTTGCTCTGCCTTAATTTAATAAATTTTAATAATCATAAAAATTTAATTCACTTCCTAAATTAGCTAGTTTGAGCAAAATATGTAATACTTAAAAATAGGTACGGAGTTTAAGTATAGGTATATTACGGGGTTTTCACATTGTTTAGGAGCGGGGTTCGGGTCGGGATAGATGTGAAAAAATCGTTCGGGAACGTGGTCGGGGTACAACTATACTTCTAAATATTTTCTATTGAAAACCCCAGAACTACAAAAAAACAATCAAGTTTTGAATACACAGTCACTCTCGATTTAAAGAATTTGACTCCTGTTTTTAAATAAAGATTGGCTCTAAAATAACCCACTCGATTTAACAAACATTATATTCAAACTCTTCGTATCAATTAAAAATTGACTGTATATAAAAAAATATATTCCAAATAAACATACAATAATTTTAATTGTTGAATTCCTTAAAAACATTTGCCCAATTTGTATTAAAAGAAAATTAAATTCTTTCTCATTTGCTGATTTCTCAATTTGTAATTGAGATACTAAATCTTTATTTTTCGTCAATTCATTATTTAATTCTTTAATTTCCTTCTCATTTTCTTCAAAATTATTTTCTTTCTTAACATTTTTATTTTTCTCATTCAAAATTTCCTAAAAATAAAAAAATTATTTCTTTTTTAATTTTCAACGAGAACCTCCAAATTTTGTAAACGTTGATTGAAATCTTCAAACATACAAGAAGTAGAACAACAAGAATCTTCAGTGATTGATAAATCATTAAAAGATAAAGATGTTTTCTCACTCATTTTTAAATTTTTATTTTTTTTTAAAAGTAAAAAAAATTAATTTTTAATTAAAACGAAATTTAATTTAATCTAAGAATATTTTTAAAAACAAAGAAGAATAATTTTAGTTTTATTTACTTAAAATTGTTCCATAAAACTACATAGTATGTACATATAACGAAAAATAAAGGTCAATAGAAGAGAACACGCCCTTTTTTTAAATATAAAAAATATTAACATTTACCCTTTATTCTTTTACTTAATTTTATTAAAGGGAATTCGGAATTTTTCTAGTTAATAATGTTGAAGGATAGATTTTTATTTTAAAATTAAAATAGGTAATTCTTTTTAAATTAATTAAAACATTTAAATTATATTTATCTTTATTTTGCAAATATTATTTCTAAAAAATAATTTACAGTTTTTTAAATAATTAAATTTATAAATGCTTTTAAAATTTTAGAAAATAATTATTTAAAATAATAAAATAAATTTTATTATTCACAACAATGTGAAAATATTTCCAATTCAACACATTTCGTATTTAAAGGACAAAACTGATCACTGCAAGACTTCCCTAAATAAGTTATATTGTAATTGTTTCTTTCATCGAAAATTTGATAGGATTGTTTTCCATTGGCACATTTTGGATTGAAATTTTTGTTGTAGAGTTCTGAAAATTAAATATTTTTAATTAATATAAATTATCAATAAAAATTATTTTTCCTTTATTTTTTAATTTACCTTCATTTTCAATATCACAACAAATAGAATAAAAAGCCATTCCTCTACATTGAAAACCTTTCGGACACATTTCTATTTTCAATCCAGGATGTCCTCCACAAAATATCTGTTCTCCTTTAGAATTTCTAGCTGAAGGTCTATTACCAGAACACCCACCAAAATCCACTAAAAATTAATTTTTAAATTAAAAAAATTATTCTTAAAATCAACTCGGTAATGGACATTTTTCCCGACATTCAAAAATTGAAGAAAATTTATTTTCATTTCCCCCACATCCATTATATCCAAAAGCTAAACATTGTAGTGATTCTTTATCAAAATACCACTTAAAAATAAATAAAAATTTAATTAATTTTCAAATTATTTTTTGTTTACTTTAATTTTTGTTTCATTTCCATTAACTCCCTTACATAAATTCCCCCTATCTTTAGGTTGTCTACATATTGGATTAGCAACAATAGGGTTATCATTATTATTTAATTGTGTTGTAGTAGTTAATTTTGGAGGGGAAAATGTTGTTTTGACTGGAAGTGGTTGTGGAGGAGAAGGAGGATGTGGGGGTTTACTACAAAAAATTATTTTTTATAAAAAATTTTTCTTAAAAATAATTACCATAAAGACACATCATTTGCTATTTTTGCTAAAGTCAGATGAAAAATAATTGTGAAAATAATAATTAAATTAAAATTTATTAAAGGATTTAATAAAGAAAATATTTTAGAATTCATTTTAATAAATAATTTAATTTTTTAATAATTCTGGAATTTAAAATAAAAAATATTTCTAAAAATTTTTTGATCTAAATAATATTTAGATTTTGGGCTTCCAGCCTAAAAAGCTACTTTTTAAAATGTAAAATTACTCACAAAAATAAAGGTTAACAATTTGAAAACAGTGGCTAGTTAGGTTTAGTTAAGTTAATGGAAATGTGCTTTCTTCCGATTAAAAAAATTAAATTTTTTAAAATTAAATTTTTAAGAAATTTATTTTAATTTTATCAATCATTGTTAAATGAAAATAGAAGAATTTCTGTATATTTTAGAGATGAATCAGTTTTTAGTTTTTTTTTTTGCTGAGACATTGTTTGTTTTGTTTTTTTACAAACATTTTTTGTCCTTAAAATTTACGAATTTAGCGAATAAAATTTTTATTATTTATTTTAATTGTTAGATAAAACTTAGAATTTAAATATATTTTTAAATAACTAAAAGAGGAAATTAATTTTATATTTTATTTCCTTTATTTATTTAGTTAACTGAATTATTTTTTAATTAAAAAAAGGATAAAAAGCTTATTTAAAATTTTAATTAAATCTTCAGCAGGAAATTAAAAATATAAATTAAAATTAAGGAAATTAATTTATTAAATTTTATTTAAAATTTTTGCAATGAGGATAAATAAAACTTTTGATTTTATTAATAAAATTTATTTTATTAAAAAAAAAATTAATTTATTTTATTAATAAATTTTATTAATAAATAAAACATAAATAAACTTTTTGACAATTTTTTTGATTTAAAAAATATTCTGGAGTGAATCTACATAAATATATTAATATATTTTTTGAGAATTAATTTATATACATATTTCCAAACTACTAAATCCACATTGCAATAATTTTAAATGAAAATTAAATAAATTTATTTATTTAATTTTGAAAATTAATAAAATGTTTTTAATAAACAATTTTTTGGGGGAAATTGGAGGTTATTAATTAATTACTTTTAATTTTTTATAAAAATTTTGAAGGGCATTTTTAAGTTTTTTTTTGATAGTATTAATTAATTTTGAAAACTTCTTTAGTTTTTAATCTACAAATATTTTAGTTCTAGTATAAATAAAAAAAAATAAAATTAATTTTAAAAAATGAGTAAAGGTTTATAAAATTATTTTTCCCTAAATTACCAAAGCATGAGGTAAATAAAAAAAGTTTTTCTTTTAATTGATCAAAAAGTTTGTTAGTTTAATAAAAATAGTTAAAGAAAATGAGCAGAAAAATACTTTAATGTTTGCTAAAAAGAAATAAATATAAAATTGTTATTACACTAATTTATTGAAATTAAAAGGATGATTAATTAATTTAAAAATTTAAAAAACGTTTTATTTTCTTTTAATTACAAATATATTTAATAAAACTTTAAATTTTAGTTTTCATTGTCCAATTTCAACAGTGTTTTCCTGCTTTTAAGAATTGTGGTTCTGATACCTTGTTATATACCTATCAGAACCGTGTTTAGGTGGCTTAGAACCTGGAAGACAGTTTTTATCCGTATTTTAATTGTTGACCTTTTTATACTAAATACATAAATTACTCTTTTAATTCACTTTTATTATTTTTAATTAAAATTATTTTAAAAGTGAGATTTATTGGAAAATTTAATTTATTTAGGACAGCAATGAGCAAATATTTCTAATTTAATACATTCCTCCTCTTTGGTACAAAATTCGTCTTCACAAGACTTTCCGTAATGTTCGGACGGATTTTTTCCATTTTTACATTTTGGTTTATTGCTTGTATTTTTATCATATATTTCTAAAAATTTAATTTAAAATTAAAATATTCCGAACATACGTTGATTTTTAATATTACAACATATATCGAAAAATTGTCCTTGTTTACATTCATAGCCTGAAGGACACACAGATATTGGATAATGACGACGAGTGCCAGGTATATATTCGCATAGAATTGATTCTACATTTTCATCTCCTAGATCACAATGAAGACTAATGTATTCCAGGTCCGCTAAAGAAAATATTTGTTAATAAATTAAAAAACATACCAGGAAGATGACATGTGGTGAGACATTGATATTCAGATATAAATTTATTCCCATTTCCCCCACATCCTTTATAACCAAAAGGCATACACAACCATAGTTTTTTATCAAGATACCACTTAAATTACTTTAATAATTATTTTTTCCTAAATTGCTAAAGCTCTGAAATAAACAAAAAACATATTTTTACTCAGTTTGCAATGACATTAGTTTCCATATTTTCGTTATTTTTAGCATTGACAAAATTATCAACTTTAATTTTTAATAATATACAAACTCTAATTCCAGAATTATTAATTTCCAATGCTTCACCACAATCATAACCTTTATCATAATGTTCATAACAATCTCTCAAATCAAGATTATAAATTTCTAACTTGTCAGAATCACTTAAAAATAAAATTTTATTAATTTTTTAAAGAATTCCCAAGAAAAACCAAAAACTTTCAATAAATGGAATTGGAGATTTCTTTTTAGCTTCTTCTAAAGTAATATTTATTGAAATAATATTAATTATTAATAAAGAAATTAAAAGAAAAGAAAGTACAAATTTATTTATTAAATTCATTTATTTGATTAAAAAATTAAAAAATCAACCAAAATTTTGTAATTAAATTCTGTTAACTTATTAATTCTAATTAAAAACAATTCCCATAAAATATTTTTATGAAAATGATTCATCTTTACTTTAATCATAATTAAATGCACACTGTAGTGCTAATTAGAGTTTCATAGGAAGTTTCGGTTCCGGAAAGTTCCGACGTTTTTTTGGTTCCGGTTCCGGACAAAATTTCGGTTCCGGTGGAACACTAGTGTTAATATACACTTGCAAATATACACTAAAAATTGAGTAAGACTCTTAAAATTTATAATTTTAGTAAACTAGTTATTTGTTAGATAAATTTTTGGCAATTTCAATTTTCTAGAAACAATTAAGGTAAAAAATATTTTTTATTAAATTTATTTTGGGCAGCAATGTGCAAATAATTCTAATTGGATACAATTTGAATCTAAAGGACAAAATTCATCTTCACAAAACTTTCCACGATATTCCAAAGCTTTTTTCCCGTTTTTACATTTTGGTTCAGTATTTTTGTAATATAAATCTTTAAATTATATTAAATTATTTTTAAAAATATTATAAGTAAATACCTAAATTTTTATCGTTGCAACAAAAATCCATAGCAAAACCAGGGGTACATGTATAGCCTGTTGGGCATTGATTTAAACTTTCTTGATAACCTGTTTCCATTGGATATTTCATTTCACATTTAGTTAAATCTTCTTCTTTTCCGAGTGAACATTCAAGAAAAATATTATGTGCATCCTCTACAAAATTTCATTTTAAATAATTAAATATTTACATACCTAGTAGTTATATCCTATTAAATAAAATAGAATAAAAAAAGATAAAAAAGGGAAATTTTTTGAGAAATATTTTTGTATTCGTAATTTGCTAAAATAATATTAAAATTCTGTGGTCTTTTGAATAATTCGAATTCTAATGTAAAGGGACTCATCTAATTTAGTTTAATGATCTAACATGTTTTTAAATAAGTTACGGCCTAATTATATTTAATTAAAAATCTTCTAAAAGTCCTATAAAAATATTTTTATTCAAATAATTTCTACTTGAATAACATTTGTTTAGGCATTCTTCTCTCGAATTAAATCTATTTTTATTTCCACCACATCCTTTATAACCAAAATTTAAACACATTGCTAAATCATCATCATAGTACCACTTTTAATTAAACTACAATTTATTTTTTAAAATTTTTGACTAAAAAAACTTTAGTTCCATTTTTATTTTCTTTTTCTAATTCATAATCTCTGCATTTATTTCCTTTATCAAAAGGTGCATCACACAAATTACCATCAAATAGTAATAAATAAAAATAACTTTTTTTCAAACCGCTATAAAATTATTATTAAATTTATTTTAAATTAAAAAAGAAAAACCAAAAACTTTCAATAAATGGAATTGGAGATTTAATTTTAGCTTCTTCTAAAGTAATTGTTGAGATAACATTAATTAATAATAAAAAAATTAAAATAATTTTAATTAAAAAATTTTGAAAAGAAAATATAAATTTATTTATTAAATTCATTTATTTAATTAAAAATTAAAAAACCAACCAAAATAATTATGTAAATATTAATTTTCGTTAAAAAAATTCTCAATAAAATATTTAAATATAAATGATTCATTTTTACTTTAATTATAACAAAATATACACTGTAGTTCTTGAATACACTTGCTAATAAATAACCACAAATATTTATATTTTCGATTCTTATCATAATATTAGATTAAAGTTTGCTTTTTCTATTAAACACAAATTTTTATCGAAGAAATATCTAATTTTATAAAAATTTTATATCTAGTTCTGGTCAAATTTTCGATTTTAATAATGAAAATATTCTTATGGAATAAAAGTATTTATTTAACATTTTTACATTTAATTATGAAAAAAGGCAACGAAAAGGACAAAACAAACTTTTGAAATCCGGAAAAAATAAAAATACTAACAAAAACCCATAAAAAAGCAAGAAATGTGCAAATAAAAAGTAAAATTTGATACTTCGTACTTTTTAACTGAGAGCAGTTTTAAAGCAATTAACGTTATTCTAGGCTTGCAGAAAATATACGCATTTGCTACCTTATTTAATAAATAAATTTTTGTAAACTTTTCAATAAGTTAACCTACTAGAAAACAAATAAAAATAAAAAAATAAATTTATAATCAAATTTATTTTGGGCAACAATGTGCAAATAATTCTAATTGGATACAATTTGAATCTAAAGGGCAAAATTCCTCTTCACAAAACTTTCCAAGATATTCCAAAGCTTTTTTCCCGTTTTCATATTTTGGTTCAGTATTTTTGTAATATAAATCTTTAAGTTATTAAATTATTTAAGAATATTTACTTATAGACCCCCGTTACAACAATAATTATTAGCAATACTGACAGAACTACAACGATAGCCTGGTGGACATTCATTTATACCTCCATGATAACTTCTTTTGATTGCATGTCTATCTCCGCAGGGAATTAATTTTTCTTCTTTTCCAATTGAACACTGAAGACGAATATTTCCATCGTCCGCTATGAAATTTTATTAAATACATAGTTCTTTTAGTAAAAATTAGAAAAGAATGAGTTTAAAGTTTTTAAGTTTGAAATTAATTTTATAATAAAATTATATTTCTAGGTGAAGAGAAGAAGGGTATTTTTGTATGTTCAGGTATTCTTTTTAATTTTTGTGAATTAATATTTTTTAAAATTCTTTCAAAAAGAAAATCTTTAAATCATTTCTTACCTGGACGACACGCTCCTAAGCATTCAAGTGCAGAATTAAATCTATTCTCATTCCCACCACATCCTTTATAAACAAAACTTAAACACATAACTAATTCATCATCATAGTACCACTTTAAATTAAAATAAATATATAATAAAGCTGAATCCTTCATTTTATGCAAAAAGTCTCTTTAGTTGACCCGACTGATATATTATCTAGTTACATTCTGCATAGCTTTAGCAATTAAATAGCTATCCGTTTCACATTGTCTTATTTTAACCTTTTTGTAGGTATCATTAAAGATTATGGTGGGGTCATTAAATATTTTATTTTTTTATTTCTAACGATATTTACGGGAAAATCTTCAATTATATCGATAACATAACTGTCTACTTTATTTTTTTAATAATAAATACTTTTATTCCAGAATTATTAATTTCTAATCCTTCACCACAATCATAACCTTTATCATAATGTTTTCTAAAATCGCGCATACCATATATAAATTTTAAAAACGCCAAATCACTTAAAAATAAAATTTTATTAATTTTTGAAAGAATTAAAAAACCAAAAGCTTTCAATAAATGGAATTGGAGATGTCCTTTTAGCTTCTTCTAAAGTAATATTTTTTGTTTGAATTTTATTTAAAAATAAAAAAATAATTATTTTTAAAAACATTTTTATTTTTTATTGAATTTAATGAAAATAGTTTTGAATAAAAATATTAAATAAAAAATGATTCATTTTTATATTTAAATTAATTTTAGAAAAATACTAATCACAAGTACAAAGTAACAAATTTTAGTAAACAAATTATCTAACCTATTTTTTGGCATACTTGATTCATGTTTTCTACATACCGTATTTCCTCTAAAATAGCCCCATGGGGTTATTTTTTTCGATCAACCTCTAGAGGGGGGCTATTTTAGAGGGAGGGGCTATTTTTTCGATGCCTAAATTTTTTGAAAATTAAAATTTTTTACCAAATTTTGAACAATATTTTTCTAAAATTTAATAGAATTCATCACAAACTAAAAGTCTCTTAACGAAAATCCCAGCCTAAAAACTTCCATCATGTATTCCTCGGTCGTCAAAATCCAATTTGAGGGGATTAAGGTGGATATCCGTGGATTTGAGATATCAGGGATTTGGGAGTCTATCGGACAATTAATTGAATAAAAATGGAAAAAATATCTTTTGATTCATACCTCTTTTAATTCGCAAATTCCCTCCTAATACCTAATATCTCTCTAAGTCCTCGAATCCATATTAATCCACCGCTATCCCTTAATCCATCAGAATCCCATTATATCCCTTCAAATCCCCGATATCCCCCATAATCACTTCTAATCTTATTGAAATATAGGGATTCAACAGTGCTGTGCTTTGAAAAATAACAATGGCAAGCACAATTAAATATTTTAGAGGGGGGGCTATTTTTTTCGATCAACCTCTAGAGGGGGGCTATTTTAGAGGGTGGGGCTATTTTAGAGGGAGGGGCTATTTTAGAGGAAATACGGTATCTAAAAAATTCCGGACTTGGAAAAAAATATGAAAATAATCCACATCAGGGATTGATTGAGTGCTTTGGGCTAGGCTCATTCCATGATGGTCCCATTCATCTTTCATCCAGTGAAATATTCCACAGCATGACCTTGTACACAAAAACAAAACTAGCCAAAAAAACGTTGAATTTTACTTAATTATAAAAAAAATTTTTTAATAAAAACAAATACAAAAATTTATTTTTTATTTATTTAAATTCTCAAAAATTAATTTCAAAAAATTTATTTCTTCTATATATTTTATTTTCTAACCATTATTCTTCTTCCTCTTCCTCCTCCTCCTCTTCTTCTTCCTCTTCTTCCACATCTTCTTCTTCTTTTGCTCCATTTTCTTCAAGTTCATCCTCTTCTTCAATTCCAGGACTTTTAGGCTCTCCATCATTTAAAGGTCTAAATTCTAAAATTGTTGGGGGCGGTGGAACATTTGGAAAGCAGGGAAAGGCGTTTTTCTTTAAAAGGAAAATATTTTTAAAATTAATTTTTAAAATTAATTTTCTACTTTATCATAAAGAGATTTTCTTTCATTAAAATTTCGGCGATCAATTTGGCGGTCATATTTGCTGAAAATGGCGACTTTTGGCTGAAAATAAATTTAAAATTTTTATTTTTTTGGATAATTTTTTGTAAATATTTGGCTTTATAAAATTAACAAAAATTAATGAATAAATATTTATTTCCATTTTTATCCAATTTAAAAGGGAATTTTTAGGGAAAGATGTAATTTAGTACAGCGTTTTTTGGTTGTTTTTAAATTTTTTTCTTTAAATTTAACTCAAAATATTAATTAAAAAATTAATAATTAAATAATCGTGAATTCATTAAAATTATCTAATTTTTTTTATTTAAAAATTATTTATTTTACAGGATATCGAGAATTTGCCGAATTTGGGTCCATTCCTTTTGATTGCAATTTTTGTCTATTTATTTGACGTTGTCGTTCATTTAATTCTTTTAACTAAAAATAAATATTTTTTTAAATTATTCTGTTCAATTAACATCATATTCTTGTGTTTGAAGTCTCTTTTCCAAATCATACTTTTCTGCTTCTAATTTACATATTCTATTATGCATTTCTTTTAATTTTGCCTTTTTTAAATTTTAATTAATTATTTATTATTTTATTTTTTTAAAACAAACTTTTAATTCAGATCCACCCAAAGAAGTTAAATCCCCCAATTGTTTCATAACTTGAGCAACAAAATTCTTTTTGGCTTCTTCTCTTTGATCTTTTGTCATTCCCATTTCCTTTAAATTAATTTTCCTTTGAAAATTTACATAGAACTTGAAAATCTCCGATATTTTTCTTATACTAGGATGATACAATATCTTTATTATGACCCTATAGCTTTTCATCATACATAATTAATAACTGATTTTTATTTTTTGTCGTTTTGGAAAATTTCTTAATTTTGAATATCTTTCAGTTCATTCTCTCCTTATCAATCCCCTTCCCTACCCCACACACAAAATTACCTGTTTAGCCTGTACAATATTCCCAAATTTCTCGCTTTGATCCTTCTTTTTCTCCGGCAAAATAAAATTACGACCTCCTGTCGCTAAAAAATTTTAATTCAATAAAAATTATTTAAATATCCCCCCAACGTGTTCCAACAGCAAAAGGCATTCCTCCCCCCATCATTTGTTGACGTTTTTTCTTTTCCTCTTCTTTTTGCTTACGCTGAGCTTCTAATTTGGCTTTACGTTCTTCCTAAAAAAATTTTAAGCTTACTTTTCCTTTTAATTCCCCTTCTTTCACCTCTTCAGCTTTTCTTCTTTCCTCTTCTGCTTTTCGTCTCTCTTCTTGTTCTCTTTCTTCCTCTTCTCGTTGAAGACGTCTTTGTTCCTGTTTTTCTTTTAAAATTCTCAATTCTTCTTCTTCTCTCTCCCTTTCTAATCTTCGACGATCTTCATAATCTTGTAATTTAGCAGCATCGTCTTCCTCCAACCGTTTCTTGGCTGCCTTTTTTAGTTAAAATTTTTTTAATTAATTTTTATATAAAAAATATTTATTTATTTACAAGCATAGCCTTTCCAGCTTCAGTCATATTTTCTTCTCCATCTTGTATGTCAATTCTTTCACGGCTTCTTTTTGCATGACTTTAAATGGTGATTTTACAAAAATTAAGTGTCAAATTATTCTGACTATAAAGTTTTTTGGGTTTTACTTTCCCTATAATGCTCTAATATTCCCATAAAAATAATAAAACAAAAAAATCAGGAAAGGGATCGAAAGTAGAATTCCAAAAATTTAGCAGTTCCCAGTTATTCTGGTAAGAAAATTTTTAATAAATTTTTAATTTATTTACTCTTCTGTTGGTTTTGTAACTTGTTCAGCAACATATTCATCAACTTCAACTTCTTCCTCTTCACTACTTAAAAAATATTTTTTATTCATATTTATTAATTGTTTAACTAACTATTCTTCTTCTGACATTGCTTTTTATATTTAAATTAAAAATAGTAAATAATTAAAAAATTTTGAAATAAATTTATTTAAAAAACTTAAAATTATTAAAAAATTAGTTAAATAATTTAAATAAATTCTCCTGTTTATTCGATTCCTCATAATGGTTTTAAGTGGGAGATTAGGGTGATTTTGATGTCGGCTCTGAACAATTTTTATAAGATAAAATTTATTATGTATTAATAAAACAATTGATATAGAGAGAATTTTTTGTTTTAAATCTAAGGAAGAATAACTGTATGAATTACTAAATTGGACACTCATTCTATCGTTAAAATTACAGTAATTTTCTGATTTTTTAAATAATTTGTTGGCAACATTTAAAGTTTAAACTTAACTTATTTGCTTTTAATGCGCAAAGGATTTTAGCGAAAAATAAAGAAAATGAGAAAGCTTTAGAACAGTAAAGTGATGTTAAACATGTTGATTTCCTCAATCCTCACAGATCCCCCAAATTCTTTCTCCTTCTTTTCATTTTTTAGCTGCTCGTTTTTCGAGTGGGTGGAAGGAATCGGCATTTGTTTACACAAAAAAGTAGCTTATACACAAATCCTCGCCTGATCTTCTGTATTTATTGATTTTATAGAAGAGATTTCTTTGATATTAGTACATAAAAATGTTAAGAAAATTTGTGTGGAATGTTGTTAAATAGATGGGGATATACTCAGTAGACATTAAAGTTTAGAGTAATGAATGGAATGTTAAAATTCAGAAAATTTTAAAGTTCGAAAATTTTAGGAAATAGTGTAAATCCGTTCGAAAAATGCCCCTTTCTACACAATAGCTTACTAAATCTTTACTCAAAACTTTTAAAAATTTAAGAGAAGTTTGTTAATACACCATGAGATATCTAAACAAGATGTGAGGTTATAATTGTGTCGTTAAGTCTAAAGTTTTATTTTGATTTTAAAGAAATCCTCATACAAAATAAATATACATCTCACCACGCTCACTTTCTAATAAATAAAGACACAAACAAAGATTTAAACGAAAAAATTATTGTAAATGTTTTGGCCTCCCTGTCTTTATATATTTTCTGCACTATTTAGTCAGGTTTTTAATGAATTGTAAAAGAAATTCTAACATTGTTGATTTTGTTTTTATATCCTATATTAAATTACAATATTTACACACCCACATATTTTTTATTGTTAAGGATTGAAAAAAAAAGAAAAAATAATTGTTAAGGGAAATTAAGAATGGTCCGCAAATCTCAGATCCGCAAAATTCGGATCCGCAAATGTTTATTAATCCGTTAATTTTTTAAATTCGGTTTAGGTCGGCATTGGGGAGATTGCTAAACTGGATGTAGTCAGTGATAATTTTATAGATCTTAACAATTAAACAAACACACACTAACGAATTTTTCAAAAATTTGATTTTTCTTAATTTAAAAATAATTTTTACAAAAAGAGTTTGGCGTTTTGTAATTTTTGTTTTAAGTTTCCGATTTTTTTAATTTTTTGCACTTATTAAAGTGGATTTCTTTTGTAATTTTAAGCGGATTTCTTTGTAACAGTTAAACAGGATATTAAATCAACTTCCTTATTTCTGATTCGTTGTTAATTTTTTATGTAAATACATAAATAAATTAGAAGGGAAGGTAATTTTTAACAAGAAAATTTTTCAGCTAAAACTTTTTAACAATCTTAAAAATTAATTGCATTTACCAATCAACAATGCTTAATACTTCTAGTACTACAACTGCGAATGCCTCTTTGCCTACTATGCAAGGGCCAACCGAAAAGTTGAAATACCCATTGGTAACTTATTTAAAGAATATATTTAAATGAGTTTTGAAGGTTTGTGTAACACCTTTTGGAACTATTTCAATCACCATGGCGCATAATGTAAATATTGAGATTAGTTTGGATCGTTCTATTCGTGTCGTTTGCTGGAATAAGTTTGCGGTATTTTTTTTAATTTATTCGCTTACTTGTTAATCTCAAATTTGCTCACAATTAACAGATCTCAAGTACTCATAAGGGCTCAAAGTCTGGGATTCTCCATCCATTCGGGCACATACTTCAGGAGGAAGATAAAGTGTTCTGTTATTTTTGTAAGTTTATTTTTCATCACGAGTTAGATTTTACCTCAAAATTTAACAGATCCTGGCAATGACAGTAATTTGGAGACGCCAACTAAAAGCGGCATTGGATTGCCAAAACCGAATACTGATACCAATTGGATTCGTACGAACCTGAATAACCATCCGAAAGTACCGGCGGATTTTATGGTTGGAAATATTGGTATGCCATTGATTAATGATAATGGATTGGTTAATACTCAAGAGGGATCTGTTGTGAATTTGGCGAAAATGGTTAGTATCTTTTAATTCTTTTAAAGCACTCTTCTGTTTAGAAATCGGATTAAGAGTTATTTTAAGGGACACTCCCAAGTAGGCGCACGGCCATAACGGTGCAAAGCCATAACGCTGAAAATTTTCTGGCCCTTATCAACTTTGGTACCAATTTCTTTAGCTCATTTAGAGGAATCGTTTAATACTAAATTTGGTAGGATTCGGAAATCCTGAAACAAGTAATGGCTTTGCACCGTTATAGCCGCGCGCCTTCTTGAGCTGTACTCTTATTTTAATGTTTATGTTTCTAAATTTAAATTCGTAATTTATAACTTTGGATAATGATTTTTGAGATATTTTTCACCTTAAGGCAATTCTTGGTACTCAAGGCGTTCTTTTCTCAATGTCTCATCTGAAAGATGCTTTTCTTGTTTCGGCTGCTGCCGCTCGTGGCACTTCTGCTCTCTCTATGGATCGTATTCAATTCCCATCGTTGCGATATGATTATACTCTGCGCCAATTTTATGTTGACTCGCAAGTTTTTGGGTCCTATAATGATTCGGCTGAATATGTAAAAACGTTTAAACTTTGAAAATAAAAATGTTTAATATTTCAGCTTCCAAAAGTTTATGCTTGCGATGATATTGTTCATCGGGCAAGATATGAGGAAAAAAGCGGCATGTTATTTAGTGTCAGTATTAATGGTGAGATTTTGAAATATTTCTTTAATAATTTCTGGATGAAACAGAAAATTACATTTAACTTCTAAAAACTTTTTAAAAAAATATTATTTTCAGGTTTTCTGATTCGTCAGAAGCTGGATGGTGATGTTGAAGTATTTTGTCGTCCTCGTCAAATTGTTTGTTCTCCAAGTCAGTCCACTATCCATCTTCGTGGATCTAATGTTGAAATGGAAGTTCAGGTTTATAAAATAGAGGAATATTTTATTAAAGTTTTTAAGAGTGATGAGAAAGCTTATGTTAAGTGTGGAGCTAAGCGAGTTCACGTTTCGCGTAGTGGAATGGTCGTTTCTGATGGGAATTGTACTACTTCGATGGACCATATTGGGTTTGTTTTTTTCCATGAAAATATTCTTAAATCTCAACCCATGGGCAACGAGGAAAATGTTGTCTTAAAGTTTCCACAGTTTTTAGCAAAAGAATTTTTTATTACTTGTGGGAATGGTCATTTAACCCTTTCACATCACTTTATAATTTTTATTAAATTTTAATATTTTTTATTTATACAGGCGCATTGTGTCAGCTTCCTAACTTTCCAAATAAATATATAATTGCTTGAATGATTGCTGTGGGTATTTGGGTGCATTTTAAAAATAGCTCTTTTATCGTTTCAACTGTGTTTAACTTAATAATTATTTGAAAAAACTTGTCTCACCAAAAAAATTTATTTCTCTCTAAAAACTTGAAAAAATATTTTCCTCTCGTCCACCATATATTTATTTGTTTATTGGTCTTATAATTAAATTATAATATACACCTATTTATTGTTTATTTTGTGTTTGAAATCCTAACATGTTTATGCGTGTAAATTATGAATAAAATGATAATTATTATTTTTTGCATTGAAAAGTTTACAAAGAATTTAGGGGCGAAGCTGGTTGGATAAAACATTATAGATAATATAAATAAATTATTTTGCATAGCCCTTAAAATAATACACTCACGGTCAAAAATTCTTGGTCTCATAATTATTACATAGAGTTGGAATGTAATTTTTTAACAATTAAAAATATGTATGGTTCCTCAAAAAATATTGCGCAATTTTTAAGCGCATTGGTTTTTTTATTTTTTTTCAAGTCAATGGCTGTCAGTAAAAAATATGTATGTTTTGTTTCTTTCTATCCGTTCTCACAATTGTTCTTTCCCTTTCGTTTCAACTGTGTTTTGCTCTTTGTTAGACTACTAACAACTATTTTTGGATATAAAATGTTCTTTTATTTCCTTCTTCAATACTCAAAAGTTCCCTTTCTAAAATCGGCTGGCAGCAAGTTTTTTCGAGCGAACGTTCTTTTTTGTTGTGTTCTCTTTTTCTCTCTTTTTTTCATCAGCTTTAATGTTTGGCGCCGTGCTAGGCTGGGCCTTACTCCCACAGTGAGGGCCCTATCCCCCCCCCCCCTTTACTATTTTTTCAACGTACTATTTCTCTTCACACTCCCATCTTTTTATTTAATTTTTTATATTTTTTACTCATTTATTTTCTGTTTGCAAAAACATAAATACACAAACATATGTAATACTAAAAGATAAAAAATGTTGTTTTTTTGACAAACTTTTGGCCACACATGTGAGGCATTTTTTCATTTTTTTTTTGTTTTTTATTCTTCCGGTTTTTCGGAGTTGTAGCAAAATTTTTAGCTTTTTTTATATTTAAATAGGTAAATTATTTTTTTTTAAATAAAAAGAAATTATGATAATCATTTATGGATAACCAAACATCCAACAACAACAACATTAATAAAAATAATCAAATCCCTCCAATGAATAATTCTTCATCCTCCGCTGTAACCGATACTTTAGAAGATGCCTACGAATATGTACGAGCACAAGGCGGGTTTTTATTGAATTTTAAATTTAAAAAATTATTTTTAAAAAATCAAGTTTATTAATTATTTTTGAATATTTTTCCTCTGACTTTTCTATTTCAACTTAATCCTTCATCTTTTTTTAAGCAATGGAATCTTTAAGAATTTAAAAATACGTCTAAATATGATCTTAATTTCCAACTTAAACGAGTGTCTTGATTTTATTGTTTAGTTAAATATTTTCCCAAAATTTGTCAAGTAAATATTAAAATAATATACTCTAGTTAACCTTTAAATGACTAGGCTGGCAGTGCTAGGGGATATTTAGATGAAAGGAACTGTTTTTAGTTTATTCTATTTTTGTGATGAAAGATAAAAAGTCGAGAATTGAAGAGAATTTTTTGTTTAGAGATTGGAATCGAAAGAATTTTTGAGGGAAAAATTTTATATGGATATAATTTGTATTTTTCAGAGATCTTAATTATCCTTTTTGACAAGTTGGGGTTTCCGGAAGTATTATTAAGTACTAACAAAGGATTTTAAAAAATTTCTTTTATTGAATTTTAAATTAAAAATTATTTTAAAAAATTAAACCTAATAGATTTTAATAAGCTTTAATTTAAAATTATTACTGTTGGAATTATTATTTCCTCTCAATCTAGTCAATATTAAAGGTATTGTAATTATCAGTTTCTGGGCACTATTATGCTGTTTAAACTCCGAAAACTAAACAACACTAATGGATTTTTAAACCCATTTATCTACTTAAAAATAAATTACTAGATACATATTTTCAAAATATTTTTTATTGTTTTTTTGTTTAAAAAACTTCCCGCCCATAAAAACAAAAAAATGCTTTTTCATCCTTCTCACTTCCTTTTTTTTCTTCGGAGGTGAGAAAAAATAAATATTCATCATCTTCCTCCCATTTATTTTTCTTCCCAATTTTGCCTATTCATCAGTTTTAATTTCCCTTTTTTTAATTCTCGGGCATTTTAAATATTTTTGCACTTTCTAATTTCAAAATATTTTCTTTATTTTCATTATTTCCGAAAAAACTAAAAAAAAGTTTAGGTATTTAAATTATTATTGGATGTATTATCTCGTTCGTTTCTATTTCGACTCTTGAGTACTAAAATTTGAGACGTGAAAGTGGACAACGTTTAGCAACTTAATCTAGCATAAAACTTCCCGGGATATAATAATTATTTTTTCGTTGCAAGCAATTTTAAATGGGGTTGAAGCTTGCAACGAAAAAATAAAAGCGTAAAAGTGTTTGAAAAAGTTAGACAAAATTAGGCAAAAATATTATCTTTAAATTATTTGACCGGAAATCCGGAAAATTACTTAACTAAAGAAGAAGAGAGGCTGATGTAAAATTTATTGTTAGATTAAGCGGGTGTGGCTATTGAAATTCGGACGTGAAATTGCTGTTAATTAAATGAAGCTTTTAAATTTTAATTACTGCGAGTTAAGGCTAAAAATCTTTTAAAATATTTTTCAATTTTCTGCCAAATTTTTTTAAATTTTCTCTTGTTTCAACCCATCATTGATTTCTTCTTTTTTTAATGCCATTTGTGGGCTTTTGCTTTTCTCGGCCATCGGTCGGTTTGTGAAGGGAGGGAAGGGGGAAGTATAAGTCTATTTGTGTATGTATTTTATTTTTGTGGTTGGCTGTGACTGGTACGGGGGAAGAAATAAAAATGTAAAGTAAAGAATGACCAAGGCCGGAGAGCAACGAGAATTGCTGCTATTTCCCAACAAAAATGTTGAGGGGTTAAAAATAACAGAGAGGATATAAAAACATTTTATATTTTGTTTGTTGGCTTTGAAAAAAAGAAAGATAACGAAAAATGAGAGAGAAAAATAAAAATTGTTTTTAAATGTGTACTTAGTTGGTCATTCTTTATTAAATAGTTTATTTATTTTGCGATTAAAAAATATTTTTTAAATAAAATTTTGGTGAATATTTTCTCCTATTTTTAAATACTCTTGAATATATTTTGGATCCTTTATTCTTTCAGCTTTTTTGTTTTTCTTATTCTTTTCCAACATTTTTATTTTTTATTTAAATTACAAAAATATTCAAAAAATCCTTCCTCATCTTCCAAATTATTTCACCTCTGTTTACTACCTTACAATTTTTCTCATCTACTCAATACAAATAAAACCTCTTCTAATATTTTTTGTTTGCTTAAATCTTTAAAAAATAATTTTTTGTAAAAAATTGTGGCCAATTCCATTTATAAAAATATTGATACTTTTGTATTTTGCAAAAGAAAATTAAATTTTTTAAATAATTAAAATTATTTCTTCTTCGACACAAAATTTTCCAATCCCCAAAAATTTTCTTTTTTTCTTCAAAACACTTGCCATAGAAAATAAAGATAATAATAAAAGCCTTTTCTTCTCTCCCTTCTCTTTTAGAGGTTCTCGTTGAAGGTCGTCTCGAGAGGCAAAAAAGAAGAAAAAAGGTTTTTGGGGAAGGACCTAAACAGAGAATTGAGAGTGACCTTCATAACAAAACACACAATCATTTGACCAAAAAGCTCCTCCTCTCCCTCCCTCCTCCTCTTTTTTTTAAATATCCTCCCTTCCTTCCATTATCCTTCCTTCTCCTTTCCCTTCCTTTTCTTCAATAATATCTTTTAAATCAGACTGTGCAATTTATTTTTGCCTTTTTTCTTTTTTTATTTTTGAATGATCACAACTATGTAAAGCTGCGCAAGTCTTTCCTTTCTTCTCTCCTTTTTTCTATCCATCCCCTCAATAATCATCTTTTTCCTTCCACACAAAAATTATCGAATTTTTGTATTTTATTTGTCCGAAGGATTTATTTTTAATGCATATTTTCTCTAATATTTTTGTAAATTTTGCTTAATTTGTTTTTAAAAATAAAAAATTTTTTTATCATTTTTATTTGCAAGATTTTTCATGTAAAACTGATTTAAAATAAATTTTAGAAGAAATCTTAGACAATTAGTCCTTACATTTATCAACTTTAATTTGAATAAATTTAATAAAAATAGGTACATTAAAATTAAAAATATTTATTTATTCCACACTTAACATCCTTTATTTCTCAAATTCTTACATAAATTAGTCTAAAAATATACATACATATTAGAGATTATCAAGTATTAATTTTTAAAAACTTTAATATAAAATATTAAATTGTTGACATTTTAATTTTTAAAATTAAAATTAAATAATTTATTTAAATTTTCTAAAAAAATTTTTTTATTCTCAGCATTTTTAAAAATATTTTGTAATTTTTTTTAAATTATATTTAAAATTCAACACAATTTTCCCCTTCAAATGCCAAAAATCTTAATTTATTTTCTTTAATGGCTAAATTTTTAACAAAAACTGGTAATTAATTTAAGTAGAGATTTTGATTAATTAATTTAAATTAATTTTTAAAATAAGGGCTTCGATGTTAAATTTCTCTCTTTTGTAGGCATTTAAAGAAATAAGGATATTTCCTTTTAGGTACATTAAATACATATTTAGATTAAAATATTTTAATTTACCTTATTTGATTAATTAACATAAATAGGAAGAAATTATTTTTTTTAATTCTGGAATTTTATAGTTTAAAAAAGATAGTTTAATATGTTCAAAACCTTTATTATCCTTTAAATAGACTTATTTTTTAGAAAATAATTTAGAAAATAGTTTTTTAAACATTAAATTATTTTTTAATTTTCCATTTTAAATAAAATTTAATTTTCAGAAGAGTCAGGCTTTGGTGATCCCTTGATTAACAACGATAACTTCGATATTTTGGATTACATAAACGGCGGAAACGAGTAAGAATTATAGTATTCTTTAAATAAATTAAGGAAAGATACAGATTTTTAGGCTGGTTTAAAGTACTCAAAATATTTTAATTTCTATACAATTTTTTTACACTAATTCAAAAAACAATTTAAAATTGTTTACCCAATTAAAGGGTTATTCTAACATAATTATTATTTTAGAAATTTTAGAACACCAGAAGGAAGTCCAGTTAACGCCTTCTATAGTGTTGTAGTTCCAAACAATAATACAGTTGTTGGCAATTCTGGACATTTAAATTTTCTAAATCCTTCAACTACAGCAGCAGGGGAATTTGTTCAATCATTACAGCAACAAGAACAACAACAACAACAAAATAATCATCAATTTTCTAAAGAAATAAATTCAACAAATTCTCAAAATATTCATTTTCGACATCCTTCAATTTTATTAGATTCTGTTCAATCTTCAATGATTTTTTATAATAATAATGGAGGAGGGGCTGGAATTAATAATAATTCTACTAGACATTTAAATAATCAGCAGCAACAACAACATTATTTAAATAATCAAAGAAATATTGGGGGAAGAGTTGGGAATAATAATAATGGAGGGGGTCAAACACGTTTACCTGATAGCCCTCCAATTACTGATATTTCTGGTGGTGCAAGTTCTATTTCTCCAGGAAGTTCTGGTTTAGTTTTTCTTGTTAAATTTTCTTTTCTTGGCTTTAAAGCCGTTAATTTTTAAAAATACTATCCTTTAAAGATTTTTTATAAGAAATAATTTCGTAATTTTTATAATTAAAATATTAAGTTTATATTTTACCATTCAATAATTAAATAATCCCCCTTCATTTTCTAAAAAGGTGGTTGTTGCGACTCAGAAAGTCCTTTCTCCCCTGATCAGCGTTATCTACCAATAGCTCCACATATGAATAATGCAGCTAATATTTTATTACAACAACACCAACAATATCGTCAACACCTTCCCCAAAATTTTAATCGCCCTCAAACCCAAAGAAAACCTCCGGAGGATATTTTAATTGTCGACCAACTACACATGACAACAACAAACATTACAGATGTTTGTAGTGCAACTTCAGAAGTACATCATTTATCCCCACAATCTGAATTTCTGACACATTATTCGGCATCTTCTCAACATACACCTGGTTCACAACATTCTTCACAGGTGTTGCTTATATTATTTTTTAAAATTTTAAGACCTCTTATTTGTTAGTCATATATTAATTTAACTGAATTTAAAATTTATTTAATTTTGCTTGTGAGAATTTACTTTCCCATTATCAGTGCCTCCGTTTTAACTCACTTAATTTAGCCAAAACGTTCCTAATTATTAACAATATTAAGTAAACCACCTAATTAGTTAAACAATAATCGTAAATTACCTAATTTGGGTGCAGCCCAAGGGCGCAAAACCATAATTTGCTTCAAGATTTCCAAATCTTACCAAATTTAGTATTAAAGATTCCTCTCATCGAGCTAAAGAGATTGGTACGAAATTTGTTAAGGGCCAGAGATTTTCCAGCAAGTTATGCGCCGTTATGGCGGCACGCCTACTTGGGCGTGTCCCGTCTAATTTATAGCTTATTATCTTAATTTCAATTATGAGAACATTTTTTTATTTAATTCATCCTCTACCTTGTCCTTTTTCAAAATGTTTTTATCAAACTTCTTACAAAACTTTAAGTTTTTTTTAGATTTCCCCACCAGCAATTCCAAATTCATCTTCACGTAATGGCCAAATAATGATGAATAATAATAACAACAATAATAATTATTTATTACAACAACAGCAACAACATTCTTTTTCTTCTTCAATGGATAATTTATGTATTATCGAAAATCAAAATTCAGCTTCGTCTTCTAATCGTTATATACAAGAACAACAACAACAACAGAACAATCGTGGAGGTGGACATAAAAGAAGAAGGATTTCGACTAATCAAAGGTGGGTTAACAAGAAGTTTTTTTAACTTAATTGAGTTAATTTTCTAATTAAATACTGAATATTCCTAATAAATAATATTCGGGACTACCTTTGATCATTCGGAGTTTAGATAATTAGTTTCAATTAAAATTCAAAATAAATCTAAACAATTACTAATTTTAGTTCAAACGATTCAATGTTGTTGAGTAAAAGCAATAATTTACCTAATATAAAATGTGAATATGGAACTGTTAATAACCAACAACAGGTAAATAATTTTGAAATAATCTCCATTCAAAAATATTTTCAAAAATTTATTTGGAATTAAATATAAAAATATTCTTTTTTTTTAATTTCAAATAATTCTTACTAAAAAATTAGGAGCATCAACAACACCAAAATATTCTTCACCACCAACAACAACAACAAAGTTTTGAAGATTTGGAGGATAATAATTTTGGGGGAACACAGAGAACTATTAAAGTATTTTTTTATTAAAAGAAAATATTTTTTAATTTTTAAATTTAAAGTTTGAACCATTTTTGAGAGAATCTTGGGCTACTTTATTTGATATTAACCAGCAACCACTTCCAATTATGCCAAGTTTGTATATTGAAATTAATTTAAATATCAAGACTTCCTTTTTTGTAAATAAACATGAAAGAACGAATAATTTTAGAATTTTCTAGGAAATTTTTTGAAAATCTTCTGTAGGGTTGCCGGTCCGGTTCGAAAGATCGAGCCGGGCATCGAATTTTGGGCAGAAAAAGAATCGGTCGGGCCGGCCCGATAAAATAGAAGTCTAAAAAATGACTCAAACGTCGGCCGACTCGAAAACGTCAATCCTAAACTTCTGTATCCAAAAGTATGTAAAACCATCAAAAACCCCTTTCAACAATTTAAATATATTTTTCCATTTTTTCTAGTTGTTGTTGTAGCAGACAAAGGCTTTAATTTTAGCCCTTCAGATAATTGTTTTGTTAATCAAAAGAAAAATCATTTCCAAATAACCGTTAATATCGGGGTTAATCCAATGGCTAATGCTAATTCTCCCCAAATGGGAAATGGACAACAAACACTTCAACACAAATTTGCACCTCATTATGTGCGGACAGAATTACATGGACGTGTTGTTTTGTTACCTATTGTTGATAAAGTAATCAATTATTTTTTGATTCAATCAGAACTCCTAAAATACTCTTGTTGATTTAAGAATTTTTTTATTATGAGTTTTAAATAGAGGTTTAGGCACTACAGCCATTTTCTAAAATTTTTAAAAAACGTACCTGAAATAAAGTTGATATATTATTGGATTTATCTTATAGAGAGGTCGAACTCAAAATAATACCTTTTATTAAAAATTAATTACCTAAATATTTTTACAGAAATTCTATTTATCCTTTTGTGGTGTTAAAAGTGATATGCAAACTTATGAAATTCCAATAAAGCAATCACAAACTGACAGAAAACCAATTGATCATTTACCTGTTTGGTAAAATTTTTTAAAATTTTATAAAAATTATTTAATATTCTTACTTATCCCACAACTTCCTTTCACTTCCCCATTTCATCCATTCTACACTTTCACATATCCCAATTTTTAATTTGTCTCGGCTATTATTTGGGTTATCATAAAGACCAGTTTCATAAGTTAGAATATCTCTAATAATTCAATTATTTTATTTTAAAGTTTTACAATTGATGGAACTCAAGATTCAGTAAAGCAAACAGTTCCTCGTCTTCATTTCTCAGAGACAACAATGAATAATCACCGAAAAAATGGGAAACCTAATCCCGAACAAAAATTCTTTTTACTTGTTATGGTAAATTAAATAATTAAAAATTAAACAAAAAAATAATTTTTTCAGAAATTAAGTGTAGAAACGGCTATTGGAGATGAATCAAGGAAAGTACTTGTTCAATCATTTCATTCTGACAGAGTTATTGTTAGGGTAGGGTAATTTATCTTTGGAATTTTTATACAAATTTTAATTCAAAAATTCTTTCCAAACTAATTCTTTACTTTTATAGGCCTCCAATCCGGGCCAGTTCGAACAGCCAGAATCAGACCAAGCATGGAAAAACCAAAACGGTGCTTTAACCTTCTCTGGACCTGTTTGTATTGGAAGTGATAAACCAATTGGAGATGCTCAATTAACTGTTCATGGAAATATTGCTGCAAGTGGACAAATCACTCGGCCATCAGATAAACGCTTAAAAGAAGATATTGAAGAGATAAGTACAGCTGAAGCAATGGGGAGAGTTGCACAAATGAGACTTGTTGAATTTGCTTATAAACCAGAAATAGCTGCACGTTGGGGACTCTCTGAAAGGGATAGACACAGAGTTGGGGTTATAGCACAAGAATTGGCAGAAGTATTGCCTGAGGCAGTTAAGGATAATGGAGACTTTTTGACTGTTGATGATACGAGAATATTTTATGATACTGTAGCTGCTGCTCAGGAACTTTATCGTTTGACTGGTGTGTTTTTAAATTAAGAACTTTTATCCGATGAAATTAGTATTGCACTTCCAATCGTTCTGGGGTGGTTCGGTATCTCTGCGTCGTAGTTTTCAATTTGTTTTGAGGATTCGGTTTGTTATAAGGTTCGGGGCACGACGGAAAAATATTAGGACTGAGTTAAAGTTAAGGATTCAAATTCATGTCCAACTATAATTATTAACACTCATCTTCATTTAATTAATCATTTCATTATCACCAATATCCCTAATTTTTTTAAAAATTATTTTTTATTATTCTCCTAGGCAATTTGGAATGTAAAATTGGCCAAGTTGAACGTATTTCTCATAAACTTGCTCAATATGCAAGGAAACGCCGCCAATTAGGTTCAATGGCTTCTGGATTAAGTGATTTCTCTTCTTTATTTCCTGGACAAAATTTTTCTTCAAAAAATCTCCAAAATAATTTTGAAGACAAAAGTCTTTCACAATCGAGAACTTCTTTAACTTCAGCAGCAACTGCTCCAGCTATTGCCTTTAGAGATGAAAATGAAGACGAAATTAAAGAAAGATCTTCAAAGAATAGATCAAGAAATAGTAAGTTTTGTAAAAAAATATTTAAAATTATTTTCCAAATTTTTTAGGCTCAAGAAATGCCGGAAAACGAGATAAAAAGTCATCTCTTCCACCACCCCCATCTCCTCCTCGAAAACATCGTTGTCGTTCTCATTCCTCAGCTTCTGCTTATTGTGGAAGACAACAAGTTTATTGCCGCGGACAAGAAGCAGCTCTTTGCAATTCAAAATTTACTCAGGGAACTATTGTCACGTTGGTTGTAATTATGGCACTTTGGTAGGGATTTTTAAAGGCTTTCAGAAATTGTCCGTAAAAATTATTTTTAATTTTGTGGACAAATTTTGCAGATTTTTTCTTAAACTTTTAAGTTAATACTTTTCAGTTTGGTAACCATGTGTACTTTGTATGTCGTTGACTGGTATAATCGTACTTACTTGTCCCCTCACTTTCATCATTACCACCCTTATATTGGAGAAGGAACAGAAAAACAACAAAAACACCAAAAACCTACAGATTCTCAACCAATCCCTTCAGATATTGATAGACCCCCTCCGCCTGGCAAAATGAGGGGTCTTTTAGATTCTGATTGGATACCACCTTTACAATCAAATATTTTACCTATTTCTCTGCAATATTGCTCAACAAATTTTGATAAAAACAATCCTTTTATTTCTGGTAATTTTATAAAATTAACACAATTAGGTATAGAATGTAGATACTATGTAGTCCTCTTTTGTAGGATCCAAATAAGTTTCCATTTCTTAGTTATCTGCCTTCTACATATTTTCTCCCTTGTTTAATATTTATTGGGGGCGGGAGGGGTATAGCCTTCATTTAGCAATTAAGATGTAGATAATGATTGTTTCTAAACATTATCATCAAAATTTTGAGAAGATTTAATTAAGACAAACACGCATTTTTGTCTGTTTTTAATCATCCTTCAGTCTCCCTTCGTTCACCGAGTTTAAAAACTTTCAGAATCACTTTAAAATTAAATATATTTTTTAACAATTAAAGGTCCAATAACAAAACCAAATTGTCAAAACAATTGTTGTCCAATTTCCAAAAATTCAGACAATAAATTAATAGATAAACAAATACAAGCATTACTACAAGTAATTAATTTTAAAATAATTTTTTAAATTAATGGTTAATTTTCAGAATAACAAAAACACATTGTCAAACCTTAATTTCGAAAATGGTATTAAAATAGAGATTTTAAATTTGGGAATTATTTTGGATAAAAATTATTGTTTATTACAACAAAATTGTCAAAATAATTCTAATAATTTATGTAGTACATTAAATAGTTGTAATTCAAGAATTGGACGTTATAATCTTTATATTCCAATTTCTTCTGATTTAACAACTTCTCCCCTCAGATTAAAAATAAAGTAATGAATTTTAAATTTAAAATATTTTTTGTTAATAATGTAGAAAGGGGTTGAATAAAATAGAGATCAGGCTTATAGTAAAGCAACCGAATCCACCTCAAAAAACAGCAAATGATTTGATAGACCTTTATCCTGAGTAAGATTACCAAAATGGACCGACTTGGACCGAAAGATCGAGTCGGGCCTAAGATATTTGGCCGAAAAAGACTCGTACATACCCGACTCGAAAACAGCAACTCTAATCATGAGCATGCTCTCTGATTGCATGGGTTACCCTCACAACTTCTCGTTTTAGCCTTATCTGATAGGCTTATGTTAGAAAAAACTTTGCCAGATTTATTTAATAAAAAATATTTTTTTAATTTTTAGTTCAGCCGATCCTTCCCTTTTTGTAGAAAGTTGTGGTTCACTTTCTGGTTTTCGTTTTAAAGAATGTAATAATTATTTAAATAAAAACGATTTTAATCAAAATGAACAATTAATTGAAGAAGAAGAAGAATTAATTAATGAAGGGGGAGGAGGGAAAAATATAAAATCAAAACCTCGTTCACAAAAAGTTTTTTTAAATAAAAATTATTTTTAATTAATTTATTTATAGATTGGAATTAATAATATTTTTGAAATTTCTGCTGGGTCATTTTTACAAAGTGCTTATAAGTAAATTGATTTTTTTATTTTAAAAATTAATTAGTTAACTAGAATTATTTAATGTTCAAATATAGCCAACAATTTTTGGATTTTTTAATTAATTTTAATTATTTTTTTCAATTTTTTTGACAAAAACAAATTATAAAAAAAATTTTTTTTCTTCAAATTTAGATTTCGAATCGGTCATTCAACAGGACTTTGTAAAATGGAGGAAAAACAAAAAGGTCGAAGTTTTGATGAATTCAATTTAATTTTCTATAGAGAATGTATTGTTACTACTACAACAACTTCTACTACACTTTTTTAATTAAAATATTTTTTTTAAAAATTAGAATTAATTTAAATTTAGGTATTTAGAATTTTCTTTTAAATAATTATTTTTTGTTTATAAAAAGAGGAAAGAAAAATTTAATTTAATAAAAGATAATTTCCCAAAATTTCTGTTAATTTAAAAACTCCAAATTTTCTCTTATAAAATTAACTGATAATTTCTAAAATTAATTTTAAATTACCTAATTTAATTTTCTCTCCTCTTTTTATTTAATAATTACCACATATATTCAGTTATTTTTTAACTGAGTTTTAAAACAAAATCTGAAAAACATCGCCGAGTCTAATCAACCGAATGAATCTCCTCATTTAATTATTTTCAATTTTCCATTTTTGTATATTTTTAATTAAAAATGAGGACTTTCCCTCTTTTTTTGGAAATATTTTTTCCCAAAATTTTTTTCACAAAATCCAAAAATTCCCCAAAAATAAAATACCTTTTTTCTATTTATTTTTTAAATTCTTTTTTTGGTCACCAGAAAATATATTATTTGATTTTAATTTTAAATAAAATGTCCCTCGTATTGATTAAGTATTTAATTACCGAAAGAATAATTCTGGTCACTAATCTTTCTTTTTAAATAACGTTAGTCTTTGTTAACCACAATAAATCGAAAATGAATCGAGCGAAACCCCAATTCCAAGCTTTATTCGAGTGTGTTTTTTCTTCTTTTTTAAATATTTTTTTCTTTGTTTTATATTTAACCTCATAATTATATATTTAAATTATTTATTTATATTTTAATTATTTTAATTATTTCTTTTCTTTTTAATTATTTCTTTCCCCCAATTTGGACTGGGTTTTCGCCCCTTCATTTACTTGATTTTTGCACTTTAAATGCACAAATATATTTATAAAGATTGAAATTTGTTTTTAAAAATTATTTTAATTTTTTTAACGTTTTTAGCTATGTTCTTGATTTTTTGTATTTTTTTGGTCAGTTTTTGTTTTAACCAAAAAAAATTTTTTCAAAATTATTTGTCAAATAAATTTCAATCTTTAATTTTAATTTTTAAAAGGCCTGTCTGTTCATATATATAAATATTTTTTTATTTCTCCTAATTATTTTTTTAAATATTTTTATTTGTTTATGTTCAAAAATTCTTCAAAAAAATTATAAATTAACAAATATTTATCGATATTTTTTAAAATATTATTTATTTGAAAATGAACAAAGATGTTTTCAAATTCAAAACCATTGAACTACAAAGTGACAACAAAATTTTAGGACTTCTTAAAAAAATAAAAATAATTTTTGAACATTAACCCAATTATTTTTAATTTCCCCAAAGAATTTTTAACATTTCGAGCAACTTTTTTTAAATTAAAATATTTTTTTCTAAATTTACGTGTATATTTAAATTTGCTTTTTTCTTCCTTAAATATATAACCACAAATAAAAAATACTCCAAAAATTAAAATATTAATTATTTGATTTGCCGAATAAATTTAAAAAATTTATTTTGGAATTTAAGAGGAAATACATAAATTCTCAACTTTTGTTGAATGAACATAAAAAAATTAGGATTCTAACCATTCAATTAAAAAACTTTTTTCAATAAAACTTTTTAAAGTTTATTAACTTTATTGCCAAACACGCCCTCTGTCTATTCCTATTTTTCTCTCTATCTCCCATATTCCGATTTTTAAAATTTGACAGGTCCCCATCTCTGATATATTTCCAGAAAATAGAATTTAAATGTCTAGAATTATTAATTATAGAATCAATATATATGTAGATAGGATAATTGTAAAAAGACGTCTGGTTTTAATTATTTAAATTTTAATTCTGAATATTTCAACAGAAAAATTTTTTAATTTCTACAAAAACTTTAATTTTTAAAATTTATTTTTTTTAGATAAATTAAATTTATTTTTATTTTAACTCCAAATTATTAAATTAAAAATTTTTTTATTAAAAATTAAAATTATTTAAAAAAATTTTTTTCTAGCCCATCCCACGAGGAGTTGATTGATTTTTTCTTTAAAATTATAAAAATTCAATAATTTGATTTTTTTTAAACATGGGGAGAGAATGTGGGGGGGGGGGTATTCATTGTATAGGGAGGGAGTGGTAGAGAGGAAAAAAATTCCCCATCTCCCCTTCATTGAATAATTTTTTTTAGATTTTTGTTTGCCATCCCTCTTATTTAATTTAAATAAAATTTAAAAAACTTTAAAAATAAATTAAATTAGGAAAAATTTAACTTTAAAAAGATAGGGAAGGGAGGGGGAAGGGGAAGCAGGGATGAGCCTTTAATTTAATCATTTTCTAGAAATTTATGCCAAAGTTTTTGTTAAAGAAAAATTTTTTGCTTCTTATCCTGGATGATGGCATTGAAAATATAGGTACCCGAACATTTAGGTACCAGTTCTAAGGCACAGAGATATTAGTTATCGGTATAGATAGTAAAATTATTTGCCTTTTTAGTTAAGATGAGACCATTTCTGTATCTTTTTTGTGATAGAAAAATCTGTTATGCCTGAAATTAAATGCCCTGTCATTTAGAATTTTCTCTTATCAGAATTTATTATTTTAACAAAATCTTTTCTAACACCCTTTACATTTTTTAAGTTAACAACCATCACCTCTAAACAAACCAAAAAATCATTTTATTATGCGCCTCTGGCGACTCCTTATTTATTTCACACTTTTAAATGCTTACTTTATTTGTGTTGAAACTTTAAAAGGTAGTAGGGAATCTTTGTTTTTAAAATTTTTTTAAATTTTAGTTGATGGCAAGTTTGAAAAACTGAAAATTGATAAAGTGAAACCAAAGGAATTGAAACTGGAAGCAGAAACTAAACGTATGACTTTTAGATGTTCTGTGATCACAGTTATAGTAAAATCCGTGATATTTCCATATCCACATAAAATAGAATTTTTAGACAAAAAATCCGATAATTTATCTTGTAGAACAAAAATTAAAATTTTAACGCTGCAAGATTAGAATGCCAAAAATGACTAAATGTTATCTGTTTATATTAATGTTGTGAATATTCTTTTAATTCCAAGTTATTAGGGATTAGGGATGGGTCTTCCATATTTTAAAATGTGGAGGAAGGAAGGCACAATGAAGAGTCCATGTAAAAACTACATAGAGATTTTTCCGAAATAAGAAATAAATTTTTTAATTTCCTAATCGGAATGGTAGTATCCCTAGAGAAAAACATGCCTTAATATTTATTTACAAAAAATTTCAGCTGAACCGGACGAGGATTTAAAACAGAGCACAAATCCAGACGAGAATTTGAATAAAACTTTTAAAAAAATTAAATCATTGTGTGCTCAGGTAAAAATAGACAAAAATCCAATGAAGGGAAAAGGAAAATGGAAAGGAAAAGGATTTAAAATACCAAAATTAAATTTTATGTCGAAAGTTTTAAAAGTTATACCAAACGAGTATAAAATACAACTTGAGAAATGTTGTGGAAAAATAAATGATAATCCTCAATCATTAGAAAATTGTAAAAGTATTTTTAATGAAGGAATGGAGAAAATTGAAAAGGATAAGACATTTTTAAAATATTCAGGAGAAGGAAAAAATAAAAAAAAGTTAACAAAAAAAGAAAAACCCCTGATGAAATTAATTGGAATTTTTAAAGAACTAAAAATTTATTATAACATTAAGGATACAAAAAGTCCAGGTAAAATATTTTTAGTATAATTCGTATTATATTATATATACGAGTATTTGTTGGCGGAACAATGTGTCTAACCAAATATCTATGGCTCCCGAAAACAAAGTTTGAAACCAAACTCCAAACTTGGCAAAGAAACTTATTTAAAAGGATGGGAAGAGTCAGAAATCGGAACTAGCCTATATAAACTTAAAGCGGAAATTAAAAAATTGGAGTCGGGATTCCGATCCGACATGTTGGGGAGTATTAAAAATTAAATAAACACAGTTTATACAAAAAATATATCTAGTTCAAATCAAAAAAAATTTCGTTATATTTTTAAAAATAAATTTAAAAAATTTTTAATTTTCAAAGGAAATGTTCGCACAAAACGAGGAGCAGTAACTAAATATGTTGTTATCCCTTTGCTTGCTACAGCTGGAATAGTTTCTATTGTTATTGGTCTTTCTATTCTGTTACCTATAATAGTAACTCCAGGTTTTATAATTGGATTTGCTGGAGCAGCGTTTTTTGGAGGGATAGCCTGGCTTTGTTTGATAACTATTAGAAATTTGGCGAACAAGGAAAAAAACGTCAGTTATGAAAAAGAAGGGCATTATTATCACTCAAAGGACAGTAAAGGAAATTTGGTTAAACATGAAGAAAAAAGAACTGTCAAACATAGACGTTCATATACTTCTGGACGTTCACATAGCCGTAGACGTTCAAATACCTATAAAGAAATTCGCAAGTCTAAAAAAGTTAAAACTAGACGTTTTAAAACATATAGAAAACGAAGCGAAACAATTGTTGATGTTATTGAAGGGGAGGACGACTAAAAGGAAAGTACAAAGGAAGAAAACAATTGTATATATTATAAAGCCCCAAACTAAAAAACTCTTCCATTTTTAAACACCTCTCTACAATGGATACACTTTTTACATTTGTGTAAAGTTTAGATTCTAAAATATATTTATTTCCGCCCAATATCCACGAACAAACATTTGTCGAATTATAAAAACAATAAAGTAAGAATTAGGCAAAAGTAGTATTAAAAAGCTAAGTAGTATTCATTAACTTCTAAGCTTTTTACTAATAGCCAGATTTATTTCCGTTATCACATTTAGAATTAAAACTGTATCTTTACATATACAAAATTAATGTTTTGACATCCCTTTTTCTTTGATTCTTAACTTTATTTTTTTCTAATTTGTTTTATCTCCTTCTCGTTTTTAATATATTTCCTCTACTTTTTAACCAAAATTATTTTCTATAAGTTTAACAAAAACGCAAAAACTCTTTTTAAAAATTTTTAAAATTTAAATGTATTGGGGTATTGAATGGAGTTGGTGATGTTTATTTATTAAATATTTTATTTTTCTATTATATTTAAAAATATCAATTTTTACCCGCAACGGGTTAAACGCTAAACTAACACTAATTTAAAAAATTTAATTTTCAAAATTTTATTAGAGAATTATGTAAATATTTTTTAAATTATTTGTAATTGGTTAGTTTAGCGATTTTTTAAAATTTATTTTCAACCTCTATTTAAAATTATTATTTTAGAGAAATTAAAAAAACAAAATTCTAAATAGAATTTAGAGAATTTCTTAAAGAAAATTTATATATTTTTAATTTCTCTAAAAAATTTCATTTAAAAAATACCTCAATTACCTATATATTTATGTACATTTATATTAGTGATTGATATTTGTGGTTATAATATGGATAACGATTCTAGAAATGGATAATCTTGAGGGAGGACTTTGAAATTGTATTATTTTATAGTTTACACGGGTTTTCTACTTTACATATGCACCAAATATCCTTTTATCCACAAATGTCAACACTACTACATATATATTTTTAAATTTATATTATCAAAACTAAAAAAACTTTTTTTAAAGTTACACATATTTTCTTTTGTAAATAAATATTTCATTTATTTAAACAAAAATATATTTAAAAACTACTACATAGCAGCTAAATGTACTATGATGGCTGGGAAATTGTTTTTAAAATCGAGTTCATCCATTATTGGGAATATCGTTTAGGTCAGTCAAAACATATCTTAAAAAGAGATGTATCTGGTATTAAGTATATCTATAAGTCAGCTATATCCTCGTTTAGACAAATGGATAAGAATCCTTTGTATCAAGTCTTCTTTCCGATTTAAAAGATGTGTACAGGGTGTTCACATTTCATATAACTTTTTTGGGTTGTAAGCAAATCTTAATCAACTTTATATCATTCGAAAGATAATATTCAATCTATGATAGAAAATAATCAACTAAAATTTCTGTTCTTTACAAGTTTTGAATTAACGCCTCTCCAGTCAAGACCCCCCCTCTCCTTACATATTTTTTAATTTCTTTATTAAATTAAAATAAATATTTTTAATTGATTTCTTTGATGTTAAAAGTGCAAGTCAATAAATCACAACCGCATGCCAGGCTATATCATTTGACTTTTTTTAATTTCCTTTTTATAAATTCTAAAATAAATATTTCAAAATAAATTTTAAATTAAAAATATATTCCAAAGAAAATATTTAATTCTAAAAAATTCTAAAAATTATTAATGTATTTTCTCAAATAGTACTGCCCCCTCTAATAGGGGGGGGGGGTTAGCGATTACCCCCTCTAATAGCTCTTTAGAGGATTGTTGAAAAATCTTACTGCTGGAAGAACTATTTGAGAAAATACAGTAAATTAAAGAAATCTAAGTTCCGTTCAAATAACAAATTCAAAACTTTCTGATATTTAATAACAAATTAATGTAGAAGTTTCTCAGAATTTTATAGTATATATTTTAAATTTAAAATTTAATTGGCAAGTAGAACTGCTTTCTCATCTTCGTCCCCCATTTAACAATTAAATTTCAAAAGATATTACCCTCCTCCTCATTGCAGTATCCGGATGGCCTGAAGGAGAATCTTTGAATGAGGGGATCTGACACGAAGAAACATACAGTAAATATGTTATTATTTAAAATTCTAAAATAGGTATAAGGGGGTAGATATTATTTTTCTTTAAACAAAAAACATTGCCTTCCATTTAGGATATTTTAAATATTAAAAAAATTATTTTTACTAAATTTATTTATTAATATTATGCGCCATTGGCGTTTATTTATTTATTTTATAATTTTAAATATTTACTTTATTTGTGTTGAAAATACAACAAAAGGTTTATTTATTTTAATATTTTTTAATTAATATTTTTCTCAAAATTTAGCTAAACCCTCAAAAGAATCAAAAACTTGGTTCAATTGGTTGGGCTTTAAAAATAAATCAAAAAATGAGGAATTAACAAGTAAAAAATAAAAATATTTTTTAAATTAAGTTTAATAAAAACAAAAATATAATCTTCCGAAATTTAAAAAATAAAAAATTCAAGAATATGTAGTAAAAAATTTACCTATTCTGCTATTAGGAAAAAAGTGAAGGAATTGAAAATATTATAGGGAAATACTTGTGGGCAAAACAGAAGTAAAATGGCTTTCTCTAGAACATAAGAAGGGTTGTCGGTTTTACAAAATTCTTCAGTTAACCGAAACCGAACCGACAACCCGAACCAAAAATCTACGGTTTTTCAATTCAGTTTGGTTTGAGACCGACAACCTTAATCATAAGACATGTTAAATACTTTTTACTCTCTCTGGCGGTATATTGGGCAGCACCCTTACTCTTCCAATATGACTTTGAATAGCAGAGAAGGTTAACTCCCAATATTAAATAAATCTACAAAGTTTTATCCCCCTAATAATTTTAATTCTTTCAAAAAAGACCTGCTTATATCTACTAAAATAAAAGGGGAACCCTTACTAAATCTATTTTAAAAATTATTTTTCAGAAGAGAAAATCCCTTTATTACCAAATCCAAAAAATCAAAATACTGAGGAAAACATAAATGAAGCTTTTACCAGTCTGTTAAGCTTGTGTAGTCAATTAAAAACAAAATCAAAAAAACAAAAATTTTTCAAAAAAGGAATTAAATTTTTTAAAAATTTAAAAAGAAAATTTGTTTTAAAAATAATTAAAAATATTGGGAAAGAAGAGAAAGAAATTATTAAAAATTGTTGTGATCAATTAAACTTTAATGACCCAAATTCTTTTAAAAATTGTGAATCTATTGAAGATAAAATGGAGAAAAAATTGACAAAAAATAAAATTTTTAGAGAAATTTTAAAAGAAGAAAAATATTTAAAAATAAAAAGGGGGAAAAAAGGAAAGAAAAACAATAAAATAATGCCAGAAGGGCATAGTAGAACAAAACGTTCACTAAAAATTTTTAAGAAACCATCATTTAAAAAACCTTTAGCTTTGTTGAAGAAAGCAATTAGAAATTTTTTAAAACTTAAAGAATTGAAGAAAAAAATGAAAATAACAAAAAAGAAAGGTTTTTTTAATATTTTTTGTACATATAATTTTAATTAGAGAGATTATTCCAGTAATTTTTTAATTTGGAAACTAAAAAGAGAAACAATTTAGAAACTCAATCCTTATCGAAAAATCTTAACATTTTTAGGTTTAACAACAAACCATCGAGAGAAAAGGGGAGCTATAATGGAGGGGATTTCAGGTGGTTTATTAATTTCAGCCGGATTGTTTTTTGCTTATTTGGCTATATTTTCTTTCCTTGCAACATTTACACCTATAAATATATTTGCCTTTGCTACTGGAATGTTTTTCTCAATGTTAACTTGGTTTTGTATACAAGCAGCTATTCCTTTATTGGAAGGATCTGATAATGGTTTTGATAGTAATATAGCAAGTTATTCAAGAGAAGAAAGTTATTATGAGGGAAGTGACAGCCAAGGAGGTTATCAAAAACATCACAATATTAGAGAATATACGAGAGCTGTTACTAAATAAATTTGGAAAATGAAGGAATTGGGAAGAAACAAAAGCTCCTTTTAAACAAAATAACCAGAAAATTCTGATCAAATAATTTGTTTTTTTCTCTAATACCCCTCTTTGATATTCCACTGGTAAAATAACAACCTCTTAAATATACAAACATATATATTTGAGTTAAAGATGGAACCTAAATTTCACCCTAAACCCACCTTTTGTACAAAATATCTATTCACTATAAAAATATTTTTAACTCTCAAAAAATTTCATTTAAAAATACACTCAACTAAAATTAGTAAATAAAAACATAGCTATATAATTTCTCTGAATACAGCAAAATATTGAAAATATTTATTCAAATTTTTCGTCATAAATAAATACACATTTAAAACATCTGAAATTATATAATTTAGAAAAAGGTAATCGATCAAACCAAAAAAACCCCAAAACCCAACGAAACCCTAATTTTAAAAAAATCAGCAAGTAGGTTAATATCTAGTATTTTAAAAAGATTTATTTACCCCCGTTTTATTGGAAAAAATCTGAATTTGTGAATTTAATTATATAATTTCATAAAAATAAAGTAAAAAAATTTTTAAAAATAAATTTCAAAAAGAACAGGAATTAAAGCAGAATATTTTTTTAGGAATTTTTTTTATAATTTAGAAAGAGAACCCGTTTTATTGGGTTTAAATTGAATTTAGACAGAATATGAGCAACAACATTTTTAAAAGAATAAATTAAATTGAGAATATTTTTAAGGCATTAAATAATTTAATTCTCAATTTAACTCACAACAAAAATGAAAGAAGAAAAATAGAAGATTCTTACGCATCCATAAAACATTTCAACAAAACAATAATCATGGTTGTTGATTTTGTTTTTTCTCGTTGTCTTTGCTATGCTTACTTAAATGTATACTCAGGCCAAGTTCACTGACACAGACTTTACCACACCCAGGAATGGTGCAAGGAATGCGTGGTTGATCTAATATAATTTTAAATTATTAGAAATTAACTTGTTCACAAAATTTTTTAATTATTGAAAAAAAGTTTAAAAGTCAGAAAATGGTGTTTTCAAATACTCTCAACTATCGATTTAGGAACACAATATTCTGCAAAAATAAACATTCAAGATACCTATTTTTGTTCTGCCCCTCATTATAACTCTGTTCGACAAGCTAATAAAAACTAGAATAAACCCCAAATTTGGAAAATCTCATTTAAAATTTTTAAAGCAATTTTGATTTTATTTAAATAAACAAAATTTACCAGGCTTTTGAAGTTTAGCTTTTGTTGCAGTTTGTGGAAACGACTGAGAAAAAAGATTTGGTTGACCAAAATTTGTCGAGCTTCCAGAAACATCTTGTCCAACATTCTGCACAAAAGTTGTCGAGCTGCCAGCAAATTGTTGCACAACATTCGGCAGAAGATTTGTCGAGAGGCCAGAAACATCATGTCCAACATTTAAAGAGGCGTCAGCAACAGTATTTTGTTGATAAAACGGAACTTGAACGTAAAAGATATATTTTAAAACTTAATCCTATACCTGGCATATAGACTTGTTGTGGAAGCAAATGTGTCCAAAATCCGCTTGAATCTAAAGTAATAAAGTCAAAATATTGTTTGACATTTTTTTTCAAAATAATTTTGATTCTCTTACTTTGTTCATTCAGCGACGTTGAATAGGTAACGCAACGACCGTATTGATCAATTAAACCACACATTTCTGAAATAATAAATGTTATTTGACTATATTAATTCAGATTATCTGACATTCGAAATAATTTGTTTCACTTTTAAAAAATTTTTTTATTTATTTTTCAATTTTTTAACTAAAATAAACTAAAGAAAATATTTAAATGAATTAACTGATACCCTCTGGCTGCTGCCAACCCCAAGCGTGTTGATTGGAAAAATCAGCTGCAGACTGTCCCAAAGGCAAATTGACCTAAAATTTTGAAATATAAAAATCAAAACAGTCTGAGATTTTTTGTTTAATGATTAAGAAGGCATAAACTTTTAAGGGATTTCGCCTTATATTTTGGTAATAAAATTTGCTTATGTCTACAATTTTTAACCTAAGAAAATGATTTACCATGTGAAAACTTGAAGCGCCTCCAGCCTCCTTTTCTTTTTCTTGTCTTTCTAATTCACGGATTATTCCTTCTTCTTCAAGTTTTTGCATGGCAATATTTTGTTTTTTAGTGTTTAAGTCAATTTGCTGCTGCTGTAACTCTTCTTCTTGGACCTGTAGGCGTTTTAGATTAATTTTATGTTGTGCCAAATCCTTCTTATTTTGATCCATTTTTGTTGTGTGTTTAAATAACTTTAGCTGAAACAATTAAAATCTTTAAATTTTTTAAGACAATTTTGTATGGTTTAATAAAAGGAATAAAATATACCGTATATACTCTATTAATTACTCTGGGTAATTATTGTTTCAACCTCTCGCTGGAGAGGGTAATTAATAGAGGCGGGGTAATTATTTGAGGCAGGGCAATTATTATTTCGACCTTAAGATTTTTTATTTTATTATAAACATATGAACAGGGATATACACAATATGTTACTAAAGGAAGGGATAAATGCTACCGTTTTTACTGTTATTCTGTTTTCCCCTAATATATTCCTTTATAATGTATCCCAAAATGGTACTAAACATTAATGCTTCCGTCCTGGGATATATAAAGACCCCATAGACAAGTATGGTATGATTCCTAGTTAGAGAATATATTCTATATTCCATTAATATATTCCTATATTTTACCCTAAAGTGGTAAACTATCGGCAATACTTCTAGTTTGAGATATATAAATAAATCTAGTTAATTAAAAATTTTAAGTTATATAGGGAATATCAGGGGATTTGAAGAGATATTGAGGGGATTTGAATTTCTACGGCATATGGATGGTCAATGGTGATCGGCATGAATTCACTTCATCAGGGTATCCTAGGCCACCTTCATTGAATATTGTACTTGCCTGACTATTATTAAAATTGATAGTGATTTTTTATAAATATTTTTTAAATTAGTGTAAGAACAAATAGGGGGTAATTATCAGAGAGGGTAATTATTTGAGGCAGGGTAATTATTTTTTCAATCTCTCACTGGATGGGGTAACTAATAGAGGCGGGGTAATTATTTGAGGGAGGGTAATTAATAGAGTATATACGGTATGTAGAATAGATCAGAGATGGGACGAAATAAAAAAGTTAATTGAACTACGTTCAAGAAAGTAAATTTAAAAAAATCGGTGCAGTTCATTTCAGTACCGGCCCAGTTCAGTCCCAAGCGATAACCTGTGAAGGTGTGGTCACTTTTTAATGTTTGATATGTATCATTGGATAAATTAAAATCACTACACCATATCAAAAAATTAGAAATTTTGGCCGCTTGATAAGAAGGTATGATCTAAAAAACCTTTTCAAAAAATGATTTTTTGACACTATCAATCGTAACTTTTTTATAAATGAACAAAAATTTTGATTTTTTGGTATTTTGTAGTGTGTTTAATTCTCTATCTAATGGACTAAAAACATTAGGAATTATCCACCCTTTTGGAAGTTATTGGCCTCGGAACTGAACTGAGCCGGGACTGAACTGAGGTGTACCCAAAAATTCGAATTCTGCCTACAATTTTGGGAATAGAACTTTCGATACATTAGTAGTTTAGATTAGTCTATAATTCAGCAGATTCTTTAGTAACCGAATACGAGAAATTGGGGGAGATTATGTGAAATAAAGATGCTTGATAGAAAATTGCCAGAAAAACGAAAATGTCTGTGGCGTATTTTGGAAATATAAACGGAGCAAGCATACTTAATCGATTTCTTTGACGTAAAAATGTAAGAATCACAAAATGTATTATTTTATTTTTTTAATCAATCTATATTTTGCCGCCATTGTGAAAATATTTGGCTAGATAATTATTATAATATTTTTATTGATGTTTGAATAAGTATAATATGTATAAAACATAGAAAGGCAAGTTTAAAAAAGGGAGAACTTTCAAAATTACACGCTACTTGACTGAGTTTTAAACAGATTATAAATTTGCTCGAAGACCATTTCCTTAATACACATTAAATTGCAGAACAAACTAGTAGAGATATAGAAATTCTTATGAAAATTGAAATACAACATTGTTAGATGGGGTGAACAAATGACATAGAATCCATCAAATACCTATATTCTCTCATCTAAGGCACAAAGTTTGTTATAAGAGAAATTGATTATTGTCTGATGTTTCTATTTCAGCGTTTATGTTACCTAAATTAATGTAAGGCCGGCGAAGTTAAATCCAAAATAGTTGAAAAAATGACAATTATAATCAGCCTAGTAGGTGTTAGTATGGAGGAACTGGAAAACCATGTTTAGAAAAGCTTTCGGGATCAATCTAATCCAATCTTTTGCCATTTATGAGACATGCCGGCTGCCTAGTTATTAACATGACCGAACATGTGAGAAAAACTCAAATCAATTTGATTAAACCTCGAAACTCGATCTCTAAATGTCTTAAAGCCTTTCAAAATATCGCGATCTCCTGAAGATAATCGTTCTCATGCCGAACACAAACTTCTATTGTTTTACTGTCACCCTTTTCTAGCCGTCTCGAGATTTTACTGCATCGATATTTTAACGATTCGATGTTTTAACCTATTTTTTACCGTGCGAGATTTTAACTAAACGATATTTTAACCAGTCGATATTTTGCACCGGAGCCAGATAAACAAAGTGAAGATGGGCAGGTCGGTTTTTGAGGATGAAAAAGAAGCTCATTTACCGCAAACTCCAGACTCTAACGGTCTAGCTTTGAAAGGCCTAACCCGGCCCAACGTCACTTTTCAAGAAAACGGATACCACTTCCCAATAGGAAGTCAGGGTCCTTGTAAGTTGAATGGATAGCTCGACATATTATTTATTAGAATTACATCGACTTACAATACCTGTGATTTTAAAAGTTATTTCATAGACAGAAACAAGCTGGCAATAAGGGAATAAATATATAAGATAAGATAATATTTATAAAAATTTCATAATAACTCCGTGAACAAATCTAGATTTTGTTTAAAAGTCAGTTTGATCCAATTGGAAATTAAACTTGAATTTTCTTATTTCCATATTTTACAAATTTTTGATATAAAAATAATAAAATCCCAAAAATTCCAACCTTTTTATGAAGAACTTCTCTACAAAATATATTGATGATAGTAGAGGAAATTAATATATTTTTAACAAATTTGATTCGAAAAACTAAACATTTTTGTTTTATTTTCGAAATATTCATTCCTTCTTTTATTACTTCAACTTCCTCTTTTATAATTATATCTGGATATCCACAAACTGATTTAAATATATCAACAAGCAATTCAAGTGAAATTGCCTTAAATTGTTGTTTTTGTTGAAACATTTTTTGATTTAAAAAATTTGTTGAAATTTTTTAATTAAATTTTTATTAATAAAAAATATTTATTAGGTCAATTAATTATTTTCTAATCTATAAAATAGGTATAATAGTTAACAGCAAAAATAATTTTATTATTATAAATTTAATCTCTATGATTGAGATATTTTCTTAAAAATTTTATTAATGAAGCAAGGCTAAATTGACTAAATTTGAAAACCTCAAGATTTTAGAAAATTTAGGCATGTATGTATGTGTTCACATCCAATCAAATATTTTTCGACTTTATTATTAACGTTCTATTATAAAGTCGTCAAAACATTCATCTAAACTCAAATTCAAAACATTTTTAGCTCATGTTTTTAGTAAAATGTTTCACAAAATATTTTTTACAAACATTTTTATTGATTTTGCTTATAACATTAAGCCTACCTTTAGAGTCTTTTATTTTTATTTTTGGATAATTTCCAATTGTTCTTCTACAATATTTTATCAAATTGGGATTGTTTCAACTTTAAATTGTTAGACAGGGCTATTTTCACAGTTTTCCATACTTCTTGATTTTTGGATTCAGAAATTAAAAAAGGAAAATTCAAAACAGAAAGTATATGTATATAATCTCAAAAATATGTACATAAATATTTATCTAAGATAAACAAATTTAATTATTTTAAAAATATCACAAAAATAAACAATTCAAATATTATATACATATATGTAAAAATTCAATTTCTATTAATTATTAGTAAAATTCAAGCAGCAACGCTTGCTTTGAAAATTGCAGAAATAAGTGCCTAAAAATTAAAATATTATTAAATTAATTTAAATTTCTAAGACAATTTTTGGTTATTTTTTATTCTTATTTTGAAAAAAAGAATTTTATCAGCATCGGGCATGTACAGGACTCCCGACCTCGAAAAATAGAGCTTTCAAAAGGAAATAAATTTGTATTAATTTAATGGTGATTACTTAAATATCTCAAATGGATAAATAAATTAAATTTTAATAGAGCAATCCTTTTTTTACAATTTTAAATGGGAGCCGTCAATGAATTTAAGGAGGAAAATATTTTTTAAAGAAAAAACACCTCAGAATCACTTAATTTAATATCAAAATTATTAAAAATTCTTCTTTTTTGATTTATCTCCATATTTTCAATTAAAGCATTTGAAGCAAAATAACGCAAAGATGGAGGTTTTAACCAAAATTTTTGTAAACAATTAACCCTTGTTTGGGAAAGGGGATCTTCATCTACACAACCACCAAAAACATAAACACATCCATCTTTTGTTAATGTAGAAGAATGGAAATAAACGGGGATAGGCAAATTTGTTTTTAATTTTTTCCATTTTAAATTATTTAAATTAAAACGCCAAACATCGTTGAGTAATTGTTGCTTTGTTATTAATTGGTGGTGGTGGGGATGTTGCTAAAAAATTTCTGAATTTTCACGTTTTTCTTTCCCAGAAATGTTCAAAGCTCCCCCACTCCCCCTCTATTTCCTTTTTCATTATCCCCAACAGTAGATGACTTTGTCAATAAAATATTTATTTTTTACCAATTGTTGTTCTAAATTATCACGACAACCCCCAATAATATAAACATCATCATCTAATTGCACTAAAGAATGGCATTTTCTACCTAAAGGGAATCCAAAATTTGAATCAGGAATTGTTGGGCAATGCTCGAATTTGCGTTCAGAAATGTTGAAAACAAGCACCTAAAAATGTAAAAATATTTTAAAATTTAAATCTTTTCACAAAAATTTAATGAATATTCAAATAATAGTAGAAAATAAAAATTTTGGAAATTGTTTTTGGCCAACAATTCAAGTCAAAAAATTTGTCTCACCTCATTAAATTCTGCACAAAAGTCTGGAGCACCACCCCCAAAAGTAAAAATTTTCTGGCCATGCAAAACAGCTTCTAATCTATAGCGGCCAGGTTCAAATCCATGCCTCTTAAATAAAAATTTTAAATTATTTAAAAAGAATTTCTTTACTAACATTTAAGAGTTTGGCCTTCCAAGGAGAATTGGGTGTTTTACAAGGCCGCTCCATTCTCCAAATATCCATATTGTATATATGACCTTTAAATATTTTTCTTAATTTAATAAAAATCATGAGGAAATCCTTCTTTTTTCTGTAACAAAGAATTAATTTTACAAGCTCGCTCTTCTAATAATTTATTTGGTAATCCTTAAGATCATTGGTCCACGGATAAAAATGAGTAAAAAATGCTTTTCCGATATTTTTGATACCTGCAAGGAGGTAGTCAAGTGTGCTGAGTCCGAATCCGAGCTTGTATAGTAATTTGTTTGTTCAGAATCCCGAACCCAAATCGACCAAGTCGAATTCGGGGTAAAAATCGAAATTAAAATTTTATGGTCAATTTGCGCAAAAATATTGGAAGAGCATTTTTTGCTCACATATTCTCGGGACCAATGATCTTAAGGATTACCATTTATTTAAATCAAAAATATGCTTGTAATCAAAGAAAACTATCAATAAGACAAAAGCCTACCACTAGTCCCCCCAGCCAAATAAATAACTTGATATGGAGAACCATCAGAATTTAATTCAATTCTGTGACACATTGCATGTCCATACATTCTTGGGGGATATTCCTCTTCTAATAAATTTTGATTATCAGGTAAATAAACTAAATTTTCATTTTCAATTTCATTATTAATTTGATTTTCTGCTTCTAACTGGAGAAAAAGAAAATAATTTTAATTTTTAAATTAAATTAATTATCTACATTTAAATGTATTTTTCCATCAACATCAATTTTAATTTTGTGTAATTTACTAGTTGCTTTCTGACCAAAAGGAAAGCCAGTTCCCCCAAAAATAAAAATTTCATTTTGTGAATTATTTGAAATAATTGGAACTAATGAAAATGAAGCTAAAGTATTTGGTAGAGGATTTTTTTGGTCAAAAAGTGAACATTGTTGCCATTGATTTGTTAAACGATTAAAACGCCAAACATCAGTACTTTATTAAAAAAATATTTTTTAGATTAATTAATTAATTTATAATAATAATTTATTATTAAATTTTATTTCTAATTAAACTAATATATATTTTATATTAAAAATATTATCAGTTTTTATTTTTAACATTTTTGATAATTACAAAAATCCAAAAAAATTTTAATGAAAAACGGCATGTCAAGGATTGTTTGGCCAAAAAGGATTGTTTTGTCTATATTTTCCAGTTTTACTTGCCATAGAAAAAAATTTTTTAACTGATAATTTTGCCTTTAAATTTGTGACTTTGGATGAAAAAAACTAAAAGAGTACTTGGAAGAGAGGATTATTTCATGAATTTATATAATTTCATACCCACAAAAATTTTTTATTTCCAATTAAATCATTTAAAAACTTACTAAGTTTTATCATTATTAAAAGCATAATTATAGCCTCCCAAAACATAAATAAAATCAAAATCTGCAAATATTCTATGTCCACTTCTAGCTATCGGACCTTTAAAAAATATTTTTTTTAAATTTTCTCTTAAAAAATCCCAAATCTTACAACAATTGCAACATTCTAATCTTCTCGAAGGAATTATTTTATTTGAAATTTTACAATCAAAAATTTGAACAATTTTAAAATTATTTAACAAAATTGGGGTATTTTTCTTCTAAAAAATATTTTTTTTAATTTTAAAAAATTAAATTAAAAAATTTACAGAAATAACTGGAACATCTTGTGATGAATTTTTGTGAATTTTCTGATTTGAACGCATGAATAAAATTGGGCCAACAGTTACTAAACGTCTTCTGAACCCTCTAACAGGATTAAGAGTTTCTGTTACCTGAAAACATTTTACATAATATTTATTTATTTTTACATTTTGCCAAAAAATTTGATAAAAATTATATTTAATCATTTATTTATTTAGAGATGGTGTGACTTAAGAAAGATAAATTCCCAATTTCGGAAATCGGGATTCTCACCCCAAAATATGTCGGGAATAAATACAAATAATTTATTTTCTAACGTGATTTTCTCCGTTTAATTCAAGTGAAGAAGTTGTATTTTTCCTTCTTTGTTTTTTTCTTAAAAATGCGCTCAATGAGCAAGTAGGTGTTTGGGTAGGAAATACTGTTATAATAGACATTCGTTGTTATCAGTAAAAAATTATTATTGTTCGTTGTAATGAAAAGAATAGGAGGTAGGGAATTGATATTTATTTTTGATTATATCTTTTAAAAAAATTTAAGATAAAAATAATTATTAAAATTAAAATTTTTCTAGAATCCAAAATTAATAAAAAGAAAATACCCCAAATTTCAATTCTCTTTTTATATTTATTAATCAAAAATAATTTTTTTGACTGTCTACTGAATGATTTCTTTTTTTTCATTCCAATTCATTAAACATTCCCCCTCCCTCGTTTTTCTATTGAATTAATGTGAGTGCAAAGGTGATTACGCCATCAAAAATTGTGTTTGATTATAGCGATCTATCTCTTTTAATTTAATAATTTAATTTAAATTAATTTATTAAATTCAGTTAAATTTGTTGTAATAATTTTAATTAATTTTTAAATTGAATCAGAAATTAAAAGTTAAAAAAGAATAAAATAAAAAGATATTAGTAAGTGGATTAAATAATTTTGGAAGGAAATAAAATTTTAATTTTTAGATAAGAAGAATGAGTTTGGGGATATTAATATTTGGATTTAAAAAAAGAGACAAAATCCTCAGCTTTAAATAACTTTATGTAAATATTCTTAGAATAATTTCTTTACTGCAAAATGCATAATTAACAATAAGGTTATAATTTCGTCAGTCAGAATCTCAAAATTTAACTTTCAAGATTTAATTTCAAATAAACAATCAATTTTTTAAAAGTATTTAATTTATTAATAATTTGTTTAATATTTATTTGTGTTCCATTTATAACAATTTATAATATCCAACTTTAAAAAAATTAATTAGAACTAGTTGTTTATTTAAATATTTAGATGGCTCAATTTTGTCCTTGAAGAAAATAAAAATTACAAAAATAAAAAGAAAGTAAAAGCAAAGGAAACATTAATTAATTTAGCAAAATAAGATTTAATAATTTTAGAGAGTATTTATTTATTACACAATATTTTTATTTTTTTTTAGTTTGTGTAGTAAATTTTAAAAAATTTATTTTTTCTTTCTCACATGCTTAAAGCGAAAAAAACTTGATTAAAAATAATTAATCAGTCAATAGTTTAACAGCAAAAAAATTATATTATCTCTAAAAAACAAACTTCGGACAAATTTAAGAAAATTCCTATTTCAAAGACACCCATAAACCAATAATGTGTTAGAAAAAAAGGTTATGAATTTTTTTAGATTTTCCAACAAAATTCAATCTCAACTTCTTGAAATGTCTAAAAATACTTCAATATCCATTTAAATATAAAATATATGATGAACAAAATATTTATGTCCTTTACTTAATTTTTATTAATTACTATTAAATATTAATTGTGAATGTATAAAAACTTTTCAAATAATTTTGATATTTTGAAAATGACTGAAAAAATTAATTTTTATGACTAGAAGAGGTAAAAAAACAAATATTAATTGCAGCAGAGATTGTCTAAAAATATACAAAAATCAAAGAGAATATAATTTCATTTGTTCAACCTAAAAAATAAAAATATTTTTAAAATTAAAATAACATCAATCTTTACCACTTCCTCTTTTGCCTCAATTCCAAATTTTTCTTTCTGTGCCTCCATCATTTGAAAAATTTCGGCTAATTGTTTTTGGCGAATTTCTTGTTCCTTTAAAGTAAGAAAGAAGCTTTGGACATATTTTAAGTTATTTAAATTGTTAGTTAAAAGCCCCTAACTATATGAGGTTTATTTGAATACCTTTATTCGTTCCTCTTCAGACATACTTTGTTCGAGCATCTGAGTTTTTACTCGAAGTTGGGCTGTTGCAAGTTTTCCATGCAATCCATTTTCAACTAATTTATTTAATGCTTGTGCTGTCTCTTTAAATAATTTTACGAAATATTTCCCAAAAACCCCCTCCAACCTGGATCAGGATCTTTGAATTGTTTACGTTTCTTTTTCTCCTAATCAAATTAAATTTTTAAAAATATTTTAAGAATTTTTTTAAACTTTTCTATTTGGAGGATTATTAATTTCTTCCAATAAAGGCATTTTCTCATCATCTTTCCCTTCACAATAATTAATATTTTCGTCTTCTTTTTCTTCTTCACTTTTTAAATTTTTAGAAACTTCATTTACTTCATTCTTTTTATTTTCACCCAAATCCTCCTCTTTAATAACAACCAAATCATCTCTTGAAATAAAAGGACAATTTTCCTTTAAAAAATAAAATAATTTTTCAACTAAATTCTTTTTACATCTCGTAGTATTCCCGAATTTTTAGCATTTTGTCGAAAGGATTCCATCAGAGACTTATTAAAAAATCCAGTCATTCCATCTGTCAATTTAACAGTTTCATCGTCTTCTAAAAATAAATTTAATTAATTAAAATTATGTTAAATTTACCATCAATATTTGGAGGTAATTTTGAATTTTTGATTAATTTCGCTCTAAATAGAAAACAAAAATTATTAGAATTTTCTTGATAAAATTTAAAAATAGTTCTAATTCCTAGAAGAATTTTAACATTTTGTGAGAATTAGTGTAAATTTAAATACAAATGTATTAATTTTATTTACTATCGTAGGTTTTTGTTTAGCTTCAGTAAATCCATTAATCATTTTTGTCTAAAAAACCGAACACTTAACAAAAAAAATAATTTTTATGACTAGTAGAGGTAAAATTTAAAAACATCATTCGATTTCCTCAAACAAATTAGGGATATTTTTAAGATTTCATAGCTATAATTCTCCTAGCTATAACATTAATAAATTGCTTGAATGAACTCTTTGACTATATTCTTATCACAAAATTTGATTATTGAAACTTGAGTGCTTGGCCCTCAATTTTAGGAAAATATTCTAAAACCAACCGTTTGTAGTCATTCCATTTCCTCAAAACAAAACTCATAACAAATGGCAAAATGAGGGCAACAATAAAAGTAATTCCATAAAGAGAAAGTAATTTAGGGTCAACAAATATTTGTTTCAATGCATCAAATAAATTTGTTATTGGTTTTTGTTGTTCCATTGAAGGATTTTTTGAGGGACAAAAAAATAAATATTTTGAATTAATATTCCAACGTATTTGAGGGAAGGAAAAAGGAAGAAGCTATCTCTTTAAATTAGATCCATTCGTTTCCGAGGTAACGAAAGTTAAAGAAGCCATAATACTAAAAGAAAAGATTAAAAATATTTAAAGACTTTTTAATAATTTTAAAAATATTTGAAGGATAAAAAATAAAAAATTTTTAAACAAAATTTTCGAAAACTTTGAGCAAAATTAATTTTTATCCAATTAATTTTTCATATATAAAAGAACAATTTATAATATATCTGTTAATTACATAAAAAGAGAAGTTTTTGTATAACAAGAAGACAGAATGTGAGTACAAATAATTGGAATTAGGGGATTAACACAACGAAAATAAAATACAAATCACAACGCATATAATGGGTTGACCCAAAAAGAATGAGCCCTTTTTTGGGCTAGATTTGGAATTGTAGACTGGGAATTAATTCCTAGGAGGAGATCTTTAATGGAGATCTCTATCGTACAATCCTGGACCGCGTCCAAGTTGCCATTGATGGTTTCACAGTTCAGGGAAACAACGTTAAGGCCAGGTTGTTTTCCATCAGGACAACGCGCCTCCACACCGTGCAAATGAAACTCGTGCCCGCATTACTGAAACACGCGGATCGGAAATTCTACCACACCCGCCTTACTCAACGGACATTGCGCTATCTAATTATCACTTATTCCATTCTATGAAAAATCATTTACGTGAAGTTCGGTTCCAAAATGATACGCAACTCAAAAATAGGGTAACTGATTTTCTAGAGGCAAAATCAGCTACAACTTTTTATCAAAGAAGAATTCAAAAGCTGCCCAGAGAATGGCAATAAGTAATAGATAATGTTGGGCAATACTTCGTTTCTTGATTGCCTTTTGTTTTTTTGTTATAGTAAATTTTTTGCATTATCCATAAAGGGCTCATTCTTTTTGGGTCAACCCATTATTTAAGATAGGACAAATAAATGTTTGTCTAGAAAATTTATTTTTCTCAAATTATATCTAAAATAACCATGAGGCTTTTAATAGATGTCAGGAAAGAATCAAAAAATGCGTTACCAATTATAACGAATCGGCGAAAACAAAGAATAACAATACAATTCAAATTTTTGAAATCAGAACAAAAACCAGTTTTAATCGGATTAAGGTAAGAGTTTGGCCCTATCCTAAATTTAATACATCAAGGGAATTTTTTAAATAATCCTGCTTCTGCTATCTAAAAGAGAAGAGCCAAGAGAGAGCCATGAGCTAAGTTTTCGATTTTCAGGGGCCTATATCCCTGTGAGTTTTCGTCTCCCGCAGAAAATTCTTACATATTTGAACTCAGCCCAGCGAGAGGAATCGAATGATATATACTTCGAGTATCGATCTCGGTGGACCTATACTAAAGTACAGCGAATCGAGAAGAGTATAGTAAAGTGGTAACTATTTTTAAAGTTATACTATGTTTCTGTTTGAAATAACTAATTAGAGAAGAGGAAAAACTTGCAGTTAAACCACCAAAATAAAATTCATATTAAGGTCCCCTCAAATCCTGATTTCACACAAAAAGGTCTTAAACACAAAACCTATTCACCGGCAAACAATGTCTTTACTTTGACATAGATTTTCCTCTTCGTTTCCGCATCCATCTTCATTTATTGAAAAGAGCCAATATCTCACTAGTTGACTTTTTTGCATCTGAAAAATCAAACTATCTTAAAGAAAATTACTTTTAAATTACCAGAAGCAGGAGGAATAGACGAAAACGTTGTAGAATCTGTTGCACTCGCTTGAGAGGTGACTAAAAAGAATATTAAATGAGGATAAATGAAAAAAATAATTTAGTTACCCTGATTTTCAGTTCCAGCAATTGAGCAAAGATTAAAGTCTATTCCTTGTAAATCCAATCCAAGAGAATTTTGTGATTCGACTTGAGAATTTACAGTATTCAAAGAATTATTAGGAAGTTTATTAAAGTCGGGACTGCTAGTCCTACAAACAAAAAAATATATAAAATTGTTGACAAAATTTTGAAAAAACCTTCTCTGATCAGTCCCAACATTTACTTGTTCTGTTCCAGAAAATACTCTAGAAAACAAATCATTGTTGACATTATTAAAATTTGGAGAGGATTGAGAAAACGGTAAATTAGGAGGCTGAGGAGCGAACAATTGACTTTGTTGTTGATTTTGAATATTTGGAGCTGCCGAAACGATTGGACCAAATAAATCGTCAATACTGTTGGAATCTTAAATTAATAGTTAATAAAGGACGAAGTTTCAAAAATATTGAGGAAAATTTAAAAGTATATAATTATAGTTAACAACAACCCAATCTTTTAATTTTTACAAGATGACTCCAAAATATTTTTCAAAGAAAATGATAAAAACCATAAACCTCGCTTCATTCCTGTTTGGTTCAAAGCAAAATGTCCACTCTTTGGCGAAGAAACGAAATCAATTAATTGTGGGATTTCAGTCTGAACATGGTCTGATTGAGAATTAGAATCTTGACTTGATTGCTTAGATGTTGTTGAAGTACCTCAAATTAATATTTTAATTTAAAATTTAAGAATAAACAAAACTTTTTGGAACAGTCGAAAAAGTTGCTACAACTTTTTTTTCGCGTATCATTGATCCTGGACATGCGGGTAGATCGGCAATATCAACAGGTGGATGGATCCATCCTTTCATAATGTATCTAAAATGTGCAGAAAATAAATTAATATCTGGGCTGTTTCCAACTAAACCGAAGATTTTTGGTTCCCATTTTACAAAATTAAACATTCATACCTTTTTGCCTCATATTTTGCACGAATGAATTGCTCAAGAGATTGATCAGTCTGTGGACGGCGAAATAGCGGAGGCAATTCATTTTCGTATACAGCACGAGCCTTTGCATTTCCCATAACCTTAAACGTATAATAAGAAAGAATATTTATGTAAAAACTTACTCGCATACTCTGAACCTGTTCAGATGTCCAAGAATCTAAAGTCACCGATTTAACCTATTAAATTGTGAAATTTTTTTCAAATTTAGTTTATTTAAACCTTCGAAATGTGAACACCCAAATTTCTGTGTAACCCAGCACAACGAATGCACAAAAATACACCGAGATTCCAAGAAGCCCATCGAGGCTGTTTTTGTTCACAATCGGCACAATATTTGTTTTCTTCTTCGCGAAGCAACTCCTGGAGAAAACCTAAAAAATTAAGGAATATATTAATTAATATAAGAAAAATAACCCTGAAGTCTTTCAGTTTCAATCTTCTTTGCGTCAGCAGCTTTATGTTTCGGTAGAGGCATATTTTTTGAAAAATAAATTTAGATATTTAGAAATAGTAAAAATCCTTGATGAAATAAATAAAATACTATTATTATGTGTTCTTAAAACAATTTCACTAACAAACAAAAAATTATGTAAATCATTTATTTTCTGATGGCGCTTGCATAAAAGATGAGTCGTTTGTGGAAATTTTATAAAATTTAAAGAATTTGATTACGTAATGAATATGTATTTGACTTTTTAACTCCGAGGGGTTATCAGGAAAAGTGAAAAAATTTTCTATGGCTAAATCTCTATCAGGGATCCTTATCATGATCCACGAAAACTGGTAATTCCGGAAGTCTTTTGGGTCGGAGAATTTCGACACTCTAACACGAGAATTGATAATTTTCCGATAATTTCGATCCAAAATTTTTTATCACTTACGGATCAGTCGAGTTGAGTCCTAAGGTTGTGTCCGGATCGTTTGAGTACTAAATTAGGACCCAACTGATAAGAGGCATAACAAGCCTTGGGTCAAACGAACCTCGATCCAGTCTGAATAAATCCTATATCTAATTTAAAAAACAATAAGTCTTTAATTTTATAATGATTTACATAATATTTCTATTATTAAGGAAAAATTCTTAAATTAATCAAAGGTATTTAAGTAACTTTTTCGAAAGAAAAAATCAAAAAATCAAATTAACGATGTAAAATTGTTCAAAATATTATAAACGATTTTATTATTAACTTTTAGAATTTAATATAAATTATTTTTAAAATTATATATATTTATTTTTAACTAAATTATTAATTTATTCACAGATTCCCTTATTCTTTATTAATTCCAATACTTCCCGTGCACATCCCCAACTCAATAAAAATCCTTTAGCACCATGTCCATAATTATGAATTACCTTTTTTTAAATTAATTTTAAATATTAATTTTTAAAAAATACATGAATCTGTTTATTTGTTTTGTCATCTTCTAGCAATTTATGTTCCAATCTAACGCCTCCTTTACGATCTGGGCGTAGTCCACACCATTCACTTACAACTTCTGAATGTTTAAGTGAAGGCTTTAATTCTGTTACTCTCGTCCAAATATCATTTATATCTTCTCTACTAATTTCTCTATCCCAACGATTATCTTGACGTAAAGTACCTAACAAAACACGGTCATCACCAACACTAAAAAAGAAGAAAAAATTAATTAAATATTCAATATTTTTACACTGGAATACAAAAAGTATCTGCATCTTCATAACAAAAATGTGATTGCCCTGGAGCTTTCACAACAATTCCAACTCCACGATTTGGGAAAACATTTTCATCATCCCCAGCTAGTTTTCCACCTCCTAAACCAGCGCAGTTTACGATTAAAGAAAAATCTTGATTTGCAAGCTTTTAAAGGGATAAATAAATTTAAAATTAAAAAAAAGAAAAAAACTTCTTTAATCGATTCAATTTTTTGAGTTTTGTATTCCACAGTATTGCCAAGTTGGTTTTTCAGATATGATACGAAACGACGGCCTTCAGCAGCATATGCTGTATAATGAATACCAAATCTAAAAAATAAAATTATATTTTTAATTTACAAATATCCTAATAGAGGACGGTAAAATCGCGTTCCCGGAATCCCGTAACGTGATTTTTTTAAAAATTTTTGCAGGACAGGTTCCCGCGAGATTAGTCTCGTAAATCACTTAAACCCGTTCATCGCGTAAAACACGGGATTTCGGGACAGAATTCCGTAAAATCCCGTACGGGATCCTGCCCCTGCCGACCTCTAGTTAATAATATCCAACCTAAAAGAAATTTAAAAAAACTTATTTTGCCGGCTTTGCACAAATCAAAGAAAGTTCACGTTGAGTTAGCCATCGAAAATTATAAACAATACTACCAAATGCTTTTTCCTTCAAAATAAAATTACATTTATTTCTAAACAATTAATTACAAGTTTCTCGAGAGATTCTTTACTTTCCGATTGAATATGTCCACTCACAAGATGAACAAAAAGGAAAAAAATTTTATTTTAAAAAATTCTTAAAAATATTTACCTCCAGTATTTAATGGCGATTCTTCTCTTTCTAATTTTGCCCAAAAATTAAAAGTTTTTTCTGCCCATGATTTATAACGGTCCTCGTTAAAACGAAAAATTCCAGCAGGTCCAAAGCTTGTTGTGTCTTCAAATGGACGATCAGAAAATATTTTTATCTTTAAATTAATTTTTAAATATTATGTAAAAATTTATTTATTTATTCATACCACAGCTTTAGGTAATGCTTGACGAATAGCCAAAGCTGTACTTACTCCTATAACTCCTTCTCCAATAATTGCTATTTTTAAAAGTGTTGAAGACATTAATATAAAAAAGTCTTGATCTAAAAATATTTTATTGAAGTTAAAATAATGCCTTGATAAAAATATTTAAAGATTATATAGGTATTTAAAAAAAGAGAATAATTTTTTAAATGTTTCAATTCACTGATTTATGTTTAAAATATTGCTCACGAACACAAAGTACTAGTTTTTCCTCATGCTTTACTTAAAGTTAGGTGAAATAAATTCTTAGTGCTCACGTGACGATACTGTGTAAAATGCGAAATGTTACATATAGACGGAGGTGCAGAGAAATACATTGTATCAAATTAGATTGCGCACGAACGCGACGATTTCAGTCAATGATTATGCGATCAAATAAAGGTATTCTACGTACTCTGAAACGCCCTTTTGGCCATACTCTGAACCGCATCTCTGAAACGTGCATTACCGGATTTCTTCGCCGGGGGACGACTAAGTCCCGCCGATTGAATCCCGGAGCCATATTTTGGGCCATAACTTTTTTTGTATTAACTATTTCGAAAAAAACTTATTTCATATGAAAGCCCTCGATGTGAGGATTATTTTCGCCATCTAGTTTGATTTGATCAGATCATCCTACAAAAAGTTACATCTAGATAAGTGCACGTAAACTTGATTTTTGATCTTTACTAGGCTGTAACTTTTTGTAGGTTGATCTGATCAGATTTATCCTGTTAGAAAAAATAATCCTTAAGTCAAGAGCTTTCGTCTGATATATTAATTATCTAAATCGATTAAGAAATGAAAAAGTTATGAATCAAAATATGGCTCTGGCACTCAATCAGCGAGACTCAGTTGGGACTTCCGCTGATTTCTTGGCTTTCTGAATTTATTTTTAAAATTTTAATTCAAAAAATTATAAACTTTTTTTTTTGAAAAATCCGGCCAGGATCAGGTCCGGCATAAGCATTAAATCCAAAATCTGGTCTCTAAACCTGGAAAAATGATTTGTCAGGCACTTAATCTCTTGAATTTTTAAGTTTTGGCAGAATTTTGAATTTTACCATTTTCTTATTTTTTATACAAATTTTTATTTTTAGAAATTAATTTTTTTAAATGAATGAAGGAAAATTTAACTTAATTTATAAAAATGAATCAAATCGTTATAGGCTTGGAAAGGAAGATTGCAACAAATTTCATAGTCGACAATTTTTTTACATTTACAGAGCAAGAGTTGAACAATTAAGAGAAAGGATAATTAAAAATGCAAGAAAAATTCTCAGTTAATAAATATTTTAATTCTATTTTAATTTTGTAAATTAAGATAATGAAAATTTAACAAGCACAACTATTGATTATCAAAAAGAAAATAACGATGTTTTTCTTGTTGGAATTGTTTTTAAGAAAATGAAATTTCGTCAAAGTGTACTTTATGAATTTGCTGATGATTCTAATTTAAAGCTTAAATACACAAAGAAAGATGATGATAATTTGGTGGATGAAAGCGATTTACTTGAACTTGAGAATAATCAACAGGTTTAGATTTTTACGCTTTTAAATTTGTATTTTTTAATATACTCCTTTTAGTTGATAAAACTCATCGGAAATATCAACAAACATTCACTTGTAACTGGTGATGTAATAGGTGTTTATGGCAATCAAGCTAGGATGGATGATACTTTTAAAGTTGAAATGATGATCCTTCCCGATCTTCCGCCTCAAATGCCTTGGCCAATTATTGAGAAAGATTGGTAAAATAATTTTGGAATAGAATATAAATTAAAGTTTTTGATATTCTTTATATTCTCTGAATGTGATTAATTTATGATTATTTAGTTTCCCATCTTTTAGCTATATTGCTTTTATTTCTGGCATCTCTTTGGCTGGTGGCTCAGAAAAAACTGCAAAAACAATTCAAGCTTTGAATAGATTTCAGAAGTGGGTAAACAATGAATTGACTTTGGAATCTCGTGAAAAGGTTTTTTAATTTATTACTCAATTTAATTTTTGAATTCAGTCTGATGATATTGTTAACAATTTAGTTCGTTTGGTTATTGCTGGCGATTTTGCTCAATTAAATTTAATTGTTTGTATTTTTTACTGTTATTTTTTAAATAGAAATCTTAGGAAATACAAAGACAAAAGGTGGCCGCGATTGGTTTAGAATATGAATCAAATCTGGATTGCTTTACAGGATTGGATACTTTTATTTGTTCTTTATTGGTATGTTTCAAATCATTAGAATAATTATCGAATGCATGTGTTTGATTGACCCGAGAGTATTTTTAACAAAAAGTTTGTAGCTAATAACTAACTATTTATGTATATTCCTAGTACTATTTACCATTAATCTTTCTCTGTTTTTTGAGTGATATATACAAGGGTACAGCCCATTACGGCGCGGGCCAAAACGGCGCGACCGAAACGGCGCGACCGAAACGGCGCGACCGAAACGACGCAGGCCGAAACGGCGCAAGGCCAAAACGGCGCACGGCCAAAACGGCGCAAAAATTTCCCATAATGGCAATTGTTACGTGATGTTCAGGTTTAGCTCGAATAGTGATCGTGTCTTTTGGCGATGTAAACAAAAAAATAACAGATGTAAAGGTCGCATTTGGACAACATCTAGTGATAACAAAGTGATAACAAAAACTAATAGTGATGACAAAACTATTTAGATCATATACGTACTAGTAAGTATAACTGCGAGAAATAACTGCAGGATTCAGATAGTTCCAATATAACTATATCACTAGTTAGTTTTCCCTATAACTACTTAAATTACTAGTTAGTTCCCCCTAGAACTATATAGTTGTCCTGTATTATTACTGTAACCATTTAGACTTTAGTTATTTTTATTCTGGTTGTTGATGTCGGAACAACCTTCAACGTTGCTGGAACACTTTTCTCAATGTTGGAACGATCTTCCACATTGTTAGAACAATTTCCCCGTACTGCGCAAAACCTTATTGAGAATTGAATAATAATTCGAAGGATCAGTGTACGCTAGCGATTTTTGATCGATCACTAAGGTCGGATCGATCACAATCAGGTCAATCACTCGAGATCAAGTGATCACTCTCATGGTTTATCACACGATTAATCACACTATCACTGTGAAGTTTTGGGGTTGCGCCGTTTTGGCCGTGCGCCGTTTTGGCCTTGCGCCGTTTCGGCCTGCGTCGTTTCGGTCGCGCCGTTTTGGCCCGCGCCGTTTCGGGCGTGTCCCTATATACAATATTATCTCATGTCAGTGTCTGCTTAATATTTTGCAAGTAAATTTAACACAAAAATGATTTCAAATTTTGTAAAAATTAATCTTAATATTTTTAGGAAAAATTATCTATTGATGTAATGCCTGGTGCAAATGATCCTACTCAATGTCTAATTCCGCAACAACCTATTCCCAGATATGTATTTACTGGAGCTGATGAGAAAAAATATTCAAATTTTCAAACAGTTACAAATCCATACCGTTTTTCATTGGGAGGTTTACAATTTGTTGGAACTTCAGGTTATTTTTGTCTAGAAATAATTTAACTTCAAGTAAAAATTTAAAAAAAGTTTCAATTCATAAGACTGGCTAGTCGCAATTGTTTATTTAAAATTACAGGTCAGAATCTTAACGACTTGGCACGTTTAACATCGCCTTCAACTGCTTTGGAACAAATGGAAAGAACATTAAATATGAGTAATTTATTTCCAACAGTTCCTGATACTCTTTCTGGTTTTCCATTTTCTACTCGAGACCCTCTAATTCTAAAACAATTGCCTCATGTCTATTTTTGTGGAAATCAACAAAAGTTTGGACAAAAATTAATTGAATATGACGATGGCAAAAGGTGAGAAAATTGAATAAAATTGTATTTTTATTTCTAAATATTTTTAGATGCCTTATATTAACCATTCCACGATTTTGTGAAACTTTTGAAGTTGCTCTGTTAAATCTTAGAACTTTAAAGGTTCAGTCATATTGCTTCAAAACCTGAAGAATTATTTTAAGAAATTTTTAAATAAGATATCTCTTTCAAGTAAAAACCTCTGGAAATGATTTTTATTTTTGACAATTTATTTATGGCCTTACTTTAGTATATGTCCACCGAGAACGAAACTCGAAGTATAAGTATATTATTCGATTCCTCTCGCCGAGCTGGGTTCAAATATGTAAGAATTTTTTCGGGAGACAAAAACTCGCAGAGATATAGCCCCTGAAAATCGAAAAACCAAAGTGGGTGACCAAGCTGTTTTGCGGGGTCAAAAATTCGAATATGCAAATGATAGCTTATTCGAACTCGAATGACACCAAAATAAATTAAAGCTTTTCTTAGATTAAATGTAAGACAAGCGATGGAGGTGTGGTTAATGTTCGTGTGTCTCATATTATCAAAAGCAGTGTGCTTTCTCGGATGGCGAAGGTAAAAGATTTTAGATAATCTTTTAATATTTCCGTCTATTGGCTTTAGATTTTAATTTAATATCTTTCAGTGCTTAAAAGCTGTTATGCGTGGTGAGCAGCTTACAGTCAACGTCAAGACTAATATTTTCTCTAAAGTTGTTGAATGGATGGGAGAACTTGGTTTATTTATTCTATAAATAATTTTTTAAAATTATTTTTCTAGACAAGCCTGACTCACGAATTAAAACTAATGAATCTACTCAAAACGGAAAACCATACACATTTACTAAATTTGAGATTATTTTTACATTATTTTTCGTTTTAGTCAAAAAATTACAAAAAAAAATAAATAAAGAAAACAAAAAATTGAAAATTAGTCCTATAATTAAACCTTGAAAAAATCCGTCTCAAATTTAGTAAATGTGTATGGTTTTCCGTTTTGAGTAGATTCATTAGTTTTAATTCGTGAGTCAGGCTTGTCTAGAAAAATAATTTTAAAAAATTATTAATAGAATAAATAAACCAAGTTCTCCCATCCATTCAACAACTTTAGAGAAAATATTAGTCTTGACGTTGACTGTAAGCTGCTCACCACGCATAACAGCTTTTAAGCACTGAAAGATATTAAATTAAAATCTAAAGCCAATAGACTGAAATATTAAAAGATTATCTAAAATCTTTTACCTTCGCCATCCGAGAAAGCACACTGCTTTTGATAATATGAGACACACGAACATTAACCACACCTCCATCGCTTGTCTTACATTTAATCTAAGAAAAGCTTTAATTTATTTTGGTGTCATTCGAGTTCGAATAAGCTATCATTTGCATATTCGAATTTTTGACCCCGCAAAACAGCTTGGTCACTCACTTTGGTTTTTCGATTTTCAGAGGCCTATATCTCTGCGAGTTCTTGTCTCCCGAAAAAAATTTTAAATATTTAACTCACTCGGCGAGAGGAATCGAATGATATATATATTTCGAGTTTCGATCTCGTTGGACCTATACTAAAGCTTCCCCTTATTTACTTAGAGATTGTTGATTTTCTTTATTTTTTTGCCATGAAAATTTATTCTATCCAATTATCTGTTATCTAATTTTTTATATACAGACAATTGTTATTAAATCTATTTATGAATACATATATATTTAATTGTTAAATATCAATAATTATATTACAGCATTAAGTTTGTTAGATTTATAGGTAATTTTCCGGTAATTTGGCAGGTTTAAGCATTTTTTCCAGAACATAGTCTTAGGCTAACTGTTTCACTTTCCTATTTTTAATTTTCAAATGTTATGCTGTCCTTGTTTTGATTGCTTTAGCGACCCTATTGATACTAAATCTAATCAATCGAAGGATTTAGAAATGGAATTTGAGCTACATAAACAAACTTCTCGTTATTTTGCTAATCCCTTTATTGATGATGTTTTGGCTGGTTCAAAATTAGTAACTAATGAATGGATTATTTCAAGCATAAAATCACTTGTGGATCAACTTGTGAATGTAAGGATCGCAGAAGATGAATATCGAGACGGTATTTATTTTAAAATTTTTTAAACTCAAAAATGCTTAAATTTCAAGATGGCCCTTATGTTGGACCTAGCGGGATAGCTTATGCTTTGTTACAGGCCTCGAAGACTAATGTTGGCATTAAGCTTGAAAAGGATGCACTTGTAATCTTGAGCAAACAACAGAAGCTTTTGCATGTTTTTTTAATAAAATTTAATTTTCTAATTAATTAATTAGAATATGTCCGCTGCCCATGAATGCCGTTACCTCACTGGAACTCTTGGTTTTTACACAATCCAATTACTAGCAGGACAGATTGATTCAGAATTGTTTTCATCCAAAGTTCGAAGAATGCTTGGACTTGTTTTACAAAATGGATATCAAAAAATTGGTGACGATGAGATTCTGAATGGAAGAGCTGGATTTTTGGCTTCACTTTTGATTATAAGGTTAAATTTTAGATAAATTAAACATGGGAATAAGGATATTTTTAAGAAAAGAAAAAGGTTTTGATGTTCTATCTGAAGATGAAATTCGCTCTGTTTTAAATTGCATAATTCAATCTGGGCTTGCTTATTCTAAAAAACACCGCTCCCCTTCACCATTAATGTACCAATGGCACGGAGATGAATATTTGGGTGCCGCACATGGAGTCTCTGGTATTCTTCAAATACTTTTAAGGTTTTTCAAAAATTATTTAACAACATTTTCTAAATTTTAAGTTATTGGGGTTTTCTTGACGATTCAGCCAAAACAGCGGTCAAACAATTTGTGGATTGGTATTTAAGTATTCAACTAAATGATGGAAATTTTCCTTCCGGAACAGACAGAATTGGTTAATTATTTCATTTTCATTCTCAATTCCTTCTTTTTTAGGCAGAACAGAAGAACTCATTCATTGGTGTCATGGAGCAACTGGAGCTCTTCATATGCTTTTAGCTGCTCATTTAGTCTTTGACGGTGCCAAATATTTGCAGGTAATATTTACATAATTTTTAGAAAACATTTTCCATTAAAAAAATTTTTTTTTTAAATTATTTAAAAGTTTTCCCTTAAAAGGCCGCCATTCGGTGTGGGCAACTAATATGGGAAAGAGGAATTCTTAGAAAAGGCCCAGGAATTTGCCATGGAGTTGCAGGCAGTGGATATGCATTTCTGTTACTCTACAGGCAAACCCTCGAAAGTGAATGGCTTGACAAGGCGAAGGTTTTTGCATTAATCATGATGAGCGAAAATTTTAAAGTTTGTTTTTAATTTTTATACAAAAATTAAACAAAAAAATTTTAAGGATGCTGCTCGGACACCTGATTGTCCTTGGAGTTTGTTTGAGGGTTGGGCGGGATCGCTTTGTTTTTTAATTGATTTGCTTACACCAACAAAATCCCAATTTCCTTTGCTTCCATTGAATTTCAAAAATTAGTTGTTACAATGAAATGAGGAATCTCTCGATAAATATTTGAATTCAAAATACAATTATTTATTTTATTATTTAAATTAATACAATGGAATTTCTAGTTTTTTTGTCAAAACTCTGATAATCCAAGGATTTTTAAGAAATTTATTGTATTAATTTTTCAGAGATTTAAAATTAATTTTTTTCATTTATTTTCTTTTTTTTTAGAAATCATTAAATTATTACCTCCAAAGATAATTAATAAATTTAATTTTTCAAAGAATTTTAATAGTATTTGTCTGAATCGAAAAATATTATTTTTAATTTATTTCAAAATGTTTTCCTGCTAGACAACATTTAATTGTTTCTGGGGTGACATTAAAAGAAAAAAAGGTTTAGGGACAATAAGGCAATAGACATTTTTCTCCTTTTTCTTTATTTTGATTGTTTTCTTATCAAAATTGTTGTATTACAAATTAAGAGGTTTTTAAGATTATTCATCTTTCCCTCTTTTCTAAAAAAACACGAATATATTTTTTTAAATAATTTTATATTCTTCTTAATCGGCTTTTAAAAATTAATATTTTTTAGATTTATTTTATCAAATTTATGGCCCAGACTCGAAGTGGAGCAAAAGCAGCCGCAACCAAACACGACCGTAGGTATCGCTCGTCTTTACCCGATTCATTTATGCAACGCGCCCAGCGTAATCAACGTTCTACAACTCCGAGAGATATGAAAGGGAAAAGTTCGGGGAATTTTATTCAGGTTTTTTTTTCATTTATTTAAATTAAAAATACTTTTAAAAATTTTAGAGATTTTTTGGTTTCTTCATTTCTCTTTGTGTAAATTATATAGAATATGATTGTCAATTAAAACATTCTCAACTTGCAAGGATGGGTGATCATGGTTTAAATTTTTTAATTAAAATTTCTTTTGATTTTTAACTTTTAGTTTATTCTGCCATAGATGCTTCTTGGTTAGATCAACTGTGCATGAGCAAGTAAATTTTTATATATTTTTTGAATTTTTTATCAATTATTTTTAGATTTTGGAATTACATTGTTCAATGGTACCCACTTTGGTTGGCACCTAATTTAATAACGCTGATTGGTTTGGTACCTAAATTTTATTTTATTAAATTAGTTTAATAGTCTTTTTTTGAATTTTATTCATAATTAAGACAATAAAATTTATTCATTTAAGTTTCTGAAATTTAAAAAATTTTTTACTTTATGAGGATGTATTATGTAAAAATTAATTTAAAAATTCGTTAAAATTTTATTTTTTTATTATTCTCATTTTTCTTTTCAGCTGATCAACCTCGTCACTGTACTTATCCTTTCTCATTTTTGTTATTCTGCGACGGAACAAGTTTTGTCAAAAATTTTATTTTTAAATTTAAAGAATTTTAGGCCCCATCCTGGGCATATTTCCAGGCTGCAATTGGCCTTTTTCTTTACCAGACATTGGATGCTACAGATGGAAAACAGGCGAGGAGAACTCAATCTTCTTCCCCTTTGGGGGAACTTTTTGATCACGGTTGTGATTCATTAACTCAAGGTTTTTAAAATTTGTTTTTGAAAATTTTTAAGTTAATTCTTAAAATTTTAGTTTTTGTAACTTTAAATGTTTGTTATGCAATGCAATTAGGTTTGTTTATTTTGTTTTTTTTTTAAATTTTAAGTGATTTTTGGATATAAATATTCTTAATAATGCATCCTCTAATCCACTGTCAAAGCATTTTTTTGGAAATTTTTCAAAAAACTTTTCTTCAATATTTCTATTTTATATTCTTTTAAATTTCATCTTTAATCATTTTTTATTTATTTTTTTTGTTTTTATTTAACTTTATTTTTAAAATCTATTTTTTTTTTAATTTTTTTGTTTAGTTAAATATTTTTAACTAATTTTGAATATTTTTGTAAAGGAACTGAACGTCACATGGTTTTGACTGTTATGATTTTTTCAATCTCTTTGTTTTACACTGCGCATTGGTCAACTTATTGTACTGGACAACTTAGATTTTCAAAGTTTTTTTAAATTTTTTTGATTAAATTGAAATTATTTTTTTTCAAGATTTGATGTTACTGAAGCTCAAATGACTGTTATTGGAATTCTTTTATTTACTTCTTTTGTTGGGGCTGATATTTGGAATATTAGAGTTAGTTTTTTAAATATAATTTTTATTCTAATTTTTTCAAAAAGATTTTTGGTTGGCAATTAAAAACTATTTGTATGCTTGTTTGTCTTGTGGGGGCAATATGGCAATTTTTTGGTTATATGAATGTTATTTTTAATGAAGGAGTAGGGAAAAATGGATCTACTGTTGCGGTGAATTTATTTTTATTTAGATTTATAGATTTTTTAAAATACAAGGGAGTTTAAAAAAATTTTTTTGAGTTTAAGGTTGGGATTCCACAAAAATTGTATTTTTCACATAAATAAAATATATTCTATAATTAAGAGAGAGAGGGGGGGGGTGATGGTTGAAATCAAAATTTTTGAGATTTTTTTTAATTTTTAAGGACACTTCAGTAATTTGTCCATTATCTCCATTATTGGCTGTTTGTATTCCCTTTTTAATGCTTTATTGTAAATCAACATCCAGAGTTTATGATCAAAATATTACTTTACTTTGTCTTTGTTTTGGTGCAATTGGAGCTAAAGCTACTAATCGCTTAGTAAGTTTATTTTAGAGAAGAATTTATTTAACAAATTGTAGATATAGAAAAAATTACAAAAAATTTCTTTTCTATTTTTTCTCTCTCCGTAATTAAATTTTAATTAAAAAATTCTTTTCAAGAATTCATGTTTTTTATTAATTATTTTTACATTTTTTATTTTTCTATTTTATTTTTAAATTTTAAGATAATTGCTCATATGAGCCGATCTGAACTAGAAGTTTGGGATTGGATTTATTTAAGTCCCTTCATTATGATATTAAATCAGGTAGAAAATAGAATGATTAGTTTTTATAATTATTTTTAATTTTAGTATTATGATTATATTGTGGATGAATATTTGTTGCTTTTAGTTGCCACGGTAAATAATTTTTTTGTCTTTAACCTTTTTAAAAAATAAAAAATATTTTTAACAGATTTATGCTCATATAAGTCTCATAATTTTTTGTATTCTTATCTGTCGACAATTTTGTGAATTTTTGCAAATTAGTTGTTTTCAAATTGGACACGTTAAAAGGCAAAAATCAAATGATTTTGGTCCATCAATTAATGATGGATGTAAAGATCAGAATCTTCATGTTGAATGACAAGAAATTTAAGAATATATTTTTTAGTATCTCAATTTTATCATTTTAAAGAATATTACTAGCCTTTATTTTTTGTAAATTCTTTGCCTTTCCTTGACACTTCTTTGCTCATTCTATACATATTAAATATAATTTAGTTTACATTTTTATTGTTTTTTGATTACTTAGAATTAAATGATAGACTTAAGAAGATTTAGAAATAAATCAGAGATTAAAGGATATAAATACTTTTGAGATTGAACCTCAAAATAGATTTCTCTAGACTTGGAATTTTTTAATAAAAATATTTTTTTGTAGCTATAATTCAGGGATGTGCCAGTTTCGCCTTTCGCTTTTTTTATCAACTTTCGCCTTTTCGCTTTTTAAAATTCGGCACACTCCTGATATGTATATTTATAGGAATATTTAAAATCAAAATATTTTTTAAAAAGCTTATAAAAAATAATAATTCTCAAAGTTGTTCTAGTTCGGGTAATTTAACATTTCCTCGTAGGCAGAGATCGGCAAGTGCTTTTGGCATTACGTTATGAAATTGGCCACGGTCGTGAACAAAAGCTATGTAATTTAATTGAAGACTATGATATTTTGCGCAATTGAAGCAAAATTCAATTAATTGAAGTAATTCTGTATATCGTCTGGCGCCTGGTATTGGTCCGTAATTGTTCTAAAAATATTTTAATTTTCTGATTAAATACATCTCGGAAACTTTGTAACAAGGTTTCTTCCAAAGGTGTTTTTTAACCTTCAGTAATTGAAAGTATTTTTATACCTGTAAAACTTTCAATAAAATTCCAGAATATTTTTCTGCCTCAGCTAACAATATTTTCTGTCCATTTTGACTTAATCCGTTAGTAACCATATGTGAATAAATAATAGCCTTAAGTAAAACATATTCCTCCTCTTCAAGTTTAACTCGATTGAAAGGTTCCATACTTTTTTTAAATACAATTTTGCTAAGTTTATTTATTCTAAAAAAATTTTTTTTTAATTTTATTAGATCAAAATTAACGTTAAATCTCCTCCATAAAATTCTCCTCTTAAAGAGAATATTGCAGAAATACCAGATGGAAAAATAATAGTTTCTGATCTTTTTGTATAAGAATAATAACCCATAACCAAGACTAATAAAGGTAAAGCAATTGTTGATAATAAATAAATCTTTAATTTTTTTTAATTTTTAAAAGATTAATTTTTTGGGTACACCTTTTTTCAGTTTGAGCTCGGTTCAGTCCGGCGCCCTATAGCTTTTGAAGGGGCTGATAATTTTTAATGTTCTTGGTACCATTTGATAGAGCATTAAATAAGTTACAATATTTCAGAAAATCAGAATTATTGACTAACTGGCAAAAAAAGTTATGTTCGAAAAAGTGCCAAAAAATCACGTTTTTTTTGAAAAAGTTTGTTTTTATATCATAACTTTTTTATTAATCGGTCAAAAATTCTAATTTTTTTATATATTGTAGAGCTTTTGATTCCTATCCAATAATACCAAGAACATGAAAAAGTGACGATTTCTTTATGAGTTATAAGCTCCAGACTGAACTGAGGTGCTACGAAATTTCTTTTAAATTTACATTATCATTTAAATCCAATTTTGGAAAGAAAGGAAGTGTTTTTGCAATTTCAACAATTAAAAGCAAATCTTCTGTAAGAGTAGGAGGGCGCATATGGAAATGCCCATATTTATGTAAAAAGTCAATTAAAGATTGTTCTGCTCTTTGTTCTTTTTCCTTAAAATTTTTTTTTCATTTTTTATAGTCTATAAGATATTTAAAATATAATTTTGGAAAAAATTATTTTTGTTTTTTTTATTTTTATCTTTAAAATAAATCAATAAACAAGAGTGTTCGTAATGGATCTTGTGATTTTCATAGTAAATGTAAAAATTATTGAGTCAATTTCCATTGGCCTAATTTACCTAATAGGTTCCTCAATTTCTCAATAATTTAAGAAATTGACTTCATACCAGGACTGGTCGAAATCTGAAAATAAAAACAAAAGCGAACAATGCGAAATTAGCCCAGCCCTGCTTCATAACTAATGCTATTTATTTGTTTAAAAAAATTACCAAATATTCCTGACTTTGAGAAAGCACATTTTCTTTTCGAGTAAGCAATGTATCTAAAGATTTACAAGAACATAAAAAATTCCATTCAGGAATATTTGTTGGGGAATTTCTAATTCGGCTAGCATTTTTCTCAATAATTAAGAGATATTCAATAATTTGATGATAATCATTAACTGTATTTAACTGAAACTAAAAATTAAAGTAAATATTTTTTAGTGAATTTTTCAACTAACCCATCAATTTTTCGAAATTATATTGCTAAAATATTTTATTTAGATTAATTAATACACTAAATAAATATCCATTGTATATTTTATTTTTTTGTATCTTATTGAGTGGGAAACTTTTCAATTTTCGTCTAATGGGCTTTTATTAAGGCATTTATTTAAATAAAAATCTTTATATTACCAAATCAACAAAACTTTCATTTTCTTCCATTTTTCCCAAAATATATTTTCCATTATTTGCAAGTTCTCTAATTCTCTGTTCAATTTTTGCTTTTATTTCCCAAAAAGATTTTGATCGGTTTCCTTTCATTGTTTGTATATTCATTCCCATTAATAAACATTTATCAAACCGGCAACTTTTGCATTTATTTGGAACTTTTTAAACAATTAAATTAAATTCCCCTCCCCCTCCCTACCATTTTCAACTTCACAATTTCCATCATTTTTGCATTTAAACAATTTATGTTCTATTAGAGTTATACAACGACGAAAAAAGTGTTTACAACCTAAATATTTAATAAATTTAAAAGGGGATTTTAAATTTTAAAAAATTAGAAAAAAGAAATGGAAAAATTCCGTCATATTCCCCGGAAACCGATTCAGACAATAGAGGTGGAGATGCTTGGCGCAGCAGCAAAAATCTCAACGGAAACCATAGGTAATGAGCTAAAAGAAACAATTATAACTTTGTCCAATCAGATCAAATTTCAATGATTTTGATGTCATTCGACTCAGCTCGACGAGCTCTTTCGAATGACAAATCTTTTGTCCGAATCGGTTTTTGGGGGGTATGACAGAATTTAACCAAAGAAATGATGTATATAATCAGAAAAAAAAGACAAAATAATTTATAAAAAAGTTTTTTTCAATTTTTTCGGGAACTTTTAAATTATAAAATAAATTTAAAAAACAAACAAACCATCACAACAAACAACATTATAATAAGAATAGCCACTAGCTAAATACCCACAAACACAGCATTTTGTGGGGGTAATTAATTGTTTATTTTTTTGTTTATTTGAAGAAGTTTGAATATCCATTTGAAATTTAAAAAAAAAAGATTTCTAAATTTCTTTTTTATTTTAAAAGAGATAATAAAATAAAAAAAATATTTCTTTACATTAAAAAGCTTGACAATTAATATACCTAAGTATGAAAAAAAATTTTGTAGTTAAACTTTTTGTTATGGAAACGAGTTCTCTCTCTTTCTTTGGTAAATTTGATAAAAATTAAAAGAAATATTTTTAGTCAATATTTGGTAGAAAACAAGAAAAAATAAAGTAACTAACTAAAAATAAATAAGAAAATCAGCATAAGAAATTTTGTAAAGAAATAATTAATCATAATTAAAAGGGTTGAAGAGGAAATTCATAAAAATATCAGAAAAAAATTTTTTATAAAATTTTTATCCATCAAAGAGAAAATCAAAAAAATACTTTTCTAATTTATTACAACAAAATTTTATTTTCCTTTTCAGAAAGTTTATATAAAATATATAGATAATTTTTAAATATTCGAATATGTACATCAGAATTTGTCAAATATTCTTCGCATATTTCATTAAATTGTAGAAGTCATTTGTAATGTTTATATTTATTAGTTGTGGATGGAGAACATTTATCGAGACCAGGAATGGATTTTCGTCCTGGTCTTTGCCTTCCGTCTGCCGCTTTTTAAGATTCAAAATTATTCATCCCTGATCGAGACTGTGGCTCTATTATTAATCAAGTACTCCTTCCAACAACAACTTCCTACATTTATTCTTTAACAAATTATTTAATTATTTTTTAATAAAAATTCTAGATAATATTTTTTTATGAAAATATTTCTTTTTATTTTCTTTTTTATTTTTTACATTTTCAACACTTCCTTATTTTAACCTCAAATTTCATAAAACAACACGCGCATTTTTTGCCCTTTGGCATTTAACTCTTTTTTTATTCTCCCGTCTCCCGTCTCATTTCTCATTTTTTTTTGTTTTCACCTCCTCATTTTCAAGTATTCTTTCAGGAAATTAACTCAACGAGAGGATATGTAGAAGAGAAGGGGGGGGGGGTGTGGAGAGGAATTGTTGAAAAATTGAGATGAAGGCGTTGTCATTATAATATAAATAAATATATTTTTGCGTTTTCATCAAAAATTTTTTTTGCGGATAAAATTTATAAATTTGAAGTTAGGTAAATTTTATTTTTTAAATATTATTTAAAGAGAAATATTAATTATTATTTTTTTGGCAGTCTGGTAAAAAGTTTGAAGTTTGCGTGCATATTTTAAATTATTAAAGTCCAATAACAATAAAAATTCTACCAAAAATTCTTGTAAAATTTTTATTTAGATTTATTTGTGAATTTATTGCTGTAGGAAAAAGAATTTTTTTACAGTAAATAACTTAGATTAAGGAGATTTTCATTGATGATTATATAATTTTGAAGATTTTAATAATTTAGTTAACTCTCCTATACTCACTTTAGTATCGTTAAATTATTTTTTTACACAAAATAAGCTTCACAAAATTTATTTTTCTGTTAAAAATTTCTTTATGCGGATTGTCCGCAAAAAAGTTGACTCTATTAAGTTTTTGTGTTGAGGGGGCTAACTAACCAATACATACTTGAAGAAAAATGAGAAGATTCATCTATGTAATATAATAAATAAATAAATAAATATATTCTCTCTCCCCCCTTTTTATTGTCTTTAAATTTCTTTAAAGCTAATTTGCGTAAAAGTTTTCTTCTTTTTTTAAGAAAAATAAAACAATCAAAAAATTTTTAAATAAATAAAAATGATGGAAATATGTAAAATTATGATGGAATCTAGTGAATTGGTTATTAAACAAAATGTTTTACAAAATAATTCCAAGGTAGTTTTTAAATAAGAATAATTTATTTTAGGCTTAATAAGTATGAATAATATTGCAACTAATAAACATAATTAGTAGAGCCCGGAATTTTGTACAATATCGTATTCTGTACCGTGATATCGATAAATAAAAACATCGTCGGTAATGCGATATGGTCCTTTAATAATGAGTAATGTGAATACATCAGGGATCTAGCCGACATATAAATTTAATTCCCGATTTTCGGGGATCGGGTCGGCTAAATCCCTGATACATATAAACAAAATTCTAACTTTACACGAAATTAATTTTTGAAAAAAAATTAACTACATATTTTAATATTGTTGACTGATCATTTAAAAGTTCCAATTTTTGTTCAAAGTTTCTGTATGTATAAGTTAACTCCCCCATTCCTTCTCCTAAAAATTACTTAAAGAAATATTAACATTTTAAATTTATTAATTTCCTTTTAAAAAATAGATACACGAAGCTGACCACGTACATGTTTCCAAATTAAATTTTATAACTTATATGATTATTGCCCCAATAATTATTGGTATTTTAATATATTTAAATATTTTTTTAGTCAAAATATTTTTTTAGCAATTTCAATTATTGGCGATTTACTAACAATAATTACTTTAAATCATCCTACAATGAAAAGAAAAAAAGATATTTATATTTTCTTGTCTTTTTTGGCACTTACCGATTTGGTCACTTTTTTATACTTCTGTCTCCTTTTTACAAAAATCCCCTCTTTAATTTTTTTCAGTTTGCCCAATTATCTGTTATTCCCCCAATTCTTTGGATTCTCGATTTTCGACATTGTTCACAATTGGCAGCTTTTTATTATGCACATATTGCTTTTCCTCTCTCAAATGCTTTAATGGGTGCAAGTGTTTGGGTGGTTATATTAATGACTTTGTATCAATTTAAAGCTGTTTGTTATCCTTTACATTCACAATCGGTTAATATATTTTGAATTAAGAAAATATGTAATTAATAATCCAGTAAATTATCTAAATATTCCAAAAATTAATTAACTTCGGAATTACTAAAATAAGTTTTTAGAAATAAAATTGTGCACTTAATTATTATTCCTTCAATAAATACCCTGGGTAATTATTGGGTAATTATATCAGAGACACTATATTCATTACATAATGTCAGTTCCCCTCTATTAACTCCATTTTTTGATTCAAAATTAATTTTTTTCACTTTTTAGCGAAGTATCCAAACACAACGAAAATTTATTTATTTACTGTTTCTAGCCATTTATTTTTGTAATTTTTGTATTTACGCTCCCTGGTCTCAAAAGAAAATTGTATACGAGGCAAGTTTCTTTTAAAGAAAAATTCGAGATATTTTTTAAAGCTCCCAAAAGGTGTTTTACGCTGTCCTTTTCTTGTTTGTGATCGTTCAATAGATACTCCCTTATATGGAATGTATGAATGGTTTCGAGAATTTTTAACGAGATTTTTTCCTTTTTTTCTCCTTGCTTATTTTAATATTAATATTTTGGTTACTTACAGGTAAATAATTAATTAAAATGGATAATTAATTAAATTTAATTTCTAGAAACACTAAAAGAAATAGAATGAGTCTCTCAAGTCCTTCAATTCAAAAGAAGGCGTTGGTAGAGAAAGGTGAAAAGGTAATTAGTAATTATTAAAGATATTTCAAGTACTGAGTCAGTCTTTCTCGAGTTAGGAAGCTGATTTACTAGAATACGAGGTTTATGATAAAAATTTCTTCAGTGGTCCAAAATCTCGATTATTAAGCTAAAAACATACATATATTAAAATATATTTACCTAATATGAATTGTTAGACATTTTAAAAACTGAACTCATTCATCTCTCTGTAAATAGAGATGGACTGGTAAAGGATATAGGTCAAAAACCTTATTGGTTATCGAGAGGCCTACTTATTTTTGGGTAACTAAACAAAACTTTTTTTTAATTTAGGAAGAAAGAAGACTATTTACATTACTTTTTCTAATAACTATTGTTTTTTTCGTTTGCACAATTCCAGCTGTTTGTTTAGAATTTTAGAAATAAATTTTATTCTTTTTCCCTATTTAGGCTCCTTTAACAATTTTAATTTCTGATAAACAAGATCGTTCTTTGCCTTTTCAGGTTGCTAAATAAATTAAAAAATATTATTAATTTTGTTTCTAGATTTATCGTTCATTGGCTAATTTACTCGAAATTACAAAATTTGCTTTGAATTTTTATTTTTATTGCCTTATCAATCCTGGTATAAAACCTAATTTTATTAGGTTTAATTTCTAAGGGAAAAGTCTTAATTTAGTAGAAAATACAAAACTGATTAAATTATAAAAAGGAGTAATTACAGGCCGTTTACCTTAGATATACTTTGGGATAATATGTACATACTTCTTTCATGTTATAAACCTAACAAATTAGGAATGTCTGTAAGAGGTGTCAGTGTTTGTCCCAAGGGAGAGACTAGATAAAAATAATATCTCTCAATTTCTAAACCGAGAATTTCGAGATTCTCTAACAATATTACGTGTTTATTTATTCATTTTTGTGTTTAAATATAAAGCAGAGACTGCTAATTTGAGGAAAAATTTTTTTACTTAAAAATTCTCCTCTTTAAAGATATTTGCCATGTTTGTATCCAAATTCTAAAATGTCGGGCTGCTTATAAAAAAATTAACAGAGCATTATCCCTTCGTTCATTACCTAATAGCAGGTAAAATAAATAAATAAAATAAAAAATTAATTAAAAATTACAAAAAGATCTGGAAGTAACAAAACTTTATTGACTGCAAGGGATTCTGAAAGAAGTTCAAAAGGAAGTAGAAAAAATAGTTTATTATTATCTCCTTTTGCAGAAACAACACTTTCAAGAACAAATTCATCTACTTCCTCCAATAATTATAAAAGTATTTGTGATAAAAAATGTGTTAAATTACACAGAGAATTTTAAATAAATAAATTTTGTTTTTTTTTGTAAATTAAAATGATTAATAAAATTAGTCAAAATTAATTATCAACATTTTATTTTTGTAAGAATTCATCTAATAAATTTTTGAGAAAAAATCTTGGAAGAATTATTTGATCCAAACTGTATTGGTACAAGAAATATTTCTATTTATTCATTTTATTTAGTTAATTTTAAATAATCGTTTTTTTAATTTGAAGAAACTTTAATTATAGTAATTTAAAAAAATTAATTTTAAAAATTGTTAAATAAATACATAGCAGCTATTTAAAAAAGAGAAAGTTTTTTTATTTAAAATTGATTTTCCTTTTTCTTTTTTCCAACTTGAGAGTTAATTAATTTACTTATTTTACTTATATGTATGAATTAAAATTTAATAAAATAATTTCTATAAAAAATTTTTTCTTTTTTTCTTAATTTATTCTTTAATAATTGCCATTTAAAATACCTATATTATTTTATATCTCCCAACATTTTTAATTTTTATAGTAAGATAATCTGGCCATAACCTCCTTTAATCCAATTTTTCTATCAATACACAAAATTGTTATTTAGAGAGTAAGGGAATCTAAAAATAGAAAATATGTTCACTAAAAATAACCAGAAAATTGTTACTTTATTGCTCTTATACTAACAATAAATAACAATTTATTTTTAGTTATTTTTGTTAGATATGTTTTTGGATGAGTCATTGTGAGTTAAAGGGGGGCACTGCTGCTTACTAGGTGGATAATTATAATAAAAATAAATTTAATTGTTCTCATATGATTTTTAAGAAACTTGGCTTTTAGTCTAAAAATCATTTATTTTTTGTTCACCTTTTAACTTATTCGTTATTGTTTGTGTTTACTTATTAAATTAATTAATTAATATATATTTTTTATTTCAGAAAATTTTTTTAAATTTTAGTTTAATAAAGTACAATTTAAAAATCATTTTTATTTTCTATCAAAAAATATTTACTTTATCCAAACAAGTTTTACCCTCCCCTGCTCATCTTCTATTTTTGTCTAGACACATTAATTTAATTATATTCATAAAATCCATACATTTTTTAAAATCCAGACGAATTTTCTACTATAAAATTTTTTTAAATTTATTCCCTAGCAGTCCAGATACATATAAATATTTCTATTTTTCAATAAAAAATATTTTTTATATATTCTTTGTACACATTTTTGTTAGGTATAAACAGGAAATGTCATTTTATATTCAAGTATTTTTATATTTAACAGGTGGAACTGACTAAACGATTAGTTTTTTTATTTTTTTTATAAAATAAAATTTTTTATTTTCTTTAAAATTTTATTTGTTGAATTTTGCTCTTTTTTCTCTTTAATTTTTCTTTTTTTCTAATAAAGAGTGAATTATTTTACTTTGATTTTAATCTTTCTAATATGTATAAAAAATTCACTTTTCTGTATTTTCCAAGTTCTATTATTTATTCCTTAAATTTACTTCATTATGTGGAAAATATGTAATTTAAAGATATTTAATATAAATTTTATTTAGAGAATAAAGCTGCAATTTTTAAAAATCAATTAACAATTTCCAACTTTTTAAAAGAGAATAAATTATGATTTTTGTGGTTTTACTAAGATATTTCTGGGATACTCGAAATCTGATATTTTTTGGCACGTCCCGGCAATTTTAGGTTGACCCGCCCAGAAATCCAACACGGCATCCACGCTTTACTCTAAGCAAAATTAACTCCTTCCTTTTATTAAAATTATTTTTGTTAATTTAATTAACTTGAAAAAACTGACAATTACACTAATCTAGTGAGCATTTCATCAAAACAAAATTATTTTTAACAAAATAATTTTTGAAATAATTTTTTTCACTTTTTTCTCCGTTAAATAAACAAAAAATATTAAATAAATAATTTTTTAGATTGTTTATTTAAGTAAAAAGCACTGCTAGCATTTATTTATTACTCATTTCCCAAGTATTTAATATTTTACTTTTTGACGGAAAATTATTGATATGCTTCATTATTATTTACAATTACTGTCCACTTTACTTTTTATTTGCTCTCGTGACTATTTTATTTTTAATATTTTATTTAATTATTTATTTTACTAGCAATGACTAAAGGAGATAGTTCTGGGGGCGATGGAGGTAATGTTGGAATGCCTGGTGGAAGAGTGCCACAAGACGTTAACAGGGAGGATATTAAGGTGTTTAAATATTTTAATTCAGAGCTCTCATAGGAGAAATGTTAAGTTAAATTACAGAAACGTTTAATTTATAAGTAGTACATTGTTGGGAATTTTTGACCAGATTTCTTCCGTTTTCATTGCCGCAGACGAAAATTGAACTTTTTTTTAGCCCAATCAGTCTCCCGCTTATTTTATGGGGTTTGCACTAATTTTTCTGATATAAACCCCCTATCCTTCATCTTGTTTTAGCCGTTTCCTGCTTGTGGGACCATTTTATATTTTAGGGAGAATTTACTGGACAGAATTACTGGACCTAATTTCCGTTTTTTGATTTTTTTCGTATTTTCTTTTTTAATCTTGTCCTTCAAAATTTTTCCTTCCTATTTAATTCCCATTTAATTTATAGGAATTGGCTACCAAAGGCTTAGCAAAAATAAATCATCAATCCAATTCTGCCCATCATTTTGGATTGGCAAAAATTGAAAAGGCAGAAAGTCAAGTTGTTTCTGGTGTTTTATATACTCTTACTTTACGTGTTGGAAAAACTGATTGTCTTAAAACTGTAAAAATTTAAAAATTAATTTTCTGAAAAAATAATTTCAAATTTAAAGCAAGTAAATTCTGATAATTTGTCTGAATGCAATAAATATACTGGAGATTTGGACAATACAGAGGCAAGAAAATAAATATATAATATTCCTAAAATTTTATTTTTAAAAGTAAAAAAATTATTTGGTCATTAGGTGTATATGAGCATTAATTAATTAATGTAGTTGATATATAATCCTCAGATTGGAGATATTTTAATTAGGGTGTTATTCATTTCTCCCATACTATAAATTTTTTCTCCCATACAATCTCCGCATTTACCTACTTTTAGAATCATAAGAATTGATCAAAAAAAATTGAGTTTGTTTCCGGCCATTAATTTTTAGATTTTTAAATTCAAAAGTCAGTGAACTGTCAAAAAAATATTTTTCATTTATGTATCTCTAAATTGATCTAGTAAATATTTTTTAAAGATTTACACTGTTGAAATTTGGCTGCAGCCGTGGAAAAATTTTGAACAAGTAACAATTACTAAAGGTCAAAAAGAAGAATAAAATTCAAAATAAAATATTTAAATATTGGCTAGATTTATTTTTAAAAATTCTCCAATATTTTTGATTTTTTATAATTTAAAATAATTGTTAAGAATAAATTATATAAATTTATTTTTATTTTTTTTTAAATTATAAATATACATAAGCAGGAAAGAGTAATGAGGTAATAATTATTAGACGCTCTGAAAACCCCCGTCCCCCAAGGATTCTTCCATTCCAAGCATAATTTTTTCAAATTTTTAGTCAGAATTCTGATTCTATACTTGACTTTGTGAAAAGTTCGATCCCTAACGTGTAATCGCTGTACTAATATTCAATTTTCTATCCAATTATTAAATACATACATAATTTGTTTCTCTTTTCACTCCCTTTTTTATTTAAAAATTCAATGTGGCAATAATATAATAAATATAAAAATCAGCAGATCCTCTCCTTATTTTTCTTTTGAATAGAAAAGACAGTTGTTTAATTTTCTTTAGCGTGTGCATTGTTTTGGTCGTTTTGCTAAAAAATAAATTCTTGAGACTTTTTGTGTGTATTTAATGGACGGCACTTAAAAAGGTAAAAATAAAGGGAAGGAGAGACAGATGGCAATCAACAAAAATGATCTAAATAATAGATAAAACAAAAATACCTTTTCCTCAATTCCTTCACTTAAATTTCTACACAAAAACAGCAAAAATAAAAAAAAAGAAATTAACACTTGCAGAAAAATAAAAACATTTGCGGTGGCAATTTAAAGTGGGCAACAAATAAAATTAATAAAAACCACTAGACACGATTAACACCTTTTTGTTTTAAATATTTTTAAATTATTATTCAATTAATATATTACAAATTGATTTTTAAATATTTTTTTATAATCTGGCAATCCACCCAATTTTTAAATTTATAAACCTATTACTCACACCCTCCCTCTCAAATATCCGTAACATATAGACCGAAACTGGTTTAAAAAACAAAGGATATATTGTTCATTAATTGCTAGATTGTAATTGACATGCCCTTGCTAAACAATGCCAACTTCGTTTCAAGACGAAGTTGGCCCTTCTAACTGATTCTAATTACCCATATCAATATTAGCAAGTCCAATACTAATTCCCCAATATTTCATTGTATACAAAAAATATTTTATTTACTTTCCTAAAAATAAATATTTTTAGAGAAAAATGGATGGTTTATTATTAATACTTTTATCTTGGTTTGTTGTCTCTTTAATTTGTTATTTTTTTATTCTTCGTTATAATCGAAGAAGGCAAAGTATTACTACAACAATTAATAATAACAATAGAGGACATCAAAATGAGGGAAATGAAAGGTAGAAAATATTTAGGGAAAAATCTTTTGTTAATTAAAAATATTGTTGAAGGGATAATTTTTATTATTTTAATTTTCATTTAAAAATACAAAATTGAAGATAGAAAGTAAAAATTTTGTAAAGTCTTCTTTCGACTTAAAACGAGAGTTTTGGGCATAATTTTATTTTTGAGATTGACTACCGTTCCTATCGTCCTTCAAATTAGAGTAGCACGAGGTCGAGGTTTTTCGAAAAAGCCGAGGCCGAGGATCACCGAGGCTGGAAAAGCCGAGATCGAGGTCGAGGGGCAAATTTGGACCCGAGACCGAGGTCGAGGACCGAGGATAACCGAGGTTTTTAGAAATTTGTATAACTTTTCAAAATCTACTTAAATTTGATCAAATTTTTCAAATAATCACTAAATGATTACAAATTAATATGAAGGAAATAACCCAATATAGATAGGGAAGTTCAAATCCTTGATCAAATAATTTCAAAGCTTTGATCAGCTTTTTTCAAACACTATATTTGAAATCTGATTAACATGAAACTGAACTGGCAATCCGATCCAAAATTTTCGATTAACCGAAACTGAACCGAAATTTTGTCAGGGACTAAGGAGATATATTGAGATAAGGAGATGGACGTGGATTTGAGTGATTGATAACGGATGATAAAAGGGGTCTAACTGATTAAGGGGTAACGGATAAAGGGATTTGAACCGATAATTTTAAAATCCGAGTCAAAAAAACACGCAATTTTACGCAATCCGCAATTGTGTCCAGCCCTGATTTAGACTGATGGAATTAGAGGATGGAATTAGAGGAATCAAGAAGTATATTAATTAATTGGATTTAAGGAGATTTGCGGGATTAAGGAGGATAGCAGGGGGTTGTAAAGAGGGTATATAAGAATAAACGTTATATCTGGAGAAATGGCTGGATTAAGGGGTCTCATAATTTCATTTTGGTGGATATAGAAGAATTAAATTAGATAAAGTCGGATTGGGATAGCCTGATTTATCCTTTTTCTGCACGGCAGCTGAAAATTTTGAGAATTTTGGAAGGCCAACGACCCATATTTCTTTTTTTTCAGCGCCGCAGGCGAAAATTTTTAGATTTTTGGGAGGTCAAGGAGCCAGATTTCTTCCATTTTTTACAAAAAAGTCAATTCTTAGGGGTGTATATTTACCCTCGGTCCTCGGCGAGGTTCTGGCCGAGGACCGAGACGAGGTTCCGAGGCCCGAGGTCAGCAAAATCGAGGTCGAGGTTGAAAAATCGCCGAGGACCTCGGCGAGGCCTCGACCTCGGCCTCGACCTGTTGCTACTCTACTTCAAATTTCTGAGATAATTAAAAAAATATTTTCATCATTTTAAGTATTTTAATGCACGATGTAGCAAATTGGCTAGTTTGGGGTACTGGAGAAAAAGGGGCAACAATTAATGAACAATTTGCTAATTTATTAACAAAAAGTTTAAATGAATCTTCTCGAAGACTACAAGAACAAGTAAATTTTAAATTAATTTTAAAGTTTAAAAAATTAAAAAGGGGCAACCAGAAATGCATTTTGATGGAGTAAAGCTTCAACAAAGTTCGGCTAATTCAACACTTAGAGATTTTCATGTAAGGCCAAATCGTTCTCCCGGCAATCATTTGGTTTGTTTTTAAAGAGATTTAAAAGTTCACCCAACTCTGGCTATATATTTACACATTTGCCAGAAAGTAGACAGAGTAGGTCTGCGCAGGGTTGTGCCGAAACATTTTAAAAAGCGAAAATGCGAAAGTCAATTTGTAAACCGGTGAAAAGCGAAAAACGAAAGGCGTAAGTAGCACATCTCTGGTCTGCAGACAATAAGTGGTAGATGAGAAAAATTTAAGAACGGGAAAATTTTAATAAAAACGTGGGGGTCCTGTCATTTTTTGTAGAAACCTACACTAATTTAAACCAATTTTTAATTAAAAAACAATTTAAAGTCGATAAGTGGAAAGGTCTATATTGAAAATAAAACAACTTTATTAAATGAAAATCAACCTAAAATAAACCTTTTGGTTACAATTTATGAACAACAAATAGATAATTTAAATAAAGGAGAAGAAATGAATAAAACATTAACAATTGAACATCCTAGAAATTATAAAATTATTATTGATGAAATGAATGGAGAGGTTAGAGAATTAATTATTTTATAAAAATTAGTTGATTATTTATTTGTTTAAGTATTGAAATATTAATATTTGATAAAAGATTATCTTTGGATTATTACATTGAAATAATTACTCGGAACAAAAATTATTTTTTTGTAAACCTTTAGGTACAAAAAGTTGTTTGAATTTTGGGTAAACTTTTAGTTAGGAAAGGTCTTTGTGTGTATGTTATAGGAATAATGTTACTTACTCAAATTATTTTTTAAATTTTATTTTAAAGGCAGAAGTTCGTTTAGCCCAAATAGCTGGAGAATTATTTATTATTGCCTGTTTTAGTGGCCGTCCAGATGTTAAATTAAAAATTTTAGAACCTACAGCAGAAAAAGCAATGGAGAATTTTGTTGTTGAATTTGCAAGGAAATGTATTCTTGGGGCTGTTTTAAATTTTAGTTTGGGGGAATTGTTGTATCCTGATGAAGAATCTACTGCTAGGGTTTGTGTCTAAATAATTTGTTTTCAAATAAAAATAAAAATTATTACTGCCATCTCATTTATTAAAGTAGGGTTCACCTAAAGGAAAGTAGAAATTTGTTTCTGAGTTAATTTCGTGAATGTTGCCCTAATGTAATTGTTTGCCCCTAAAAACAAGAGAGAAAAAATTACTCTGATTTTAATATCTTTTAGGCTTCCCGAGCTCGGCTTAGTGCTGAATATCGAAATTTGAGTTTTCTACAAGAAGTTTATCCATCTGGACAGAGAGAAGAAAATATTCATTCATTACAGGCAAATTTGAAAAAAATATTTTAAATAAACAAAATTTATTTTTAGCCACAAAGATTTCCTTTGGCGGAGGGAGAAATAGCTTCATCCGAACATTTGAGAGAAACTCATTTTTTACATATTCATTTGATGGAATTACGTGAATTACAAGGTAATATTTAAATTAGAATAGAAAAAGTATGTTGAAGAAACAAATACTTTAACAAATACCCAGCACGTTTTTTCGAAAAGATTCGGAGAAAAATTAAGAAAAAATAAGAACATGGCTGCGCCAGAGTAGGCGGCGCCAAAATGTCAAGAAATAGCCTAAACCTTTTGAAGCCTAAACCTTTAGGATTTAAGCAATATTTCGGCGCCACCAATTTGGCGTCAGAGCTTTTACTTGCTCTATAATATTTAAATTTAACAAACTTTGTAATAGATTATAATATCATTCGAGAGATAATTTTCTTAATTGATTAAAAATAAAAACTCCCTAATGGACTAGCTATAATTAAATATACCATTGTGTATTTACGTGATGCTAAGTTTGTAAATCACCATTAATCCTACTTATTCATCCTTCCCCTTATGTTAAATAACATAATCTGATAGTTGAAATCCTGTATATTATTCTGTACTTTAAATTTTTATAATAATTGTTAAAAATAGTTCTCAAAGAAAAAAGTTATAAGCTACAAAAGTGCCTGACGCCAAATCGGCAGCGCCGAATTATTCACTATATTTCCCTTGTAATTTTAAGGCGTAAAACTTGCATCCTAAAGGTACATAAAATAGGTTTCATAAGGGAAAACGAAATTGACGATTCGGCGCAAAACTCTATTGGGCGCTAAACTTTTTCGCAAGAATTTTACTCGTCTCCGTTCCCATCTTTTTTACAAAAATAATTAATTTCCCCTAATATTAGACGGATTACTCAATTCTTCAAATGAACGCCCATTTGTTTGTATTGAATTAGACGAACCATCTTCAGAACGGTTTTTAAGTCCAAAAGGGCATTTAGATGCACACAGCGGTAATTATTGGTTTTGGCATGATGGAGAAGCAAATTTCGAATTGGCAATAGCTCCAACTGGAGGGGAATTACTATTTGAATTATTTACTGAAACACCTTCATTCCCAAATGAAAAAGAATTAGATTTACCTCCAACAGCTATTTATGGAACTGTTAGGCAAAGGTCCGTCCTTTTTTTTTAAATTAAAAAATACAAAAAATTAGAAAATATTTTTAAAATTATTTTTTTTAAGTGATTTCTGGTTTTTAATTTTTACAAACACAAGAGAAGCAATTTTAAAAAAAAGTGGGCTCAGCCGGTGATCGAAACCGGGACCTCTTGCACCCTAAGCAAGAATCATACCACTAGACCACTGAGCCGCTGTACGAAATAAAATAAAATTATATATATAAAATAATCCTTTAATCTTCTCTAAAACAAAACCAGTTCAGTGAAAATAGGAGAAAAAGCCCGAATTATTAGCAAAATATTTTTAGATAAAATTATTATTTTTTATGTAATCTTTGAATTATTATAGTTAAATTTATAATTTAATAATCAGTTTTTGAGGCGTTTCCTTGGAATGGCAATTTTAAAAATTTCTGAACTTCGTCGAATAATAGCTAGACAACCACTTAGTTCTCCAGTACATTTACCTTTACAGGGAAAGGGATCTGAACAAAAGGAAGGAAAAAATATTAAAAATGTTGATCAAAAACGTGGACTTCTTTTATTTCAGGTAATTTTTAAATTAATTTAAAATTCACTTTCCAACTGTTTATCCACCAAAAAACTCTGAATAGATCCATTGCTTGCCCCCCTTATTCATTTAAGTGTGTTCGCCTTAAAATCCCCAATTTAGAATTCATTATTCTTGATCTGAAATTATTTTTACTAAATGTATTTAATTCGGATAATTGAAGACCAATAAAATTATTTATTTTTTTAGTGTTCATTTCATCAACGTTCATTACCTTTATTACAATTAAATAATCCAATAACAACAATACCAAAAGAACAATTTAATAACAATAATATAATAAATCAACAACAACAACAACAATTTAATAATATACCTCAATACAAAAAAAGTCCAACAAGAAGTCCAAGTAAAAAAAGTTCAATTCCATCATTGGGAAGTTTAAAAAGGAGAACACCCAAACCTGTACAACAACATTATATTTATAATGTTACTGAGGATAGATTAAATAATAATTTAAATAATGTTGATAATATAGAAAAAGCAAAACAATTACAACAACAATTAGAAAATGAAAAACAAATTGTAAATATTTTTTGTTTATACTAAGCTTAATTAAAGTTTAAAAAGTTAATGCTCCCAGGATGTGATTGTATTAGGGCTATAGAAATTGTCGTGTTTGGGAGGGAGGGGGGGGGGGTACTTTTGGCGGGAAATCTGGGAATATCTACCTATATAGGTTTTATTAAGAAATAATTCGGTTTTAAGAACTAGACTTGTGTCTTCAAAGAGAGAATAGTCAGATACTACTATTTTTCGAGTAATTTCGGGACGTAATGTATTGTTGGGGACGTTGTAATTAATTCTTCTCAGGACCGAAGATTTAATTAATAAATTATATATTTCTCCTTTTAAGCAGTACAATATGAGAGCAACAACAGCAACAAGTGATGAAGAAAGTTTAATGCCAAAACAATCATTTGATACAGCCAATGCTTGGAGTAGTCCAGAGAGACAATTAATTGAAGAAGAACAAAAACAGCAACCACAAAATATTTATAATTTACAAATAAGGAAAACTATAAGTGACAGCAATGCTTTATTATTTAAATATGAACAAAATGGAACAAATAATAGAAAACAAAGTGCTCCTGGAACACCTCAAACAACACAAAGGGAAGAAGAAAAAGAGGAAATATCTAAACAAGCCGTTGAAATACAAAATGGAGGTAATTTGATTTTAAAAAATATTTTGAGGTAGTTAATGTTGGCTGACACGATACCTGAGCATTACAATTGCTTCTCTCCGCTAGTGTGAACCCCTAGACCATATTTTAGATTGGAAACATTAGATAGAATCTTAAATGTGGATCTGTAAGTCAAGATAAAAGTGAATTTTTATTCTAGATTTTAATCGGTTGTGGTCCAGTTCATAAATATATCTTGTAGCAAAGAAAACCTAGGCATAAGAAATGATTCTGTTTCCAATATTCCAAATACTTTTGTCTGAAATGGTAATTATACTTTTCTCATTTCCTCCCTTCTTTATTCTTTCTTTCCAATTATCTCCTCAAATATCTCCTCACACAACAAAATCAATCTAATTTCATCATCAACTATCAATTTATTTCTCAGTAGCCTCAATTTCAATACCCTCAAAATAAGTTTAATACTAGTTAACAATCAATCCCCACCACAACATCAAAATATTTCTGATAATCAAAAACGAAAACCATCTAAAGAAGTAAATGATCCACAAAATGCTAACGATGCTTATGATCATTTATTTAATGGAATGCGTGCCCCAAATGCAGCTGCTACTGCAGCAACACATCCTGCCATGGAAATTTTCCGATTACCTGCAGAGAAAGAAACAAGTGTAACAGAAGATGCGGATGAATTGAGGCGAAGAGCCAAGGGTTTGGGAAATGAAATAAAATTTTAGAGATTTTTTAAATAGATAGGGAACGGCAAGCAAGAGGAAGGAAGGAGAGAAGAAATTTTTTTGAACAGATTCGTGCTCGTCTTTCAGGTATGTGGTGGTTGGCTGATACTGTTAAAGTTTCTAAAATTTCAAAATATTTTTAGGCCCTCTTAGGCTATTTCCTGGAAGACAGAGTCAAAGGGCTAAATCTCTCGACGACTACGAACAACATTTAGAAGAAGCTGCTGTTTCAATGCCCCAATCACGTGACCAATCTCAACAAAGAAAGGCAAGTGGTGGGGGCCTTCACGAAGAACATATTCGGCAACAAAGATTAATTCAATCTGCTGGTAAATTTTGAAAAACGAATAAAAAATTCATTTTTTTATTTTAAAGGCCCTTCAAGTATGGCAACTTCAACGGCAAATTTAATCTCTTCCTCTTCTCGGCAACATAACGTGATGAGTCGAAGCCATTCACAAAGCCAACTCGTTCTAGAATTAATTGGCCCAGAGGAGGAAGGACCCAAGTAATTATTAATTTGGAACTTCTTCCAGATATTTAGAAGGGATATTATTTAATAAGTTTCAGATCTTGTTATAGAATATACTCTTATTTTTAGAAATTCCATTAGCTTTTAAAATTGAACTTACCTAAATTAAAAGCATCGCTTACACACCCAATGTCCCGCTAAATTATAAAAAATATCTTAAATAAGGGTTTATCTAGTATTTGATTTATTTTATAGAGAGGGGTCGTCCGATTGCATAAATTAAAATTAAATAAAGTATATTTTTAGATATTACTCTATCCCAGCAGAAATATCTAATGAACCAGCGGTTGTTAAATTAATGCAAAGCGGCAAAAAATTACATATTTTAAATTCACATATTTTAGTCGCTTCAAAATCACGCGGGTAAATTTTAAAGAAAAAATTTGTTTTTTAAATTTTATTTTAAATAGACGAGTTATTTGTTCTGTTTGTAATAAAAGAATTGGTGGGAACTTTTCTACGAGACAAGCATATCAATGCAGAGGTAATTTAACAAAAAAAGAGAAAAGATTTTTGTTATATACATACCTACCTTAAATTTATAAAGATAAGAAATTTTAACCAAAATTTTAGATTAGATATTTCAAGTTAAAATTCTCATATACTGACAATAAGCATTTGACATAATCTGTCAAAACTCGAATTTTTTGTTTTTTCTTGTTTAAATTTTTAATGACCAACTTTAAAAATATGTAGATAAGGACTCTCTAATTCCCAAAATAATTTAATTTATTCAAAAAAAACTTTCAGATTGCCGTATAATTTGTCACAAAAACTGTCATCAACAAATTGACTGGAAATGTGAAAATTCAACAAGTATTTCTAATTTACTTGTGGAAGAAGTTGATTGGGCTGAATTTCTTCGGCATCATCAATTAAGGGAATTTATATCTGTTGGAAATTTGTGACAGAGAATACTTAAAAATATTTTAATTTTCCCTTTCTTTAACCTCACGATTTAATTTTAAATTTAAAACAGAAAATCAACACTTTAGAATTTTTGACTTTCTTTTGTTTAAAAAATCTTTCTAATTTATAAAACAAACAAAAAGGCTCTGATAAAAGCTGGATTATCTAAAAGTGTTTATCTCCTGTTTAATTAAAAAAATTTAATTTTTTCTAAATTGTTTAAAATCGATTTTTAATAAAAATTTTTTTAAATAAATTTAAATAATTAATAGAAAATGGTCTAATAAAATAAATAAATTTAAAAATGAAAAACGAGAAGATAATTTTTAGAACGTTTTACATGTCTAGCATTTAAAAATTTTGTCTATATCTTTTTAAATCAATTTTTTTGTCGTTCAACTATTTAAAATTTCATGTTAGATTTTCAAAGCTGCAATTGTTTTATTTGTGAAAATAAGAAAAAACACGAGTTTTATACGCCAATACATATTTTCGGCTGAGGAGCAATTTCATGAATTTTTGGTATTCCAAATGGCTTCTTGACCACTTAATGTTGGCAAAACTGGAATTTAAATATCACAACCCGCTCGCGGACTCATTCGTGAGGACTCAGTTGTAGTGCTCCGATTTTGGCAGCTTCCTTAATTATACATTTCTAGCTCGGATAAGCTGTTAATTTGCATCATTCAATGAGAGGATAATAATGAAGATTATTTTCAAATATAAATGACCGACTTTTAAATATACTCGCATAAATAACTGACTTTCTTATTCATCCCTGTGTTTATGCCGTGAGTCACCAACTTCAGCAATTTTTTGCTGAAGCTTTGAGAACAAAGTGACAAAATACGGTTGGACAAAATACAGAACGACCAAAACATGGAATACGGTCCTTTGTCTATCCGTGTCTCGTCTGTTCCGCGTTTTGGCCTGACATAATGTATTTGGTGACATTTTAAAAAATTAAGCGTTTTTTTATTTGTGTCTCTCAATGAATGATGACAAAGGAAGTGAAATTGAGCAAGTAAGGAAGATTGAGTATTCTGTCATATTATAATAATGTGTTCGCAAAAAATTCCGCAAAAGTTTGTAGTGAAAACGGAAAAGTACCCAATAAACTTTTGGCATGAGGTTGGGTTCGAATCGAAACGTGGGGAAAAGTCGAATTTTGTTATTCATTACATAAATAAATGTTTTAATTTTAAACTCTAGTACATCATTTTTTGGAATCCTAAATAATTATTGTGAAATCCTTCCTTACACTTATTTTTGTTTACGACTACGTATCTCTTTTAGACTTATCTACATTCAAATCCTAATTTAAATTATTATTTTTAAAATGCCCTTTTGATGTGTAATGTTCCCTAAACCCATTTTCCCATTTTCATCATTTCATTCTTTGTTTGAATGTCACTCCCACAATTTATATTCAAAAATTATTTTCCCCTAATTTCTTTTTCATTTACTTATTTATTAGAATTTTTAGCCTCCATAAAAATACTGATTTTTATAAAAATAACAGCATTTATTCAAAAATTATTTTTATTTTAGTTTTCTCTCATTTTTCATTTTTAAAAATTTAGATCATTTTTCTATCTTTTCTTTTTTTAGATACTGATTTTAGAATGAATTCTTTACCAATTGAAGCAAAACTTGATGTTTTAAAATGTCTTGATTTTAATCAATTATTCTCCTTTAAACAAACTAATTTTTATTTTTGCAATTTAATTAATAAATACAAGGAGGAATTGGCACTAATTAAATTTAGTTATTTATCAATAGTAAATATTAATTTGGTTACATTTACTTTTTAATTTGTATTTCAGATTGACGAAGATCGAGAATTAACTTCATATGAAATTATTAAAATTGAATCCGGAATTTTTGATATTTCTTTGAATGATAATATTTTGAAGAAGGTGTTAAATTAATAATTAATTAAATTATAAATTTATTTAATTTTTAGTGGCAAGCAGCAATAGATAAATCAATTCCTTTGTTTTTACATAATTCTGAATCAAACAAAAAATTTATTGTTTGTTTGCAGAAGAAACTGTGGTTTGGTGTAGACAATATAAATCCCCGTTATCATTTTTTAAATTTGCCAAATATTCCAAAAAATATCGAAGAAATGATTGTTATTCGGTGTTGGTTAGAACAACTTTTTAATTGTTCTTTTGATTATGCTCATTTTAATTACGTTGTATTTAATCCGGAAATGATTGATTTACTGTTTGATAATGACAAAACAATTCCAACACAATTTCACCTTCAATCACCTGTTCTAATTGCTGGAAATAATTTATTTGAGGATGTTTTCAATTTTGCTCTAAATCATTTACCAATTTCTTCATTTATTAAAATAAGCTTAAATGAAGTCAACATTTCAGAGCAACAAATGGATATTTTATTTAATATTCTAGTAAATGAAGGCAAAAAATTATCTCAGATAAGTTTAAAGGGTTCTAAGTTGATGAAGCTTCATGATCTTATTATTAAAGTATGTTAACTATTAATAAGTAAAATATGGAAATAAATTTTAGTATGTAACAACATCAATAGACTGTTCAAAAGTGGTGGATTTCATTGCTCTAGATCATGTTCCAAATTTTAAATTGGGGGAGAAAAGAAAGAAATTTGAAATTACAAAATTCGGTGTCTTTGAAGTTACTAGTTATGAAGTTGCCAATATTTACAATCCGCAAGTGAGATTTTCGTCTGAGAACGTTCGTAACTTAACATTTATAAAAAGAATATATTAGAAACAAGGTAGAAATTTATTAGGTGCATTTTCTATATTTATTTTTGATAGAATTATCCTTTTCTGCTTTTGGTACCCTTTCTGCAACAACATTAATAGGAGTTCTACAAGTACTGTTATGGCATCTTCGCTTCCCGTGTATAAGTCCAAGATCGTTGAGCCATGCTTCAAAATTGTTTGATTAACGAAGCTGTTCATGTAGAGAGCTTTTGATGGAGACGAGCCCCTTTTTTCACATTTTTTAAACTTTGCCAGAAACAGGATTTGTTTTATGTTCATTTTCTATTGACTTTTGATTAATTATTTTTTATTTTGTAAAACTTCTTCATTCTTAATTTATGCATTTAAAAAGTTGAAAGTATTTTTTTATCATAAACTTGATATTTTAGAAAATAATAATTCATTTTATTTAAATTAAAGTTGTTTTTGTTTCAAAAATATTTTAATTAAATTCTAATTTTTATTAACTTTTTTTCAATTTTAAGTATTTTAGAAAACAACTTGTCTAACTAATTTGGGTGAATGAATTTGCCACTAGAAACAACTTTAGATGTTCTTAAATTTCTTAACTTTAATCAAATAACTTCACTAAAATTAACTAACAGCATCTTTCTTTGCCTCATCGACGAATTTGAAAAAGTGCTTCCTCAGATGGTATTCAAAGAACTGAGCCTCGTACATTTTTGTTATAAAACTAATAATTATTTTTACATTATTAGATTTCCGTCAGTAATGATGAGTTAAAGGAATATAAATGTATTGAACCTAAATATTTAAGTCTTAAAATAAATTATCAACAAAGAAAGAATGTATGATTGTGTTTAAAATTTAACTAGGATTATTAACACAAATTAAATTGTCGAAAATTGACTGATTCCTATGAGAATCTTTTAACTAAACCATAGTTTCAGAAAATGATCGAAAAAATTTAACTGAAAAATTTTTAACTGAAAATCTCCTTTAAAAATAAAGTAAATTTTACTAAAAATTAAAACGGAAAACAGTAAAAAATATTTTTAACTAAATATCAAAAATGCCCTTAATAACCGGCCGAGAACAACCCTAATTTTAATTTTCTTTTTATAGTGGATAGAAATCATCGAAAAATCAATTCCTGCTTTTTGTTGTTCTGAAATTAGTTCTAACGAAGAAAATGTCATTATAGAATTAAAATATAGTGAAGGTTAACTTTTTAATGATCATTGGGAAATGGCCGAAATAATATAAAAATTATGATTTAATAATATATAAAATATTATTAATCTCGAAAGTTTGAATTTTCGAAAGTTCTGAATAAATTTTTGAAATTGACTATCTTAATTTCCGCTTACGAGCTATTCAGGTTTTCCTTAACCCGGTTGAAGCCCATTTTAAAAAGAATACTAAATATAGACATAGTAAACTATACAATTATTTTTAGAGAAAACTTATTATATCGCAATAAAGAACTTATCAGAGACAATAGAGGAGCTCAATATTATTCATTATTATTGGGATCAACTTTTTAGATGCATTTTCGAATTTTCAGAAATTATTTCTATTGTTTTTAATCCAAAAATGATTACACTATTATTTAACGAGAAGAGATATTTCTATTTTAAATTTATTTCTATAGACTTGCTGCCTCTACACAACAATATTCTAGATTTATGTCGATTTGCTACAGAAACACTAATGGTCACCAAGGATTTAAGCTTTTATTTTTCTTCATACTACAATTTTGAAAATGAGATGAATATTTTATTTAATATATTAATTAATGAAGGAAGAAGATTTACCTCAATTAATTATTATAAAATTGATTCTCCATTAATTGATCACATTGTACAAGTATGATTATATTTTTAGTAAAAGTAAAGCTGGTATTTCTTTCCTAAATTCCCTCTATCCAAATCCTCTCTAAAATACCTATTTTAAATAATTTATTCGATACCTTATTATAGCGGTACTTTTAAGAAAATCTTCAATAATTAATATAACAATTAATTATTGAAGACGTGTTCGCAAGAGGCCCCTCACCTAACAAATACCTATCTTTATTTAAAATTGTTAGATTAATATTAACATAAAATCATTTTAATTTCAGTATATAGAAAATGCTGAGGATTTAAGAAATGTTGTAAATAACATAAATTTTGTTGATGTTTATTGGCGTAATTCTAATTTGTTAAATAATTTGTTAAGTAAAAAGGCAGAGAATAAAGCTGGAAGAATTATAAATAAATATAATCTCAACATAAATTTCTTAATTAACATTAAATCTAACAAAAGTGATGTTTATGATATTGAAATTAAAAGAATTTTTTAATAACATGAGTTTAAAATAATTTTTTAATTTATTTACTGCATAAAATTTATATTTAAGTCATTTCTGTTTATATATGAATTTTAAATTTGTTTTTTAAATTAATTAATATACATATGAAAAATCTCATATTGTGTAGATCAATCAAAAGTTTTTGAAGCAATGGAAAACACGGCAGAATTAAACTATAATAGGATAAATGTCTGTGTTAGACTAATTCAACGAATAGTAGTCTCGTTAATTTTGGATATTAGCGTAATAGCTTGAAAATAGAAATTTTATAGATTTGAACGGAAAACTGGTTTTAAATCCAAGTTTTAGATAATCATATCTCTGCATTTATTTGTTCCTTCCACTTCTGTTTAATTTTGAGGAGATACTAATTAATACATTAATACTAATTAATACTAATACCTCTTGATCTGAGACCTCTTGATCCTAGTCTTGGATATTGTTGTAATAAATAATTACCTAACGAACATAGAAATTAATAGATTTGGAAAAAACTGGTTTTAAATTAAAGTTTTAGACAGTCATATTCCTGATTTCTTTAAATGAATTCCTGTGTTCTTTAAACAGAACAATTTAAAAAGAATATAATAAATCACCAACAAAAGTGTGATATAATAATATCAGGGATGGACCCTTTTGCTTTATTAAAGGCGGAAGAAAATAAAAAATAGAAGGCTAGAGAGGCAAGCGTTATGGCCAAAAAAGTCGGAATTTGGCGGACGACGGAAGAGCCATCTTTGCTACATATTTACCGCAATCATTTTAATTTTTATATATTATGAGAAGTTTTAACTTTATCTGTTTCTACTTGTTTTTTGAAAATTTAGCGAAAAAATGTTCAAATTTTTAATATCCGAAAAGGGAGTTAAAAAGTTTTTTTTGAATAAATTCTAGTAAAAAATTTTAATAAAAAATCAATCTCTTCTATCACTTTTTTCTTCTAAAAAATTCTTTTTTTATTTCATTCTAACTTTTCATATTTACTAGTAGAAAATAATTTCTTCTTAACTGAATTAAAACTTTTCTTAACTTTATTTGAAATTTTTCCCTCTTTAATTTTTTCTCATTTTCAAAAAATTTCAAAATTTCTTTTGTAATTTCATCTTTAATTTTATTTTTAATTTCATCACTATCTTTCTCTTTATATTCTTTTTCTTTAACCTCAATGCCAACACTTATCAATTTGCCATAGAGTATATCACAATCTTCTTTGAACATTTTAGTAAACTCATCCTCCGCAATATGGTTATATATTTCAAAATAAAATTCGAAAACTTCAAATATTTCTTTAAAATTTTTTTCATTTAATTTGAACAAATATTTGTTTAATTTCTAAAAATACAAAATATTCACTTTTTGTTTATATTAATTTAAAGCATGGTTAAATTGTTTTCAATTTTGTATTTTGCAAAGAATTTATAAATTAAACCAAAAAATCGAAAAATTATTTAAATTTTGTGTTTAAATTTTTTTAATTAAAAAAATTTTTTTTATTTAAACTAAGTTTTATTGAAACAAACAGGAGAATAATATTAATTTCAAACTATTTTTTATAATTCTCCAAACGTAATTATTTTTGGGGTTTGGAATTTTCGAAGGATATTTTATCAGCCCGAAATGTTATTAACAGAAGAATCATTTTAAAATAATTTTTATTTAATTACCTTTCGATTATTTACATTGTTTAAATTGGCTTTAAAAATTTCCAAGAAAATTTCAAATCTAATTGCAGACGTAAAAAATTTACTAATTTCTGAATTCACTCCGTTAATTTTTTCAATAATTTGAAGAATTTCGTTTAAATGGTTATTTTCTGAAATCGATTTCAATTTTTCAGTGTTCTCCTTTAAATCTTCCATAAAAGTATTAGCTAAATTTGAAGAAAATTAAATAAATTTCCTTCCGCTTACGTTCTACATGGGGATTTACGAATCTTCCCATTCCTAATAATCTAAACATTTACCTGTCGATCCTTCTCCTATATGCTTATTTTTCGCTTTACTTTTATATTCCAGCTTTTTTAGATCTCTTCCCTTGCCAAATGCTTTCATTTTTCCTTTATTATCTCTTAGATAATCAGTTGTTAACCCTTCTTCAGTTAACTCTCCTTCTTCTTGAATATCTTCATTAACTTCTTCAATTTCATCAATTCCACCACCACTACTAGCCTTAACCAAATTTACTATTACCAAAATTAAAAAGAATTGAAAAACAAAAATTTTAAAAATTTTTCGATGAAATACTATTTTCATCTTTTTTCCTAAAAATTAAAAATAGCAAGTATATTCCTGACGTGAAGAATTAACTTGAGTATCTCTACTAGATAATAAAGAAAAATCCTAGAATTTAATGTAAGATAACTTAAAATATCCTTAGATTGTCCTAAAACTCCTTCCAAAAGAATAAATATTCTATTTATTTATAAATTTGTTTTGACTATATATTTCTCTCAAATTTACTAAATTTAAGAATTTTCCTAATAGAGATGTTCAATATTAAGTTTAAATTATGGTAGCTCCCCGATCCCTTCGGGGTCGGATGTGTCGGGGATCGGAGTTTGCCGAGGAAGGCATTTCGGGGTGGTCGGGAGTCGGGGTTTCACTACTAAAAAGAAAAATATAAAACGGAGGAATACTTAAAATATGTTATCATTGTTTTCTTCCACTATCTCTTCTTGACCATTTTCAGTCATTGGTCCCAAATTTAAGCGATTCATATTAGCCTTAACAATAAGAAGTTTACTTAAAAAGCTAACTTCTTATTGTTAAGGTTGGTTGTTAACTTAAAAAATGTAAAAGGTGTTTTCAGGAAAAATTTTTTTGTTAAGATAATGTTCTGTTAAAATAATTCTAAATACGAGGGCATTTAATTTTGGCATAATAAATTTCCACAAAAACACAGAAATAGACTTTGTCTTAACCAAAAAGGTTACGTTTAAAGTTTAATTAAAAGTTTAATTAAACTCTTCATTATTAAACTCTTCAAAAAATTTATTTTTTTAATTTTTAACTAAAAAATTTACGCCTAAAAAATAACTGAAATCTAATCTTGAATTAAACTCTTCATAATTTTTCTGAGAGAGATCTCGTTTCCAGTTTCTGTATAGAAATAGACTCAAAATTTTTCCTTAACTAGACAAAAATTTTGGCTAAAATTGTTAAAATTAAGATTTAATTAGCGTCTCTTCCTACTTCCCCTTCTCTCCCATTCGCTTTCTTTTTAAAGTTAAATTTTGCCCAGCTGAAGTCCTAATTTAATTTTAATTTTTTAATTTTATTTAAATTAAATAAGAGAGAAGGCAAGCAAAAAAATAAAAAAAAATTATTAAATGAAGGGGAGAGGGGAGGGGGAATTACTACCTCTCTCTCTCTCTCTCTACCCCTATACAATGAATGCCCCACCATTATAAAAAAGGCAAATTATTGAATTTTTATAATTTTTTAATGGAAAAATCAAACAACTCCTCGTGGGATGGGCAAGAAAAAAAGATTTTTAATAAATTTAATTTTTAATTTAAAAATTTTAATTTAATAATTTGAAGTTAAAATAAATTTAAATTGAAATTAAATTATCTAAACAAAAATATATTTTAAAAATTAAAAAGTTCTGGAGAAATTAAAAAAAGATTTTTTTGTTAAAATATCCAAAATTAAAATAATTAATTAAAACCAGACGTCTTTTTACGATTATTCTATCTATAATTAATAATTCTAGACACCTAAATTCTATTTTCTGGAAATATATTAGGGACCTGTCAACTTTTGAAGATCAAGAGAAGATGGAAGACGAGGAATAGAAAGGAAGTGTGTGGCAATAAAGTTAATTAATAACTTTAAAAAAATAATTTGAAAAAAAACTATATAAAGAGAAAATCCACTTTTCAAAAAATCAAAAAAATTTCTTCAATGCTGGAATAATTGAAGAGGCAGTTGACTTTTCGAGAGAAAACTAATTTGAAAATTTTAAATATTTTTTAAATGTAAACATTTTCAGTTTCCACATTAAAAACGTCCTTTTTGATGTAAAAAATAAAATAAATTTGATGTAAATGTGAAATGCCTTTTTTATCCCGTTATCCCAAAAAAATTCATCGACATAATGTGTTAATTTCATCAGTTTTTGGGGGCATTTGAGTGATTCCTATGACTTTAAAAATAAAAGTTTTTCTGCCAAATGAAATTTGGTAATTTTGTAGTAAATTTAATGAGCTTTCAGAAAAGTATAAAATAAAAATTAAATGTAGCTTATTAGGGGTATTTATTTGTTGTGAATAAAATGTTTTTAAATGTGCTTGTTTATTAATTAAGCTTTTTTAGTCGGATTTTTCCTAGTTTCTAAAATTTATGCAAATTTATAGTTAAAACAACACACAGCTTTTTGTACCTTTTCAGCGAATAAAAATTACAAAATATGCCAAAACAAAAAATATGAAAAGCATTTAAGAGATTACAATTTTAGAAAAATAATGGATTTGGCAGAAAGTAGCAAAAATAAAAAAATTATTTGAGAGAAAAAAGTTTAAATCTGGGGGGTTTAATTAGCAAAAATACAAATAGAAAAAAATTATGCAAACGAATATAAAAATATAAAAATTTTTAAGTGCTTAGATTTTTATGTAAAAGTAAAAAAATATTTTCTAGATAAATTTGAGAAAAATAAAAGTATTAGTATTACTGATATAAACATACATATCTGCTTTAATAAAACAAAATAAAAATTTTATGTGAATTAAAAACAAAATAGAAGTAATTAGTTTGTTCCTGGTTAAAATCCTCCTAATAGACACCTTTAGTTATTAGGGAAATGTGAATTTCCAATAAAACTTTAAATAATTCTGTTCTTATTTAGAGAAAATGTAGATCAAATCTTTAAAAGAAATCTCACTTAAATTTGTTTTGTTATACCCAAAAGTCTTTAACCAGAATTAATTAAAAGTTAAAATGACAAAACAGAAAATAGGATTAAATTAAAGATTTTCAATAAAGATTTGTGAAGGATGTACTATATCGTGATGAAAATTATTGACCAATTTAATTAAGAAAATTTTTAAAATAAAAAAAAATTAAATTTTGTATTTAAAGTTCTCCTTTTAACTTTTTGTTGGTTGCTGCTCTTTATCCCTTCCCTTCTGTTGGTGTTTTCCCATTTTCCCACTTGTAGGTATTCTATATTCTGAAACTAATTTTCCAAATTGTGTATCTAATACACGTAAAGCTTGATCATTATCGCCAATTTGCAAAATATGGGCTAGAGCTGGGACATCAAAAGTTTCATCTAATGCCATTAAAGCACCATGAACGCCAGAATCTGCTAGATTGACGATAAACATACCTAACCCAATTTCTTCTAACCATTTTGATACTCGTTCATTTGACCAAACAAGTAAATCTAAAAAATTAAGGTTTTAATCAACAAAAAGTAGGGGTATTCCCTTAAATTTGGGCTGACTATGACTTACTGAACAATATTAAAACTGGACTTTTATGTCCAGGGAATGTTTGGTTAGCGAGTCTAGAATTGCAACAGATTAGTAAGGTAAATTCTTGATTTCATTTTGATGCAAACCGATATCCTCTGCCTGATTACCCACCCCCTCCCCCGTCCCCAATAATTTTAAAATAGCTTTTCACCTTTATTAGCATTTTCACAAATTTGTCTCCTTTCTTCCAATTGTTTTCTTTCATAATTTAACTTTTTTAAGCAAACAATTCCGTAATGAAGACTTGTTCTAAAATAAATAAAGAATAATTATTTGAATAAATAAATTAACCTATGAAAACTGTCCACAATCTTTAAGCTTTTGTTTAAATCACGTTTTGAAAGATGTTCGAGCATTCTTGCTAAAAGTAAATTTTTAAAGAATCTAAAAATAAAAAGAAATTTTGTTTAATGTCTCTAAAAGATAAATATTCTACCCAAATTTTAAAGATAACAATATTTTTCTAAAAGACTAACCATCAACAAGGCACTCCATAAAATCAACTCTATATCTTCCTAGACCCAATGAAGGCAACCATTCATTACCAATCCATTCATGATTCATTTCACCAAAAGCTAAACCAGAATAGAATTGTTGGGTGCGAGGTGAAGAAGGTGAAGTGAGTGCAACCATTTCCTTAATTAATTTTTTAATTTTAACAAGAACAAATGAAGGTATTTTTTGTTAAAGTTCACTTGAATAGCAAGTCGAAGCTTGAGCCTGTGAAGCGGATTAGAAACACCGATTTCTCGTTGAATTTCCTGGTCAGAAAGAGCAGACATAATAGCACCACTTTTTACATTTGCTCTAAAATTAATATTAAGATTTCTAAATCATGTAAAAAACAAACCGGCAGGCCTCTGTATACCAAGTAGGCATCCCTACCCACAATTCTAACCAAGCAACAATTGTTGGACCATTCCAAAGTGCAAAAGGAGTGCGTGCTTTTATTGACTAAAATTTGGTTAAAAAATTATTTTCAAAAAATTACCCAACCTCTTCAAGTAATTCATGTTTTCTCCTTTTTCGTTTGTCAAAATCTGCAGGCGGAAGCCCATAGGAAGATGAGGCCATTTTAGTAATAGGCAATGTTGATCCACCATTGAGCAACTTTTGGTGCCCCATTTTGTTTAAATTGTCAACGCTGCCACCCGTAAAAGGACCACATTCAGAGTCAGAATAAGAAGAAGCATCTGTTCCACGTCTGAATTTTAAATTTATTCCAAATTTGCCAGTACTTGTTTTAAAAAATTCTAATTCACACCCACAAATAAACTTTGGAAAACCAACGAAATTTACCAGAAAATTAATAACCAAAGATGCGTCAAAATAACCAAAAAACATAAGTTAATTAAAAATTAAAAACCAACTTCTTTCTTTGACTTCCACCAAATATCCTTCCAAGTGTTTTCAATCCACTACTTGTTGATGTTGACTTTTTTGGAGGTTTACTTCCAGTAGCATTACTTTGAGCTGAAGAGCCAGGAACACCCAAATCTGGACTACTTCCAACTGAAGAAACTGGACTTATTCTATCTTGCAATTGTTGTCGTTGACGATCAGTATCTGGTCTAGTCCCTCGTCTTGGAGAAAAGCGTCGTTGGTGGTGGACTTGATCTGATCCATTTCGAATCCAATTTGGATCGGGTGCATGCTAAATATAATTTTTTGAGATTAATACATTTTTCAAGAAAAAATTTACTTCATCAGTGGCGTGATAACGTTGTTGTATCATTTGTTGTTCATTAAAGTTTAATTGTGAATCTCTAACACGAGCAAGATAAGATGCCATATCATAAGGACTATTGCTAAATTGGGCAGCTGATTGTGAGTCAGTAACTTGATTTGGTAAATTTGGTGGCCAGGATGTTTTTTGTTGTTCCATTTGTTCAGCTGCAATTCGTTCTGTTTGTTGTTTTTGCTCCTAAATTAATAATTCAGATTTAAAAGAGACATTTTAAAAAGATTACTTGGATAAGACGAATTTCGTTGTTAATAGCATCCAATCTCTCTTGTAGTACATAGGCCAATGTGTGAGGATCTGGCGGTTGTTGTTGTTCCAAGGACGGGGAATTGTTCATGTTAAGTAAAGAAGAGGAGGAAGAAAATGCCTAAAGATGTTTTAAAAGATAAAAGACTTGCAAAGGTTGACAAATTAAAAATTCATTGAGTCTAATTAAAAATTTACCTGTTGAATATTAGCGAGAACACTAGCCTGTTGTAAACGATCCCATTCTTTTTCTCCCAAAGTTTGTATTTTGCCGGGATCTTCCTGCAAAGCACCTGCTCTTCCTTTCTGAAGACGTCTCTTTACCATTCCAGGTGTTGCTGTTGGCATTGATGTACTCATTGCATTCTGACGTGGAGGAGGCAGAATATATGGTTGAGGTTCCATTTCACTGCCTATAGGGAGAGTGGGTGGACATGGAAAGCCATTTAATCTAAAAAATAAAAAATATTTTAAATTAAAAGCACAGATTTAACAGAAATACAAAAACAGATAAGCATTCTCTCCTTCAACACATTCCTTAAGGTATAATTTTTTAAAGAAACCTTGAATAAAATTGTGCAGTTCGTGTAGAATAAACTAAGTTACGAAGCATTTCAATTTCTTTACGTAAATCTTCATTTTCAGCTGTAGCTCGTTCTTTGAAACGTTCAGCCTTAAACAAAAAAACATTAGTTTTTGGAAATATTAATGCATCATGAAAATGCATTTTCCAAACCAGATAAAATATTTTATTAATTTATTATCAAATTAAAAACCTGGTCAAACAATTTCTTTGCTTGGTCTAATTGTTGCATCAAAATATTCCTTTCTATTTGTGCTTGCATTCTCTCCTTCAAATGAACTTGTAACCTTTCATTTGATTCACTAAGCAATTTATCAACAGTAGAAGAAAGACGTTGATTGTGTTCTTCATTCATACGTTCCCGTTGAACAGCGCGATCTAACTCTGCTGAACGTTCATTTAATAAAACTTCTAAACGTTGAATACGCTCTTCGGCTGACAAATGTTTCTAAAATTTCTTTAAATTTTTACAGAAAAATAAATGTAAACTTGTTCCGCAGCAGTAAGAGCCTCCATCCTTTGAAGAAGTTCTGCTTCAACAGAAGGCAAGGATTCAGCTTTTTTCAAGCTCTGTGCTAGTTGTTTTTCGGCAAGTTCAAACCGTTCATGCAAACTATGAAGCTTTTCTTCATTTAAACGCATAGTAGCATCTTTGTTGGCCAACTATAAAAAATTATTTTAATTTCATTTTAAAAATGAATCGGATTAATAGCCAGAATTCAAAAATGATCAATATGAAGAGAATACCCACCCATCAAAAATATCTCAAATTATCTACCTGAAATTCAAGTTTGTCATTTAATTCTCTCAAACAAGCACTCTCTCGTTGAGCGGTTAATATACGATTTTCTAGTAAATTAACTCTATCTTCTTGTTCGTCTCTCTGTGCTTGTAACTAAATTTTTTAAATTATTTTTGATTAAATTCATCAAAAGTCTTTTAAAAAACCTCCTGAAGTTGTTGTTCAGCTGAATTGGCCTGTTCTTTCGCCTGTCGAATTTCTTTTCCGGCATTGGATAATTCTGATTCGAGTTCAGCATTCCTAAACAAAAAATTAAAATATCTTCCTCTTTAAAAACCTAGAATTTAGTTCATTAGCCTGATTGATTGTTGTAGCCAATTCCTGTGACATTCTGTCCAATTGTTCTTGCAATTCGAATAGTTTTGGAGACGTGCCTTTATTAGATGAATTTATATGCTTTTCGCCACCCTCTGCAATGTTGTTTTCATTCTGTTAAAAATTAATAAAGTGAGTTTTATTATTTTAATAATCACGAAAATGAGAAAAGAAATTTTGCTCTAGGCGGAAAAATTTCTCTAAAAAATTTCTGGTAAAAATAACAAAAAAAATTCTCGAATTTTTAATCAAAAATTTTAATGAATTAAAAAACCTCATTAATATTTTTTTTAGCCTCAGCGAGCGCTTTAGAAAGCTTGGATTTTAATGACGCATTCTCTTCAACCTTTCCATTTAATTCAACTTCAAGAGATTGAACTCTTTCAATTGCTACTTTAAGACGTTCCCTTACCTTAAAAACAAAAAATAAAATAATTACTTTTTAATTGAAAAAACTTTTTCTTCCAAAGCCTTGTGATGCTCAAACAAAGACTTTAAAGCTTTTAAAACTTCTACTTCAGAAGAAACAGAATTGTCCCTATTGATTTGAGAATGCCTTTTAACAACGGTAAAGCGCAACGATTTTTCATGTTTAGAAACAAGGCATTCAAGATGTTCTCTTAAAAAAATTTTTTCTTTAAAGAAAATAAACGATTGACATTAAAAAACAATTTCAAATTTATATATGTAAAACTAAAAATGGCGAGCAAAATTCTGCCCAAAATATCAAAAGATATTTAAATACCCAAAGAAAATTTAAATAAAAAAGCAAAAATGTGTCCTATGGTCCTGAACTTAAGAAGGCTTATGTTAGAAACACCCAAAGAAAAAGAAATCCTCTGACCATTAAAAAAAGCAATTTTAAAAAAATTAAAAGAAAACTCACAAAAGTAAGCGAGTATTGTTACGTTCAGCTTTCAGTTCAACAATTTCTTCTTCCTTCTCATAAAGCTGTTCACGGCAATGAGCTAATTCACGTGTAAGTGTTTGTACTTCCTTAAAAGAAACAAATAAAAAAAAATATTTAAAAAATAACCGAAGGCAAATCCTGTCTAGTTGTTTCTAATTGTCTCCTTAGAGAGTCTCTTTCTCGAATTGCATCACGACAACGCTCATCTGCATCTTCTATTCGTTTTTGCATTCTGACAAGCTTAAAAATAAAAAATTTAGCAGAATTTTGATATTATATTTTGTATAAAAACGAGGCTTGAGACAGATCCTTTTCCTAAAGGTTAGATTCAAGATTTTTTCGGGGTGGGCAAGGGGGAAATTTTCTGTGCCTAATTTTTGTTGCCGAAGACGCCAAAAATTTTAATTTTAGCGTCGCAGTCGAAAATTTTGAGAATTTTAGAAGGCCGCAGGCCAACCAACTTTACCCCCAAAAAAAAGTGCCACCTCTTCTTTACAAATGCCGTCTTAACCTTATATATTTTTCACTAATATCAAATTGAGATTAGTTATATTTTTCACAAGTCTATAGAACCTTCTATCTTAAAAGATAAAAACTAAAAAATAACTCCAACCTGTTCCTGAAGTCTGTCCCTTTGTTCCAACATCTTAAAAAATAATTAGCATAAATCCAAAAAATTAAAAACAAACTGAGATCATTAGAGGTTCCAATTTTGAATCATGAAGGGCTCTAATTGTGTCAGAAGAAGCCTCATCTGACTCCTCTCCACCAACTAAAGAGCTTCCCCCATCTTGTTGTTGCAATCTTTCATCAACATCTACTTCACTAACTGTTGGTGGAATATTAAAATTGTTCCAACTCATTCTTTTTATTTAAATTTTATTCCATTTTGTTGGTGAATAAAATAATTTAAATTAATAAATATACAAAATTAGTTGTCTAAAATGAATGAAAAATTTTAAAAAAGAATCGGAATATTCATCCACTAAACAGAAAATCTTGTAAAAAATCAAAGTGGGCAATGAAACGTGTGGCTTTAAGCAAACATGTTTTGTAGTAAATTTACTGCTAAAAAGTTCTAGATCCGCAAAGAGGTTTAAAATTTTTTTAAAAATTAGGACATAGCCAAAAATAAATTTCATGATTTTTCAGATAGTACTTAGTATTTTCATCGACCATTTCGCTGCAATTCTCTGTTTGCATTAGAGAATACAAAGAATCCGCTGGACATACGGGTTAAAAAAAAGAGAAGACTAGCCATTAGAAAAGTAAAAGGGCCAAGGTTTTTGGCAGCGGTAAGTGTTAGGAATGCAACAGAAATAGAGTCCGTCTCTTCAATAAATTTAGTATGTTAGTAAAATTATATATCGGTTGTTTTAACCGCTTTTAAACTTAATGGCCACAAAAATATTTACTGAAAAGTAGCTTCACCCATTTTATTACTTAAGAATCCATGAAACTAGCAAATATCAAAAGAAATTAGTTAAGCCTTTAAAAGTTAATTGTAATTATTTCTACAGTAGCAGAAAGGAGATCATCGAGATCAGTCTCACATCACCTCATTCTTTTCTCAGAATTTTTCCGAAATATGCCTTTAAATTTTCAGATAATTTAAACTTTTATATCTCTCATTCTTCATTAACCTTTATTGTTTATAGAGAAAAAATTTTTAAATATTAATTTTATTTAAGTACTATGGCAGGAACCATGTATAAAAATAGAATGTATGTACTGATGTATGTTAAAACAGCGGGCTGAAAGATTTTTTGGAATATAGTAGAAAAGAGATAGATATAGTAGATACATACATGTTCGTAGAGAAAATTAAATACAAATTAAATTTAAAACAAATATTAAATTGTTGTACTTATTTTAGTAAATAAAAAAAAATATTATTAAAAAAATAGAAAGTGCAAATAAGAAAGTGATATAGTAACTAAATAAAGGAATTTTTTGTAATAATAAAGAGTGAGGTCCGCGTTTAAGAGGTTACGTTTTAAAAAAGATTCTTTGTTGTGTTTTTGTTATTTTTTGATTTTTATTAATTAATTTTTATTAAATGTCCCCGTCTTTCTTTTATTTTTAAATACTTCCTCTATTCTTTTTATTTTCATTTCATACACAATTCTTTAACAAACCCATTAATTCGCCAAAAATGCCTAAAGAAATTCCAATTTTTTAAAATATCAAAAATATTTTCTCTTACCCAAAAACTTCCATAACATGCATATTTTCATCATTTTGGTCAATGATGTTCTAAAAAAATTAATTTTTGATTAAAAAATTATTTTTTGACAATATTTTTTAGTTTTTATTTCCCAATTATTGTTCATCATCACACGTCAAGGATGATTGTCTGATGACTAAAAACATCATTTTAAATAAATGAAAGAAAATTTTTGGTGGGAAGGCCCTCTCACATTCTCCCCCTCTTGTCTTTAAATAAACATAAATTTGGTCGCTATATTTCTAGCAATTAAACAACAATTTTTGATGTTTTTTAATGTATATCCCCCTAATTTTTAAAATTGTTTTCTAATCTTTTAATTTATTTATTAAAAGAAAAAGTTGCATTTTTCCTTTAATGCAAATCTCTCTCTAATTTTTGCTCCAAAATTCTGTTCTTTTTTTCTACTTCTATTTGTACATTTTGTCATATTAATTTAATCATTTCAGATACTTATCTACTATTTAAATCTAGGCCAGACATTTATTTTTTGACTCATAAATCTAACTAAACCAGACAACCACGCGCTACAATATTTCTATTCCCTTTCATTTGTTTCCTTTTCTCGCCGATTGTATGCAGGTTTCCTTGTTACTTTTCTCTCCTTTCATTTGTTTAAATCATTTGATCGTTCAACCTTTATAGGCCAACAGAAAATTTTCTTTTCTCAGAAAGAAAACAAAGAAAAACTAACAAGTATTGGGAAACACGAACAAGCAATTCCCCCCTCCCTAATGGGTTTTATAGATATGCAACACTGAAACAATTTTTCCCCTCCAAACAATCATCTTTGATGTTTAAATGATCTAGACAAAACCGTCAAATAAATAATCATTTGTTAAACGATTAAATTTTTGTCACTTTTTTTGGCCAAAAATTTAATATAAAATTAAATCCCTTCACATTTCCCACTTGCTCTACTTATTTTTAGAATCAAAAAATATTTTTTCCTCAACTACAAAAATCACCTGAATTGATTGAGACATCATCAACATATTTCCATATTTTTGAACTCCAAAGCTTGTATTGTGTCTTTCAACAATTATTTGGAAAAGAATGGTAAGATATTTTGTCCTTTCATTTCCAATATTTTCTCGAACTTCGTGAGACAGATCTAGAGCGTCTAAAATGAAATTTTTTAAAAGAATTGATTTAAAAAATTTTTAAAATATGCCTGGATTGAAGAAAAGACAAGCTTTGAAACAAGCAAATTCACGCATTGAAATTTCTAGTTTTCGAAACGGAATCATAATTTCTAGAGAATTAAAAAATAATTTAGACAACTTAATTATCAAATAGAGCTGTATTGAAATTTTTTATTTATTTTCAATTTTACAAAAATTTTCAATCTAAATCCTTCAGACAATTATTAGAAAGACATGAAATATTTTTTAGTAAATTTCAAATCACAGATATTAATTCAAAAATTGGATTAAATCGACCTGAATTTTAAGAATTCAGAGTAGAAAAACCAGGTTACAGGAATTTAAATTAAAAATGGGAGATCATAAACGAGACAAAATTTAAAAAATTCTTTTAAATCTCAAAAATTCTCGATACAGCTCTAATCTTTTTTTAACAGACCATCCATTTGACGATGATATATTGATCGACCTAAATTAATTATATAAAATTTGGATGATGTCCTGTTAATAGAAAACTTACATCCAGGTATTTTAACACTATCTTGGGGTTGTCTTAAAATATATGCGCCATTGGGATAAACAATTTTATCTGGTCCGTAGTCCAATGAATAGAAGACTCTAAAAAAATTTTTTTTAATTAGAAGAGTTAAAAGAATGACAAAACAAACCTGTTCAAGATGTTGTAAGTGAATGCGAAGTTTCGGACCAGCGAAAACTAAATTAGGAAAAAATAACTTTTAGAAAAAAGATTTTGAATTTTGTTTAATTTCGAAATGAGGGAGCAGACCAAGGTAAAGAAAACCCAAGGTACCGCAGAAATATAACTTCGCTCAAAATTGCGAAATCCGAGACGCCTTGGTCTGCTCCCTCACAGTCAAGAGCTCGGACAAACTGTCAAATATGGCACGCCTGTGTTATTGACCTCTCTCTCAATGCAAGAGACGCATAAAAAACTGACCAGTGGTCGATTGCAGCCAAAGGTTTGGAAAAAAATTGTTTGCTTGCTCTATTCCCAAAACATGCATATTTTTATGCGTCTCTTGCTTTGAGAGAGGTCAATAACACAGGCGTCCTGAAGAGAGATATACCTACATATACATATTTGACAGACAGAATATATCCGATCTCTACTACAATCCCGCTTAATATAAAAACCAACTTGATCATTGTCACAAAGTCGTTGAAACTCATCAAAAGTCTTAGCCCATTCCAAACAAAGCCTGAGCTCCCTAATATTCCACATTTGGATATCGTTCATGGAAGCTAACAATAAGAATTAAGGTTAATAAAAACAATTAAAAATAAACCTGGATAAAGGTCTTTAAATATTGTATTGACCTTAAAAATAAAATAATTAAAAATAAAAAGATTTTTAATTAAAAACATCTTTTCGTAAGTTTTGTGCTTGAAAAAGTAATGAAGGCTGTGTCAATGTTTCTCTAACACCTTTGCTTTCCTCAAGACAACAATTGCGAAGAACATTACAAAGGTTTTCTCTAAAATAAAAATGAATTTTAAATTTCTTTTGTGTAAAGATGGTGGCAATGAATGAGGTGTTCTGAATATTTACAATTAGTGAGGAATTATGTACAAATGTTGAAGGTTTGTAGGGTAGAAAAAAATTTGTAGCTTTTAAGTACACGTTAAGAAATTGATTTTAGCTCCCCGATATTAACAAAAGGGGAAGGGTTATTTCAGTGAGTTCGAATCTCAACTCGAAAACTGGACATTAGAAACTAGAAAATTTTCCCAACATTATATCAAAATTTCTGAATGATCACAAATCAATGTCTTTTTGATTTTCCCCAAAAACAAAAAATATATACATTGCAACAATATGTTCCAATAATTTCCCGTCTTGTTGTCTCATTTGTGGTGATAAAGAAGCCACAGAAAGTTGATCCTCATCGACAGAACTGCGTTTTCTACCCTCAACTGCCCCGCCAGAAGATAAACGCATCTTCTTTGTTGGGCCAATTCTTTTAAAAATAAAAAAGTTAATGAATAAACTATTACTAAAATACCTGTCTCGATCATTTTGTATGGCTCTGGCGTCCATCCCGACGGCAACACATTTTTGAAACCTAAAAATTGGAAAGATCATACTGATTTTAAGATTAACAAAGATACTGGTATTAGTTAACATTTATGAGGCCCCTTTTTACCTTTCCGCGTAACAGAACCTTCAAATGCCTTTTAGTGGAAAGGACTCTCATTTAACGAGGCAGGGTAAGAAGAGGGATACAATCTTAGGTTAATCATTCCCCAATAATAAACTAAGTACCCGCAAAATTCCCTATTTAATTCTCTAAATTTAGCTTATTTTTAATTAATCAGATTTACTTTTCTAGAAAATTTTAAATAAAAACCTGCAATGCCTGCAAGCACATCTAACATTTCTAGTAACATCACAACTTCCATTATATTGACAAACTAAAAGAGCTAAATTTCTATCAAATAATTAATTAACCAACTACCAAAACTATGTTCAGAAACTATTGTCCTTCGGAAAAATGTTTTACAACCATTACAACTTGCAACACCATAATGGTAGCCAGTTGCTTTGTCTAAAAATTAGAAAATAAAATGAAGACAAGTTTACTTAATAAAAACAGTTGGACATAAACATTAAACAAAAATTGGAACCTGGGTTAATTTCCTAGATTATAACCAATTTAAAGGATAATTGAAGTCATGTGAGGGACAAAAAGGGAGAAATCGAGATAGGCAACAAACAAGACAAAAATGTAAACGGGTAATTCCGAGCCTGGTCCCACCTTTTTTTCCTTCCCTAAGATTACCTATATATTAATAAAACACTTACCCGAACATACAGCACATAGTTCGCCATCAGGAACTTTCCTTCCTTAAGAAATAATAAAAATAGAGCAAACTAAAATCACTTTTTAATGATCAAAAAATAACGTGTTGATCTTTTGGGTGTAATCAGGATAAAATTAGTTTTATTAAAGAGTAAAGAATAATAGCAAGTGTTCCAATTAACATTTTATTAAACTAATCCCTTCTTACTTTGTCTAGGTTGTAACCTTCCATTACATCCAGAGGACCCCATTCCTCCACCAACACTACTAGAACTACTTCCTGAGCTTTGTTGTTGTTGTTGATTACTCGAAAGAAGCATTGTAGAAAGAGGAGTTCCGAGAAATAAAGAACTTGGACCCGCTGTTGTTGAAGAAGATGATTGAATATTTGAATGCATTAGTGCAGCTAATGAAGAATTGTTAATTCCATTAGTTACCAACGACGTCCCATTTCCAAATATAGGTGTAGGTTTTGGTGGTTCAATGTCATCAACCATCATTTTGCTTTTTCAAAAAAAAACTCCAATTTTGGAGTAGAAAAATGTACAAGACAGAATTAATGTGCCTGATTTCTATCTAAATTAATAGAAAATTATGTGTACATTGCCGCTGCTTATTTTCCCTATATTCTATTTTAATTGATTTTTTAAAGAGCAAAGACTAATTTACAAAAGGTTATTTTTTAAATTTTGGATGACCGTTTCGGCGCACCCAATTTTGACGTGAAGCATATTCTCCACTACAAATTTGCTACCAAATTTTGATTTGGCAATCTTTGCGAGTATTTTTTTTAATTTCGAAAGCTGCTTATTTGTTAATTTTCTTTCTCAAATGATTAATTTTCACATTTCTTTCATCATGTGAAAATTTGCAGCCAAATAAGCGATTAAAGTGTAATTGGCGCCAAAACGAAAAAGGCGCCAGGATGACCCCCAACAATTTATAAAAAACAATTTTCTGGCTACTCACTTGTTATTTAACGGACTTTGTTCTATGCCACCAATGGTTGTTAAAAATAATACGGAAGTTTTGTCTCTTTTGCGGCTCCGTTTTGACTGTTTAGTTTTACTGTTTTTAATTAATTGTATTGTAAAATTAATGTACTATTTATTTGTAGTTAATTAAAAAATAAAGAAAAGTAGAAACCAGCTGACGCCTATAAAAAATAGTTAGCGATATAAAAAATCAATTTCTCTCTCGTGTTAACGCTGGCAACTGAATTTTAATTAATTAAATATTAGTCTATAAGAGTAATTAAATTTAAATAATTTTTTAGTAAATACTCTTAATTTTTAGTTAATACGCTAAATTAAATGGTGTTGAATTTTAAATTAATTTAAAAACTGCCACTATGCAAATATTATAAAAATAAACAAAATAAAAATATTTAATTATCGATGGAAAATAACCCTCGAAAAAATCCAAATTTTAGGTCTGTCTGTAAAAAATACCAAAAAAATTAATAAAGGAAAAATTCGAAATAAAACAGATTTTAAAGTAGAAAAAAGAGATTTTTTTAGAAATTTGTTTGAAAGAAAATCGATAAATACAGTGCCGAAAAAAATTTTTTTGGGAAAAATTTTGACGGTAAATTATCTTGATATTTATACTCATTTTAAAGAGCATTTAAAGATCTACAATTTTAGTGTTGAAAATTTTTTTCTTTAAAGTTAATCGAAAAGAGATAATCGATAAAAACTAAATTAACAGCCTCGGTCCTATCTTTTATTCCGGCACTGCGTTTGACAAAAACGGAAAAATCCGGGAATTCCTGTTATTTTTTTCGAAAAAAAATTTTTAGTAGGAATTTGTCGATACTTGGGCATTGAAATTTAAACCTTCACCCCTCAAACAAGGGAAAGACTGGGAAATATTTTTAGGGTTCTCCATCAATACACGTGTAGAAAATTTCCAAATTAAGCCTCAATTTATTACGCACGCTAAAAAAATTTTTTTAAAATGCCGGCTGGCACGCTAAGATGATCTAAAAAACGCGATTTTTGGTGCTTTGTTGCGAGTATTATTGATTTTTAAAAGAAGGGAGTGTATGAACATATGCCTATAAAAAACTTGTGTGTAAACGGATAAAAAAAGGAGAAGACGAATTTCTTCTTTTCTTTCTCTTCCCCTAGTGACCTAGTAGTGACAGACGTTTTGCTATAAAATAAAAACGGAAAAGGAACATGTACATATACAAGAGAATGACTGTCTCTACTATGTACAAGCAAGGAAAGGAAATAATAATTAGGTATCCACAATTTTTGAATTTAAAATGACGGGAGGGGAAAGATGTTCCTTTTTTTCTCATTAAGCTGTAGAAGACATCCAGTCGATATTATTATTTTTTTCAACAATCTTTTTATATAAACACATCTCAAGGCATGTTTCTATGCATGTTGACGAAATATCGCGCTTGCGACATTTCTTTTTTTTCTATTTAATTACCAATGGCAACTAAAAAACTAACGAGGTCAAGAAAAGTAATAATAAATAGTTGATACTTTAATATACGTGTACATGTTTTTCTTGATAAATTTTAATTGTTTCACGTAGAGTATAAATTTTAACTTAAAAAAATAAAGTTTGTTATGTACGTAGCTATTAAAGGTTTCTATTGAGGTGTAGAAGACAGCCATTGATGCAATAAACAGTAGCGGATGTCTAGTTCAAATTTGAAAATTTTTTTGGTATTCTCCTGATTCTAACTTAGATGTTTTATCAAAATATAACAAATATGTATGTATGATGAGACTACGATCAGCAAGAATAGGTTTGAAGTGTAAAATTGTGAATTGAAAATTCTGCACCCAAACGTTCGTAAATGGCGGCTGCCCAGTCTTTAGAAACTGTCAGACATATTTTGAGTTGAATGACTCAGGTTCAGACACTGATATTTTGAAGATGTGTTTTGTGCCAGCTTAAGTTTTTGCTTGTGCCATGTCTTTTTCTATGGACAATTCGACTGTACCGGGACAAATAAACATTTAATTGAAAGGATCATCTCACTATACAAAAACAATCAAGATTAGAAAAGTTATCTGACTCGCGTCAAGTTGACGTGTTATTGTGCAGGTGTGTCTAGCATTTAAATCAAAATTGATGTTTGAGTATTTAATTAAACATTTTATTTACACATCAAATGAAAGAGGATTTTATTTTTGCAAGCTTTAAATTATGTAAATTAAAATTTAATTTTACTTCCAAATGAACCGACTACATTTAAATAAATTTCCATTTTTTCTAAACAAAAATACTCAAATGTCCCTTTTTTCAGCTGCTTAATCTACCAGTCAGCAGACTTTTTTGCTTTGCTCAAAAAATATCCTTTACTCATCCTGAGAAAATTAAATCGATTTAAAGTAGCAGAAAAGCTAGTAGTAAGTACTTGATATTTGTATTTGTTAGTTTCTTTTTTAATATCTTTTCATTTATAAAATTACGGATTTATTTGTGTGTGTAGGTGTATTTTTATATGAAAAATAGCTTTTCTTAGGGGAGATTTACTTAAATAAATTTAAAAAGTCTTTAATTTTTTTTCTGAATATTTTTATTCAATTCGTTAAAAATTGATTTTGTTTTTCTTTTTTATTTTCTCTGTGCAATTTAAAATAATTTTTGCATCACACTTAAAAATTTTTTAATGAAAATTTTCTTATTCTTTTTTTAAATATGTAGCTCCACTCATTTTCTTGGAGGTTTTTAGTAGAGGTCGGTAAAATTGCATTCCAGGGATTTTTTTCAGAAATTTTTGCGGGACAGGGTCCTGTAAAATCCCGTACGGGATCCTGTCTCTGCCGACTTCTATTTTTACCACTAGAATATCAAAAATCTTTTCTAAATAATTATTAACCGATTATCAAGCATTTAGACTTTTAGGTTAAAATCACAACAATTTTTGTCTCGTTTACTAACTACATAAACTACACTTGTATTTTTGTATCTTTTTTTATTAAATTTTGAAATCATTTAATTTCTACTTTATGTTTAGAATTTAATTTTTTGACCCTCGCTCTTGAAATTTTGTTAATTTCGACTTTTTAATTAAAAATGGGCTAAAATAGAGGGTATAATTTCGGAATACTGAACAGAAAGCAAATGGGTCAAGTTATATGTCATTCGAAAGAGCTCGTCGAGTTGAGTCGAATGGTGAAAAAATTTTCGTGCGGACTCATAAAGGGGCTGAGATACAGGTCCTCGAAAATCGAAAAACCATAGGGGGGACCAAGCACTTTTTTGGGGTCAAAAATTCGAATATGCAAATAATAGCTCATTCGAAAGAGCTCCTCGAGCTGAGTCGAATGACACCAAAATCAACGAAATCCGACTTGATTGGACAAAGTTATGATCTTTTCTTTTAGCTCCTTACCTATGGCATCTGTGGAGATTTTTGCTGCTACGGAGGCCCCAAATATGTCCAGAGCAAGTGAGATAGGAATAGGTTTATGTTACGAGCCCAGACCCATCGCCCGTAGACTCCCCGCGAGGCGCGTGCCGCAAAACCCCGCGCGAAGCGCGGGGTTTTGCACAAGCGCCTCGCCGCCGACCCATAGGTTTAGGTTTTCTTGAATTTTGTGTCGTAACTTTGTCTAATCTTATTTAATCACGGTGATTTTGGTGTCATTCGACTCAGCTCGTCGAGCCCTTTCGAATGAGGTATAATTTGCATATTCAAATTTTTTTGACCCCAAAAATTTTCAAATTTCGGGGGTCTGTAACTCGGACATATGAAGTCGGATTTCGTTGATTTTGGTGTCATTCGACTCAGCTCGAGGAGCTCTTTCGAATGAGCTATTATTTGCATATTCGAATTTTTCACCCCAAAAAAGTGCTTGGTCCCCCCTATGGTTTTTCGATTTTCGGGGGCCTATATCTCAGCCCCCCTATGAGTCCGCACAAAAATTTTTTCACCATTCGACTCAACTCGACGAGCTCTTTCGAATGACATATAATTTGACCCATTTGCTTTCTGTTCAGTATTCCGAAATTTTTCCAAATAGAGATTGGATTTGAGAAGGATAAACAGTATTTCGGTATAGGTTCGGTCTTTAATTATGTACAAACTTTTAGAGTTGATTTTTTAAATTTTATTTCTAAATTACGTCAGAGTGATTTTTACAAAATTTTTTGTATAATTTTTTAAAATTAAATTATCTTCTTTTAATTTTCAGATTTTAATTAAATATTTAAATTTAAAAAATAAAAAAATGTTAGCTCCAATAGTGACAAAAGATATGAAATTATTTCCTTCACAGCCATTACCGGCACGAATTAAAAATGGTTTTTTTTAAATTTATTTTTCTAAAAATATTTTTAATTTTTTTAGTTCGTTCTAGAGCTCAAAGTTTGCAAGATTTTGCTAATGGAAATGCAATACATGTGGTAATTTAAATTTGTTTGTGACTTTTATTTTAATTAATTTGGTTTTGAATTTTGCGTTCTAGAGGGGTTAAAGAGGGCACACTCGATTGCCTCATAAATATTAAAAAGCCATTTCTTTCTCTTTTTTTTCGGGGCCAGTAATCTCCACTTTGATTTTTTATAGAGAATAACTCATTTAAAATAAAATTCGTTGTTGCTTACTGGTCTCCAAGAAAACTTTCGACATTTTTGGGGAATTTTCAAGGACCAATAGTCTTCACTCCTCAGTTCATGTTTATTTTGAATATAAAAATATTTTAAAAATAATTAAATAAAAAATATTTCTTATTTTTTAAAGACTTCTTCGTCAGCAGTTTCTTCAAATACCCATTTAGTTATCACAGCAAATGCTGCTAGAGCAAGAAATTCTCAAAGTATTGGAAGTCTTCCAACAAATTCAGTTCTCGCTACTTCTTTTCAAAACGCTCAAACAAACAATGCTGTTATGGTTATTCCTTCTGCTAAAACGCCTCCAAAATATTCTACAAGTTCAGGTTAATTTTTAAATAACAATTTTGCTGTTTTGATGCATTTTCGAATCAAAGTAAATTCAATCAAATCTCTCTAATTAGCTTTTTTCACGCATCAATTCCCTTCATACACAAGCTTTATTAGATTCTAGCAGGGCTTTGGTTTGACTCCCTCTTGCATATCATCTCCCCTTATATATCAGCTAATTTTAAATTAGGTGTCCAGGGGTGTCGTGTTTGATAAATCTCGCCGTATTATCTCAAACCCTTTTTACTATGAAGGTAATAAAATGTAATATTACTCGAGGTAACATAAACCGCTGATTTCTGATTAAAATCCCTTATATGTTTTTAATAGACTAATCCAATTTATCAAAAATGAGTTAGTATTATGATTTTAAAAATATTTTAGGGGCTTGATATTTTTGTCCTGATAATAAAAATTATAATTTAAATTTTTATTAATCAATTTTAGCTTCGTTACGCAAACCATTGGATGCAATTGTTGAAGGTTTTTATAATTTTTCCTTATTTTAATTGTAAAATAAAAACATTTAAAGGTGTTGAATTGTCTGCTCAAAGTTCTTCAGTTGCCCAAGATCCATCTAAAGATCAAAAAACAACAAAAATTCAAAATAAAAAAATTAAAAGTTCGGATAATCAATCTCCAAGTAAAAGTGAAACAACAAAAACAATTAAAACTTCAAAAACTTTTACACATCGATCAAGCCATGACGATGTTATGTCATCTTCTAATAAGACTAATGCAAAAAATGACGAGAAGAAATCAAAGAGAACTCAAAGTGTTGAACGGCAAAGGAAGAAGAAAGGTTGGGAAATTGAAATTTTTTTGTAAAGGGATTATTGAGGATTTTAATTTTAGAGGGTGGGATAAAGTGTCGCCTATATGTTTTTATAAAAATATAAATTTTTATAACCATCAAAAATTTCGAAAAAAATTTTTTTTAAGTTTTTTCTATCAAAAAATCAAAACAAAAGCAGTTACCCAGGAGTCGGACTCGAACCTCCGACCATTCCCCTACGAACACAGCGCTATCCAACTGCGCCACAGCAGTCAAGAGATTGGCTTGATTTGTTCTATTTTGTTTTGTTTCTAAGTTTCCTCATATATTTTTTTTATCAAAATCATCCAAATAAATCTTTCTTTCGTCACACTCCTTTTCTTTTTTTTTCTGATTAAAAATTTATTTTCTTATTTTAGAAGGTAAAAGCGGTAATTCCTCATCAATAACTGGATGTTTTGCCATTTGGTTAAATTCAAAGTTCCGGAAGAATGGAGGGGGGAATAATGATGGTAATAGTAATACTTCAACTAAGACAACACCTGAACCTTTAATAGATGGTGGAGGGGAAAGCACGAGTAGATGAGAGAAAGGGGAATGAAAAAAATTAAAAAATTTTTTTTTGTTTTTTGGGGGTGGAAAATAAAAAAGAAATTTTTTTCCTTGTTTTTTGCTTTATTTTTTAAAAAATTGTTTTCCTTTGACTGAATTAACTCAAAAATAATTTTTTTCTTTATATTTATAATTAAGTGAAGCATTTTAATTTCTTTATCATTTGGGAAAGTACATATTGATTTCTCAATGAAATTTTTATTTTTTAAAAACAAAAAAATGATTGAGAGGTATTAAAATAATATTTAAATTAATCAAAAATACCTTCAAAAATCCAATTAATGCTTTACTTTCATTTTTTTATTCTCTAAAATTTTTTTAACAAAATTTTGTTTAAATTTTGACAAGAAATTTTGTTGAAAATACTTTTCTTGTATTTAATTCTAATTTAAAAACTCGTGACCAAATATTTTTAACAAAAAGTTTAGTGAATATTTTAAATGAAATCACCAAAAAAATATTATTTTAAAAATTTTGAATTGGTCACTAGTTTAAACTTTCATTTGAAAATCACAAACAACATTCGAGCCATCTGCCTTTGCACAAAATATATATAAAAATCGCTCATTTTAAAAACTTGTTTTAAAACATGTATACAGTCAAAATTAAATTTTATGTATATCTGATCATTTAGGGGTCATCTTTTTAATGGCTGGATGGAGCTTACTAAGCAATACCCTAAATAATGAATTTACTCAATTTTAGATACAATTATTTCAACTCCAAGGCTAACATAAAATTGATAATTTGACTGTAATTGGAATATTTCTTTGTTAAAAATAAAAATATTGTAATTATTATTTTTACTTTAAAAAGGATCAAAAAAATAGAAAATTCAAAATTAATAAAAATAATCAACTCTAGTTTAAACAAGAGGATATTTAAAAGGAGGTGAATTGTCTTTATTTTAATGTTACTAGAGTTGATTTTAAAATAAAATTACAAATATATTTTTATATTAAAATTAAAGGATTGCAACATAATTTGATTTTACAAAAAATTATTTAACAAAAATTTAACAATTTCCACTGCAACCTTTATATTTTAATTTTTTTAAATGTTCCTTTTCTGGTTCTGACACAATATAAACAAGCCTTCCCATTCCTTCATTTTTTTGATTTTATATAAAAATTTTTATCCATTTTTGGATTTTTTGGTCTAAATAAATAAAAAATTTTTTTAATTTATTAAACAATAAAAAGCATTAAATAGCTTTGATTTATTTTTGAGAGAATTAAAAAAATTTTGTTAATTTTTTGTGAAAAAATTAAAAAGAAAAAAATATCAAACAGAGGAAGAGGTGTTTGAATTTTAAAAATTTTATCAATCCGCCAATTCTTCATTTCATTTAATTGAACATTTTGATTTGACTTTTAATTTTTTAAAAAATCATTCAAAATTTTATTGGGAAAAAGTTTATCTAAATTTAAATAAAGAAAAGAATTATAAAATAAGATTAAAAAATAATTTTTTTAATCTTCTTTTATCAATCGGCTATTTTAGAGGGGGGGGGGGTATTTTAGAGAAAATACGGTATATCAACTCTTCTTATCAACTTCAATAATTCAATTTTGGATATTTCCTGACAAGGAGGAAGTTATCTTGAGATAAATTTTTTCGGAAGCAGCTTTAGGGAATGACACGGATCAAGACCAGTGAAAGGACAAGCCACGAACTCTTCAAGAAAAAAAGTCCTCAACTTTTAAGGACGGATTAGGAAACACGGTAAATGTCAAGCTCGTCGTCCCCATGTCCGCAAATGCCATTCTGAAAGAATGCATTTTTCCTGCATTCTTCTCCACTCCTCTCTCTACCATAATTTTTCTCGGGCAAATGACTGATAGGTTAACAGTTTGGCGCGAATGATAAAGGGAGCAAACATGAAAAAGATTTATTTACAGATAAATAAAAATTTTAAAGTATAAAAATCTGTGATAAAGTTCTCGACTATATTTCAAGTAGATAGGTTTATTTTATAAAGAAAATGGTTTGAAAATTTTTATGGCTTCAGAAAATGTTTATAAAAATGTTTAAACAATAAATTTCAGAAAATTTTTAATTTTCATATAATTCTAGCGTTCATTTAGAAACATATTTAAAATTCGGAATTAAAGAATTTTATTTAAAATCAGATCAGAATTAAAAAAATTTAATTTTGATTCTTAATTGTTTTATAATTTACTGGTTTTTATTTCCAATGACTTTATCACAGATTTTTATACTTTAAAATTTTTATTTATCTGTAAATAAATCTTTTTCATGTTTGCTCCCTTTATCATTCGCGCCAAACTGTTAACCTATCAGTCATTTGCCCGAGAAAAATTATGGTAGAGAGAGGAGAGGAGAAGAATGCAGGAAAAATGCATTTTTTCAGAATGGCATTTGCGGACATGGGGACGACGAGCTGGACATTTACCGGAAACACTTCTAACTGATATTATGCTATAAAAACAAAAATTGAGTTGATTTAAATTTATTTAAACATTGTTCATCTCTTCATTTAATTAAAAATGTAATTACCATTTTTCCATATTTCAATTAATTTCTATTTTTTAGTTAAAAATGTTCAATACAAAATTGGTTCTTCTTCTAATAACGCTCTTCTTTGTAATTACTTCTTTCATTTCTCAAACAACAACAACAGAAAGCGATGCACGTTTTGTTAATGACACGGATCAAGACCATTTAGACTTTACGGATTTTAAAGAGAGGGGATTGCCTTTAGTAGAGAAAAAGGCTGAAAGGCGCATAAGACCGACAAATTGGTTTAGGTTTTGCTACGTGTTTATTTTGCCGATTATTGTAACAGCTCTTTGTATTTGTCTAATGGTGAGTTTTTTAAAAAAAATGAGCTAAATGATAGGGGGAGTGGTGATATTTTGGGTGGTTCCTTAGATTTCTTTTACCCTCAAAAATATTTCTAAAAATTAACTTTTTGAAGGTTTGGTCTGCCCACCGCTACAAAAAATGGAAAAAAGAAAAAGCAGAAGCACGGGCTCGTCATCAACAAATAAAACGTTCTCGAAGCAAGAGTAAAACCCGTACCAAATCAGCAGACAAAAAAGAACACGACGACCACTTACAGCCAACAATTCCAGTACCACCGCCAACACCCGGAACAGCAATGCTAACACCAATGGAAAATCTCGTTTCAAGGTCGTTGACAGCCTTAGCGGGGCGAGTTGGAAGTGGAACGAAGTTTCGACCTATTGCAACACGTTCATATGCTGATGGAGTGACAACACCTGATTCCTATAGAAGTGAAGAAGAGTCAAATTCTGATAGAAGAGACGGCAGAGAGGCAACAACTACAGAAGAAAGTATTGAAGACGATTTAGATGAGAGACCAGTTTCTTTAGTTGCTTTGAGTAAAATAGAAAATGTTGGGTCAATTAGGGGATAAATAAATTAATTAAATATATACAAATATTGTTTATTTTTCTTTTGTTGTTGTTAATTTTGTAGAAAAAAAAATTAAAATTATTTGTTAAACTTGTTATTTGTTAAACTTGTTTGTTAAACTTGTTAATTTAAGTGAGGAAAGAAAATAGGTACTAATTTAGAACTTTGTCCACTAAATTTGCATTTCTTTAATATTCCTCCTCTATTTTAACAGCAAACTTTACTTTTTGCCTCCTTCCATAATATCTTTAGGCTTTAGGATTTATGATCAGTTTGTCTTAGATTATTAAATCTAGTAATATTATCCCTTCACTTTAATTATGATTATTGATTCTGATAAATGATTTGAGAAATCTTTTATTCTAATTTTAAGCCTAAACGCATACATATTAATTAAATCGGATGCATATTCATATATGATAGAAACTTGTGAACTTATGAAATGATCAAATTTGTCTCGACTCTCGATCTAGGGCTTGATTCCCGGGCTTGGTCTAGACTCGACTTTTTTATTAACTCCCGAATACTACTAATAAACAGAGCCAACTGAATATATATAAATTTTATACAGTAAATAAATTTAAAAAATTATTTTTAAAAATTAAAAAATGAGAATCAATACACAAGTTAAAGTTAAAAACAAATAAGGTGGATGCATATATTTTTGTCGGACTTTTGTCGGGAACGGAACCTTAAATAAAAATTCGGGAGAAACTTGAGCATTTAGGTCAGATACTTTGCCTATGCGAGATATTTGTATAATCCACCCAAAGATTGTTAGCAATTTAGTTGAAGTATAATTAATTGAAGTAAATCTATTTCCTTCTTTCGTCAATATATCGAATAAAATATCCATTTCATCTTCAAAATTGTAGAAACAAGAAAAATAAATGCTCAAATGTTCAGTAACCATCAAATATTTTGTAGCAAATTCACACAAATTCAGAATATTATAATGTTGAGGCCTAAGGTGTAATGCAACGAATTTTAAATAATTAGGTTTTTCTTCATCAAACAATAATTTGATCATTTTGCAATTAAATATTACATAATCAAATTGTGCAAATTCAAAGGAGCATAGTTGATCCAGGTAGTAATGAATAAGTTGCAGTTCTTCTATTTTTTGGGAGTAATTTTTTATTGCCAGATATGTAGGTAATAGGGTCTTGCTAAAAATAATTAGTATAGTTAACAGCACACAGTTTTGTTTTTCCTCTTTTCGAAATAGGTTTCAAACGGGTCAGGGAAAAATCTGACAAATCGTTTGGAAACGTGCACGGATGTCCAAATTTGTGTCAATTTTGTTAGAAGAAAGTCATTATTATTGCTTTGCTTGCCCATAATGTCTCTCAACCAGAAAGAAAAGTAAGGAACGGAAAATGTTACGTATACCCATATTGTACTAGATCGCCAAAAAAGATAACTAAAAAGGAAAGTAAAGTCTGTAAACTTTATCTACCAACCAAGATAGCCAATTTCGAAAATTTATTTTTTTCCTGATTCCAAACTTTTGAAAAGGGATATTTTTTGTACTTTATTAAAGCATTATTTCTATATTATTCCGAATCATTGTCCTTTATCAGTATAAAAGTTACCTTCACTATATTGTTGTAATTCGATAACTACAGTATACTTGCCATAAATAATTTCAGAACAATAAAGAACTGGATATGCTTTTTCAATTGCTTTTATCCACTAAAAAGAACAAGAAATTAGGGTTAAATGGGAATTTTATTTATAAATTTTTATTTTATTTATTAATATATTTGATTAAAAATAAAAAAATATTTGAATAGAGTTAGTTGAGTGAGGAGAAATGGCGGTTTTGGTTAAAAGTGGTTTATAAATATACCTACATATGTATATGTAACTGTGGGAGTGACATTCAAATATATAAAGAAAGAATTGAAGAAAATGGGAAAATAGTTTTAGGGAAAAAGTAATTTTAAATAATATCAAAAAGGCATTTTAAAATAATAATTTAAATTACTAGTCTAAAGAAGAAGATTGCCCGCAAGAAGATTGCCCGCAAGGTTAAATATAAATTTTAAATAGATAATAAATTTTACCAGAAAAAATTAAAAGTTTTAGTACATATTTATATAGATATCAAAGTTAAATTTTTATAAAAATCCAAAAAATATGCATATACAAACTTAAAAAGAAAATTAATGATTAAAGAAATTTAACAATTAAATTTATTTAAAATATCAAGTGTCATCTGCTCGTGGATCTTCATAATCTTCAAAATTTGGATCTGAATATGTTGTGAATCGACTAGGTCGTGGCCTGTTTCTTTAAGTAAAATATTTAAGTTTTTTTTAATTGGCTAAAGTTCTGCTCAAAATAAATAAATATATCTGATTTTGTTATCAATCAACTCAGCTCAAAGAGCGCTCCGAATGAATTGAAGACAAGTTTTTGAGGTTAAAACAATTTTTGAAAATGTTTTAACAAAAAGAGAGACCAACAAAAAACCCTAAAATTTAAATACCTTTCCAAACTTTCGAAGCTTACAGGATCCGCTTCACGCACAGAAGCACCTATTTAAGTATTTATATTTAGAAGACAGCTTTTCGAATTTAATAAAAAAATTTACCAATTTGAGCAAAACGGTGTTCCCAGAAACTTGGAGTTCTTTAAAAGTTTATTTGAAATAATATAAAGTTTAACTTTTTAAAATAAAAATTTCAACTTCCAAAAAAGTTTCAGGATTACCGAAAAAAAATTCTTCAAATAGGGATGAGCTTTGAATATTTAAGAGAGAGAGAGAAAGGAGTGGGTAATGGATGATTCTGAAAAATCCTTTTGTGAACAAGGCTGAACAAATGTAGGGAAAGTTTTAAACTTTATAAAATGTTTCGGGCCTAAAAATTAATTCTTTTTTCTCAATCAAAATCTATTTATTTCTGGTTACCTTAAAGCAGCACTTAAATAACTAGTCCCAGCAGCTCTGTAATCACTCGGCCCTTTCGTGAACATATACCCAGAAAGTGGTGCTTCCCCCTTTGCTTTGTATTCATTTAAAAGTTTTGTTTCCCAATGTTGTGGACTTAAAAATTGAAAAGAGAAAATTTAAATCGAATTTTAAAAAAATTAATTAAATTACGGTGTTGGAAGGTATTTCCCTTCAGGGCGGCGATACCTAAAAAGAGAAAATTTTTTTTCAAATTTAATTAATTTTAGTGTATTTTATAAATATTATTGAGAGGGACATTTTGTAATAATTATTTATGTACTTGTTCTTTTTTCCCATATGTTTTTTGATTAAGAATTTTTGTTTTAACTTTTAAAAACTTTTTTCTAAAATTCTTTCTATTCAAATCTAGACTAGAGCTCCTAAAAATACTCATTTCCTTTAATTTTTTTGAGTTGGTAATGGGGATATTTACTCAATAAATTCAAAGAGGTTCTATAAAATATTTTCTGATAAATTTTTTTAAATTTATTTAGATTTATTTAAAATTAATTGGAAAATTTTTTTAATCAAAATAAAAATATATTTATTTATTTACATATCAACAGAGTGTTGAAGATCAAAATCAAAATAATCCTTATCGTCTCTGTTTGGTCTACTGTAATATGACCGTGGAATTGATAACTAAAATAATTTAAAAAAATATTTATTTTAAAAGTTTTTATCCTAAAAATACTTTTGTTTTGTTCTCTGTTAAAATCGAGGAACCTTTAAATTCTTAGACACGATTCCCAACAGTTACAGTCAAAATACATTGTTTTCTCGATTAATTACTTCCCTTAGCAATTACCCTTCTTAATAGCAGGTTGTATTTTAAGTACCAATTTAAGGGTAATTGTGAGTTTGTTCCTAATTTTATTCCGAAAATTTTTTCCGATTCAAAGGAATTTTTAAACTTCCGGACTTGCAATAACTCAGACACTTTTCCACCTCCAATTAGAATTTAAAATAAGTTTAAAATCCCATCTCCGATTTTAAAAACTACATACCTATTTCTATTAAAAAATAAAATTCGAAACAATTTAAAGTTTGTTTGAGAAAAGTTAATTAAATGTTAATTAGTTAATATACAGAAGTGAATTAGGCAGTGATCTAATTGGGCAGCGAGTGATTTGGGCAGTAACCGTTGTTTGAGTGTTGAACTTCAAAATTTCCAAAAATAGGTGGGTGATTGTGGACCCGGAGACGTGTTTAAGCCACCCATCTCTTTTCGTTTAATTTTATTGCGATGCCAACTTGTCTTTATAATTATTCAGTTTTAAAAAATTAAAGTAAATACATATACTTAAAGCCGAGATTACGCATAATTATACTTCTAGTGTTACTTGAATTGCTTTTTCGTGAAAGAAAATTTTGAAAAAACGTTTACTGCCTAAATCACTGCTGCCCATATCACTCACTGCCCAAATCATTCACTGGCGAAATCACCAGACACGGTTAATTTTATTTTTTTAATAACATAATGTTTAATCAAACTCCATAACTTATAAATTTTATTTAAAAAAGTATGTAAATTCAACCCAACCCGGACTCGCGGCCTGGTTTTAGGATTTATAACCCGGCTTTCTAATAAAATCTCGTTTCCAGGTTTCCCGTTTTAACCCTGAAAAGAAAATTTGTTTCTGTAAGTTGGGCTTGAAAAATCCTAAACAATAACAAAAAAATTTTTTTTAAATCGAATCTCGAGTTTTAATCAATAATACATAATGGAGAAGAAAAAATTAAAAATTGATTTAAAAATTTTCATGAGAGACTATTAATAATTAATTAATTAATTTAAAATTTACTTGAGAGCATGTAATTAAAAATTTAAAATTTACAATTAATTCATTAACGAGTCAGTTAGAATTAATAGAGGAGTGGGGAGTTTTTCTTGTATTCAAAATCCAAACAACATGAGAGGGGGGTCTTTGACTTAAATTAAGGCTGGATAGACCTCAACTTTATGGAGTTACTTTCAATTAGGGTTGTAAGTTCTTGAAAATCTTTGAATTAAAATATGTATTTAAATTAATTTAAATATTTTTTATTTAAAGAGATGAAAATATTTTGTAAAAATTTATTGTTTTATTTTTTCGTTCACCAATTTCTTGCAAATTTATTATTATTTACTCAAGTAGAGGAAGTAAAAAGTGAATTTACAATGCAAATGCTAGACCATGAATTAAAGAATAGTTTTGACGAATTTGAATATAAAAAAGGTATCGGTATTTACTAAAAAATTTTTAATATGTATGAGCAAAAATAGATAGGTAAATAAACTCAAAAATAAACTCATTTTTCATTTTAAAAAAGGATTGAATCATATATAATTAAATTGATAAATAAGCACCACAAGAGCTAGATTCCAGAAAAAAAACATTTCAGAAACCAAGAGAACACCCTCCAAATCTACTGATATCCCCCTTATTCGCGCGCTAAACTCACCAAATCCACGGTTATTCCTCAAATCCACCGATATTTTGGGATTAAGAGGGATATCGAGTGATTTTTTTGGGAACTTTTGTTAGCTTAGTGATTTTTGGGACCCTCCTATATACGTGGATACCCTCCGATACCTGCTTATATCCCCTAAATCTTTGAGGAAATAATTATCACATCTTATTCACTAAAAAATGAATCACCCTCTTTATCACTTTTAATTTTACCATATTCCACCAACCGAGGTATAAGGCCAGTTTTTTTAGAACATTACACGCCAAAGTTAATTTTAGAACATTACACGCCAAAGCGCCAGAATCAAGTTATCCAGCACAGCATGTGAAAATTTTGGGGATTTTGGAAGGCCAAGAAGCCAGATTTCCTTTTTTCGGCGCCGCAGGCGAAAGTTTTGAAAATATTGTAAGGCCACTAAAATTCTCGCCAATTATAAAATCGGTATTTTTATCGGTATTAAACACTCCGATCCGGATACTGATACCGGCTCGGTATTGATAACGGCTCTGTACCGGTAGTGGGATCTGTCTTTCGGTATCGGTATCAGAAAAATCGGTATCGGAAAAAAATCTTTTGTTTTCCAAAACTAAATCGAAAAAACCTCTGTTCTTCAGTTTGGGTTGGTTCAGAACCGAAGAACACTATAGGAGAAGTGCCTTCCTTATTATCAATAGAGGGATTTCTATTACATGTGGAATACATATATTTATTAAGTATCTGGGCTTGTTCTGATTTATTGAAAAAATCTATTGAATTTAGGTGGTGAAAAGATAGACAGATTAGGCTTTGTATATAAATTATCAGAAGCTTATGTTGTTTTAAATAACCAAAAAAGAGAAAAGGGATTGAAAGAAATTTTGAAGAAAATGAATGAATTAAAGTTAAATAGTAAGGGTGAAAAGTTTGAAATTTATAAAAAAATTTATGAAAAATATTCTGGAAAAATTGAAGAGATTGAGAAGGAGATTGAAATAAAAGTAAATTGTGGAAATTTGTGCAACATTGCCAAATTGGGAAATGAAGGAAAATTGGAGGTTTTTTGTTTATTTTTTTATTAAAAAATATTAATTTAAAAGAATTTTTGAATGGTGGGATGAAAAAAATTTTTTAGGCGAAAGTACTGATTTTAGGGAATTTTAGCCACTTTTTAGCAAACTTAGCAGGTTTTTCAATAGAATGGTTTGTATAATATAATGAATACAAGGCTAACATAGGTAAGATCGAAAATGAATAACTGTGATCTTACAGTATAAGATTTTTGTGTGCCACAGAAAGTGCCCCTCAATCCAATCCGACATCTGTTCATGCGGATATGATCAGAAAATTTATCAAAGATTTAAAAATAATTTCCAGAAATTGCGTAAATATATAAAGAAGCTTGAAAAGGAATATAATTTTGAACAAATATTGAAAGCCGAAGAAAAATGTGAAGAATTAGACAATTATTTAAATGAAGGTAAAAAATTGAAAGAGAAAAAAATTGAAAAATTTTGTGAATATTTCAAACAAAAACGGGAAGAAATTCTGAAAGGTTAAGGAAAAGGAAGGAGTAAAGAGTGAAGAAAACTGAACAAAAATTGTTTTAAAAGATTTGAAAAGAAGATTGGGCTGTTTTTTTAAATTTAAATTTTATCTTTAAACAAAAAATTATTTTTAAATGCCAAAGATAACAAGTCCTCCCATCTATTGTTAAAAATAGGGTAGTACCTCGAGCCTTCGGGGGCGGATGTCGCGGATCGGGGTTTGCCGGGGTAGAGCCTTCGGGGTTAGGGTCGGGGTTTCGGGGGACGGATTGCTACCCTAGTTAAGACCTTGGAAAATTTTTTTGCTTTTAAATATGTCCAACGATACAACCTTCGAATTATCTTTGGAGAAATATGACAAATTCATTACCAATTTTTCAAAAAATTTCGGTAATTCCCAACCAAAATTCCATTTTCAGAAATCGGGAAGACACGTTCCCTTTTTTTATTTATTTTTACTGAGTATAAAAATTTCATATTTTTTTCTCTCAATTTTACCGGGGAAGTTTATTTACTTAAAAAAGCTTTACCAGCATTTCGTCTTCTGTTGCGAATTGTTCTGTTGAACTTCCCGCAGAAGGGAAAGGAGCACTTCTAAATTCTTTGCTAGTTATTGTTTTCATATGTTCTGGCAATATTGAAGTTTTTAAGAGGCGAGCTAAAAAATTAAATTGAAAAAAATTGAAAAACCTGGGAATCCAAGGGGGCCCAAGGGGGGCCGTCGGATGAAGAGGAGGATAACACAAATTAAATTATATGTACTATATTACCTGTTATATCATCAGCAATTTTGCTATATCGAGTTAATTCTGGTCTTTCAATTCCCTGTGTTCTATTTAAATGAGGTGCTGCATAAGGACCTAAAATGATTTTTACTTCAAATATCCAACACCCCGTCCCTCCCACTAACCACTTCCAGCAGAATTTATCAATTTAGGCATTCCCCTAGGGGCTATAGCATCATTAGCCATCCAACTAGGCGCTCTAGGCAAAAAACTTTCGGAATCTAGATGTGTTAATTCAGTGAAAGGTAAATCTGTTGATTGGTGTCGACGACGAGCACGGTTAAATTCTAAATGGTTAAGTTGGGTGTCTTGATATTCATTTAATTGTCTGTTTCGTTCTGCTGTTGCTCTAGGCTAATAAATTGAAAAATATTTTAAAATTTAGAGAAGTCTTTTATTGAAACTTTTTATTTATTTTTAACTTGGAAAAATTGAATATCTTCCATAAAATTAAAATCTTGATATAGTTAAAATAATGGAGGGATCAAAATAGTTTATAAAAAAATCCCCAAATTCTCACCTTACGTAAATTTAAATTAAATTGGTAAACATTAAATGCTTTTTCCTTTAAACTACAAATCTTGAATTCAACCCAAATTATTTATGAATTCTTATAAATTCAATTAAAATATTCAATTTACTTTATTATATGAGGATTTAACACTTTCCTCTAATTGATGCCATGCCGGCTTTCTATCTGTTAATTCTTCAGTAATCCAATCGTCAAAGTCAATACGAGGGAATTTTGGTGTGTTTAACAAATAACGACTTCTAAATATTTAAAAATTTTAATAAAATTAAATTTTGTTTTTTTTCAAGAAACTTTTTCAGAGGATTTGAGACAAAGAAAGTTTTTGATAAAAATTTTAGTAAAGCAGCTGGGCTATAGCTATTTCTCTCCTTTAGCTAGTGCAAAAGGTATTCGGCAGCTGGGCATCTTCAGTAGACCGGACTGATGTATTAGCCATTACACCATCCCGCCTACTGCATAGCCTTAGGAATTAAATAGCTGAAGTGTCCGATGTTCATGCTGTAGAAAAATGTGTGGATGGGAGATGGAATTGAACCATCATGGAATGAGCCCAAACCGAAAGCACAACCGACTGTGCCACCATCCAACCCAATGCTGGGTTATTTATTTTCATTTATGTTCTTTCTGCAAGTGCGGACACAACAATAGCTATATGCTTTACATTTTTATTTTAAAATTTTATTAGAAGGATAATTAAATTTATTAATTAAAATAATGGTTTTCTCTTTAAAATGGATTTTAAATACTAGGAAATAAAAGTTTAGGGTATTAATTTCAAATAAAATTCCTTACGTAGAAGCATCTTCAATTCCTCCTAATTGTTGTTTATCCGGACTTAAAGACCTTCTACTTCTTATAAACGTTCTTTCTGCCCTATCTTGTATTGTAGAATCTCCACTTTTTCGACGCTTTTCCAAAGAAAAGGAAGAATGTTGTCTTCCAATAGCAGAAGTTGAAGAAGAATTAGCTAGAGGGGAGGGTATTGGGGCTCTTCTATTTCTGATTGATTTAAGTAAATTATCAGAATCGTCCAAAACACGTTGTGATCTGTCACTAAATTGAACACGTCTACGTAAATCGCGTAAATATTCTGCTGGGTCTTCGTCGCTAGAATCATCACCACTTACTGTTAGAAAATAATTATTAAAGGATTGAGGAAAGTGGAAGGAGGGAAAGTGGAAGGAGGGATTTTGATTGAAAATAAATTAAAATTAGAGAAAATTTAGCTTGGCTAGATGGAGATACCTATTTCGAGATATGTCGACCTCGGATTCCTTTCAAAAATCGTCTCACCCCTGATCCCGATCGATTTCCAAGTCGGGTTTCTATATAAAATTTTTTATTTAATAATGGGATTTAGTAAATCATACACCAAAAATATTAACTTAATCAATGTCTTATTAATATTTTGAGTAATTTAAAAAGGAAACCGAAAAACTAAATAATAAAAAAATTATGAACTAAAAAATTATATATCATTATATGTATAACTTTGTAAAAATATATTTGGTTATGTATTTCATAGTGATTCTCGGGAAAAGAAAAACCCCGCGAGTCGGGAGGCCAAAAACGCAGGAAAATTTCCCGATTTAGGAGTCAGAATCGGGATACCTGAGCATCACTAATATTTTAATATCTATTTTAATTATATCATTACCTCTTGTCACATTATTATTAATATTTAAATGTCCAATATTATTACTACTACTTGGTATAGAAATAATTGAAGATGAAGGTTCATGTCCATTTTCAATAGGTTCTGAGTTTTCTATAACTTTTGTGTCATTTTCTCCTTCCATTTTAATTAGATGGAAATTGAATTTTAGTAATTAAACAACAGAATATTTTATAAAAAAATTTAAATTTGTCAAAAATTTGAAAATTATTAATTAAATGTTTATTGGAATTGTTGACTTTTTATATTATATAATTTAAAAGTATATTAATTATTATCTAAAAATTGTAGAGGGATTTAATTAAAATAATAAACGAAGGTTGAGATCATTATTAAATTGCTCTGTTAATATTTTAACGATATTTTTACGATATAGAGATCAACAAAGGATAAATAGAAAATTGAGTGAATAAATGAGTAAAATAAAATTTCAAGTGGAAGGCGAAAAATGTAGTCCAAATAGAAGGGAAGTAGTGGAAGACATAGGACTCGTCCCCCAAAGTTTTATGAAAAATTGAGATCCGCTAAAGAAAAGTGAACTTGTCATATTACAATAACAAAATGAATATTTAAAAAATATAAACAAGTTTTTAAAAAAGTTTAAGAAAGTTTAAACAAAAAAATTTCAATAAGTCTTTCAAGAGAATATCTATAGCAATTCCAAGAAACGATAAATTGAGCAAGAAAAAAAAAGAAAATAGAAATTGTTTGCCTTTCCTTTCCTTTAAACAGTCAAGTCGATTAAGTGGAGGGATATAAGGAGGATATAAAAATAAATATATATTTTGATCAGTATTGGAGAGTAGTTAGTATGTATGTTTGTCGTTCGAGAAGACAACCAAGAAAAGCTTTAAACAACGTGATTTGTCTAATATAAAGTGGTTATTTAAGAGTAAAAATAGAGAGGAGGGGAATAAATGTTGTTATTGTTGGTGGTGGGGGGGGGGTGGTGGTGGATATATTACGTCTGACAATAAGTATATAAAAATGTGGATTTTTGAGGTATTTAAAGGGATAAAGAGATAAATAATATAAAAGAAAAAAGTCAAAAAAGAAGAAAGTGCATCATTTTGTGGAAATAAATGAAAGGAGAAGGAAATGGGGGCGGTTTGGATCTAGCTGAAAGAAGAGGGATTTTGCTTTTTCTCTTTAAGTAGCTGATGAATTTCCAGCTGCTGACAACTGCCTGTCCTTGCAGCCTTTAACTAAATAGCAAAAATGTTTTTATTTATTTACCACTAAACACGCAAAATATCTTAGACCAATACTCTCGATCTAAGGCTGTGTAAAGAGAAGAGAAAGAGAGACGGGGAGAGAGGATTCCCTCCTTCCGGTGATCCTTCCCCATTAATTCAACAATAAATCTACATTTTTTGTTAGTATGTCGAAAAATAATCGAATAGAGAAAATAACATTGAATGGCCACAACAGCCTCTGTTGGGAATCGATTGGAGGATATAAAAATTTCTGAAAGTCTACTGGAAAGAAAAATAATCTTTGATTAAATTTAAGATTATTCACATAAATTAGAATTATTAAATAAAATAATTAAATAATCTTGGGGATAATTAAAATCTCAGCAATATTCCATTTCATTTGCTTAAACTAAAAATATAAAATCAAAAATTAACAAAAATTTCGAGTTTTGAAAAAACCGAAAGTAACCGGACGACAGTCAAAAATAGAGAATTAATTAATATCCAATTCTAATCTTATTATAAAAAACAAGTTTAAACAATTATGCGAATTGAAATTAGTTAGTAAAGAAGGATTCTAGCAATTAAATATTAGAGTTCACCGGAAGTTCCGGTGTTTTTTGGTCCGGTGAAACACTATTAAATATGTGTTGAATTCTTTAACAATACATTTTAAAATTTAATAAAATATAGTTTTTGTAAGTAAAAGTCTACTTTCATTTAAATCATTATTCTTTTTAGAGCAACTTGATTTCGGTAAGAAATCACGTATATTATGGCTACGTCTCTTTCGTCGTCCTCCGCAACATGAAAGGCCTTTAAATTAATTTAATACACAAAAAGTATTTTTTAAATAAACTACTAACATGATTGGGGGGAGCAACAACAACACCCACAACTGCAAAATTATTTTAAAAATATTTTTATAAAAATTTAAATTTTCTACCATTTACAACAACAAGGACAAGTACATGGAAGTCTAAAAATAATTGAAAAAAAAATAAAAAAATATTAAAGTCCAAAACCTAATGCAGATTGGCCCTTTATGACAAAGACAACAAGAACAACAAGGCCTTGAAAGAATAATTTAAAAAAATTAAAAATTAAAGTTTTTATTTAGTTGTATACCAGTGAGTGTTCGTTTAAACTTTAATGGGAAAAATAATTAGGAATAGCCAATTAAGGAAGAAAAACGCTTTAATATTAATTCAACCTTAATAGTTTTAAACATTAATTTTATGAATTTTGGTGGAGGAAAGATTATGTCACTTTAAGACTAACAAAATTTTCTTCCAGTCTAGCTATTATAGCAAAAATTAAAACCATTGGTCAGTCGGTGTTGAGGAAAGGGTGATCGGATAATGTCTCCCTCCAACCCTTTGTTATTTTCTGGAAATGTTTTTTGGCTGATTTATTCTAATCAGTTAGTTTATCCAACAACAAAGATGAATTTCCAACCTACAACAACATGGACCTGTACAACAACAACACCCATCTGCCTCTGTTTTCAAGGGAAAATGAGACAAAAAAGTTAAAAGAATAAAAAACAGTCCAACAAAGGAATGAAAAATAAAATAATTATTCATTTTTAGATTAAATAATAAATTAAAATTGGGCAGAAAAAACAATTTTACATCTTTTTTATAGTCTTGTTAGAAAATAAAGACAAAAATGAAGAAAAAACACAAAAAAAAACATTGTTCTTCTTTTAATAAATTTTCATTTTCTAGGAACAAAAAAACTTTTTTAACGTTGTCCTCAATTACTGAACTAAAATAAATTTAGTTGGGATAATATTTATTTGTAATAATTATGTCTTTGTTGTAGTTGTTTCTCGTAATTCGTTTTTAACGTTAGAAAATTGGTCGAAATGCAACAAAGGAAGAATAAAGAAAATTATTTTCTTAATTAAAGAAAATAAAATTATTAAAAAATTATTTTAACCGAGTTTTGTAGATAAATATATGTATAGTTATGAAAAATTGTTGGAAGATTAATCTTATACTTAAAAAATCTTTTTGAATAGTCTAGATAGCAAGTCTCCAAAAAGCACGTCTCTCTTCTTATTACGTCTGCGCAATTTGGTCTCTCGTGTAAAACTTGCAATTAAGATTTGACTGTATTCAGAAAAATAGGACGAATTTTACCAATTTTCAAAAATTCATAACCTCGCCCAAAATCCATATTAGCTTCTCAAAATTTGCATGAGTTGTATTCTATCTTTGGTTTACAGAAATGCAAAATTTGAAAAAATTCGGGTGGGAGGGTTAAAAGATATAAGGGTTTAACTAACGAGACAGAGTTCCCCTCTGACACTCAAACTCTGCGATGAAATCGGCACTCAAACAGCTATTAATTATTGGCACTGAAACTACCGTGAATAAAGTACAAAAAGTTGAATGTCTAACGTCACTCTTCCCTTAAGCACACTATTTTTCAATCGCTCAATTTTCCACTTAACCCGCCGTGTGAGTCCTGGCTCAACTGAGTCCCAGCCCTATAACTCAAGTACGGGTTGATAATTTTCAAGGTTTTTGCTACCATTTGATAGAGCATTAAATGGACTACAATATACCAAAAAATCAAAATTTTCGATTGATTGGAAAAAAAGTTATGATCTAAAAACTAACTTTTTCGAAAAAATCTGATTTTTTGGCACTTTATCAATCAATTTTTTTACCAGTCGGGCAGGAATTTTTATTTTTTGGTATATTGTAGCCTATTTAATGCCCTATCCAATGGTACCAAGAACAAGAAAAGTGACCATCCCTTCAGCAGTTATTGTGTCCGGGACTCAATTTAGTTATACCCCTTTTCTCATCCTTGCCAAACTTGGAACTGGAAAGTGTTTTTTCATGTTCTTCCAGGTTGTCTTAAACTTAAATTTTTTCAATTTTAGATGTTTAATGTCTGCAAAACAAATTATCGAAGCTTTCCTTCCTTTCTTACAAAATTACGTTTTCTTCATTATTCACGTTATTTAAAAAACATAAATGAATTAAAAGAAAATAATATTCAATCAACAAGTAATTTAATTCCCGATGAAATTGAACAAAATTTACAAAGATGGGAGGAAGGAATAAAACTTGGCTTTGATTTCTCAGAAAATCCCAATGTAAATCAACTACAAGATCTGTGGATGGGGTTATCTTTGGAATGTGTTGATTTTAAACAACATTCAAGTGCTTTTATTACTTTATCAACTAGAAATGTTTGTTTTTATATTTGATAATTTGGTACTTTATATCAGAATTCCAGATTAATTTTCCTTTTGTTCTTTTCTGTCTTGGAGTTTTTGCTGTTGCCATTTATTTTTTCCTCCGAATAACCTAGGTACTTTATGAATATCCCGCCCCCCCCCCACCCCATTTGAGTCTCAGATTAATTTTTTATTGTCAATCATTTTTTCCTTCAAACATTACAGCTAAAAGCCAAGTATTAAGAAGGAGAAAATAGACGGCAACCTAGAAGATCAATCCTTTTGCAAAATTTAACATTTATAAGGAAAGAAATTTGACCATTACGAGGCAGGAAAGATAAAAAGGAAAATTAATATGAGACTCAAATAGGGTTGGGGGTCGGAATTTGATAAAGTACTTTGCCTTTTATTATATTATGTTGAGGGAAATTAATGATTGACAGCGCAGAAGGAAAATAATCTGACAATGTCTTGAATAGGAGGGATATGAACAAAATACCGCTAATTTTGTTTTTTTGATTAACTTAAATTATTCTAAAGTTTATTATCCTCCACATAATAGTATTTTAATATTTTTCAATTTAGATAGGGGATGGGAGGTACGAACCAAACTATTATCGTTGTTTCGAATATTTAGTAATTACCAGTAATCCTACAAATTTTAATTTTCCGATCATTATTTTCAATAATTTGTTTTTAAGCTATCAAAATCACAACTTTCTTCTTTACGTCTTTTGAATCTTAGTGTTGCTAGAACTCTTGATTTGAAGATTTTGGAGCCAAACAATGATACAATTATTGAATGTGCTTTTTTAAAACTTTCCGATTACAATATTGTAGTTAAAACAAATATTTTTGATGCTTCTAATTTGCGTGGAAATATTAAGGTTTATTTTTAAATTTTAGAATTTTTTTGATAAAAGTTCTTTTTTTGGCGGAGGGGGGTTGTGAGATGTGTAAAATTTTACAAAATAGCAATTGTCTTACTTTTCAGGGAAAATATTTTGATATTCGTTTAAGCCAGAATTACTCATTAAAAAAAGCAATTAATTTATTTGCAAATCGAGAAGAATTTACTAAATACAAAGGTTATGATGCAATGCTTTATGCCTTCAAATGTAAAAAAATGCCTAATTTTGGGGATGATCCGGATATTGAAACACTTATGCCTCTTTACAAGGTTAACCCTTTTTGGTACTTGTGTGTTATTCCAAACGAGTTTTTGCAGACAAATTTATGCTGACATTTATGTACTGCAAGGTCAAAGGTTCTTCTCTACTCGGTTTCACTCAATTTTCTCTGTCACTTCTTCAATGAAAGCATCAATAAGACCCTTCGGTACATAAATGAGTCCGCATAAATATGTCCGCAAAAACCGGTTTGGGATAATCCACAAGTACCTTTTTTTAATTTTAGTCTGGATTTTGGATTATCTTATACAGTGGTGGCCTTAAGTATTGCAACGCCATTGTTTTATTTTTTTGTCGCATCTTAACTTTTTTAAAAACGCTTATTAAAAGTAATTTTATCTTATTCTGACCTATTTTTTATGTGCTTTAATATTAAAAAAATTAGAGGAAAAAAACCTTTAATTCCACCAAAAATTATAGGTATATTGGTTCGAAGACCAATATTCACAAAAATTTAAATAATATTAGGTTGATTTATTTTTAATACTAAAGCGCATAAAAAATAGGTCAGAATAAGATAAAATTACCTTTAATAAGCGTTTTTACAACAAGTTACGATGCGACAAAAAAATAAAACAATGGTGTTGCAATACTTATAGCCACCACTGTAATCTCGACAGATAGGATTTCGACAGCCTTTAATAATAATTTTTATTTTTAGAATTATGACTCGTCGCAATTAACTGCTCTTTCTGCTTTACTAAATAAAAACCGTCCAATAGTTGCCGTTCATGGAGCGGCAGGAACAGGCAAAACACTTCTTTTGGCTCAGTATTTGGATATTTTGTCAAAATCTGACGAATCTAAAGATATGCCTATTGCCGTTATTTCACGCTCAATTTCTTCACTTTATCGACTTATTGACCTTTATTGCTCTATTGCTAGTAAAGAAATATTGAAAGAAATACCTTTTATTTGTTTGAAGGAATTTGATGTGGCTAGTTCAGATTTCTCTATAAAAAATCAAAATGTTTTACAACTTGTAAAAATGGCTAGTTTTCAGAGTTTTCGGAGGATTTACGATGAAGCGACCTTAAAGATTTTAGAAGAATTGAGGAATCAAAAAAGGTTTAATGATTAATTTTTTGTAGATAATAGTTGTAGTTTTTGTTAGGAAAGATTTTCAAAATAAATTCCAGGAAAATTTAGAAATTAAGGTTAGGATGTATAAGTTAACAAGGGAACATTCTGAACTACCACCAAAAATTTTGCGATGAAACATACACCATTGTGTAGATCAGGATCGATTTGCTATTGGACTTTTTTTTATTTCGGCCCTACCCCCTAAATCGGAAAGTTATAGGGCTTCAAAGTTTTCGACTTTTGGGGTTGTCGAGTCTCCCTTATTTTGCTTATTAAAGAGAAAACTATTTGAAAATCGTTTATTTCAAACTATTTTTTCATAACTATTTTTCAATTATTTCTGTTTACAATTCTTTTCTTTATAAATTTTTAATATTTAAAGGAACCAGAAAAATTCTTCATTGACTCAACAAAGGATTGGTTTAATAGACGAGGAAGTTTGCAAATTTATTAAAAAGAGGAGATTTGTGTTTTTAACATTTAGCTTTTCAAGACTTCAATTTTTAGAACAAATTGGTGTGAAATTTAGTGGAGTAATTGTTGACAATGCTGAGAAACTAATTGAACATGAGAATTGGCATGTAATTCTAAAAACGGTTTGTTTTGAATTTATAAAGGTTTTTGGGTAATTTTGAATTTTTTTCCTTTTTTCCCTTCTCAATTTGCAAATTTATCAGACATTCCTTCCTCAATTTCCTTCTATTTTTATATGGGGACTTATCTAAAAACCCATATGTTGCCCTTCCATCAGAAACCTTTAGTCGGCAAAAATGAATTTTCAATCCTATCAACAACATAAAAAGAAGAATGTTTTTACACTCTCGTTCTAGTATTCCAAAAATCCAATCATATTTTTTATGATTGGCACAAAATTTTGATTTGGTAAATGTTTTTTATAAATTAGACCAATAAAACTACAATTGAGCTGTTAATAAACCGACTTCGACTGCAAATTTAATTTTATTATTTTTGCATTGAGGAGGGGCCAAAAAAATTTTAATTTTTAATTTTTCAGTCACCTTTTGTCAGATTATTTGGAGACTATTGTCAGTATAGTAAAAAAGTATCAAATGAACAATCAAAGTTAGATTATAATAAGACTCTCCTTCAACGACTTGATGAAGATTTTGGTGCTGATTCTAATGTTAATTTTCATCTTAACCGTCAATATACTTCAAATCCAGTAATTCGTGCTTGGGGAGATTCTGTTTTTTATAAAGAAAGGAAAACTCTCCCTGCTACTAAATCTGTTGAAAAAATGAATTTGAATGAAATTTTGAAGCCTAACATAAAAAAGAATAACACACTAAAATTGGTGACAGAACCTTTAGTTTTGGTTGATATTAGCAAATTGGAGGGGGAATGGAAGGAATCAATGTTTGAGGTTTTTTTTAAATTAAAGAAATAGAAAAATAATTAATCAATTTTAGCCAGAAAAGGTTGCTAGCTTAAATACTCAATATAATTATGAAGTTTATCGAAATTGGGGAATGGCTCTAATAACTGCCCAACATATTAATCTTTTAATTGAAAATGGAATTGATCCGAAGGAAATTGCTTGCCATTTGAGCAGTTTTCATCATCATCTTATTTTGGAAAAAATTTTTGGTAAATGTTTGATTTTACAGGGGACTTCGCAAGTGACAAAAATTTTTTGGCCCTATCATTTTGCGAATTAAAAAGTTATCTTAGATTTCTGTTATTTCCTTGACTGCGTTTGTCTCCGAGTAATAATAAAATAAAGACAGTAAGAGAATTTTCCAAGAACCGACAACCCCCTTCTTCAATGTTGATTAGAGATAAAAAATGAAGGGGAGAAAAGCGGACATTTAATAAATTTATTCAAAAATTTTTTAGGAATTCTTTGGCCATATAATTTGTATAAATTCAAAAGAATTTGCGGTCGAATCCGGGGAATGCTTACTGGACTTCATTTCTCGGTTTGTATTCGTGCATTTTTGGACAATGAATTTGCTAGTACGGAGGATGATTATCTAAAATTATTAACAAATTGGAATTTTGGATTATCGAGAGCGAAATATCAATTTATGTTAATTAGTGACAGCAATAATTTGAAAAATAATTGTATTCCAAGTAAGTAGAGGTAAACGGACGTAGGACGTTTATGGCGGAGGCCTAGAGACTCCGGCCGTTTTAGGAGCAGGACCGTAGCCAGGGGGTAAGGGGGCCCTCCTCTTTTTAAGATTAGAATTATTTTATAAAATGTTATTCTCAGGAAATGACTGTTTTTTGTTGTTATTTTTTTATTTTAGAAATGAAGGAGATGCTCGAATGTTTTCAATCAACTAGAGGAGGTATAATTGTTGGACCAAATGATATTTTTCCTTTAAGGAGTGGGCAATTTGAAGAAATTAAAAATTTAACTAAAAAGAGATTAAGAGAATTTAAATAGTTTTTTTTGTTTAAAAATGTTTTTTAATTATAATTTAAAAAACTGAAACGGGTTTTTAAAAATGTATTTTTTTAATCTGTTAAAGTTATTTTTATGACTCGTTATAAAGATTTGATTTATCTTGGTACTTTTCTGTTATGCCACCTCCCCCTAAATTAATACTAAAAATGTCGTATATAGTGTAATAAAACGTCGAATTGTACCACTTTTTTCCGGAGATGCCAGTGTAGTTAAAAGCTCATCGAAAGAGCTATCGAGTTGAGTCAAAAGAGACCAAAATCACCTAAATCTGATTTGATTGAACCGAGATACAGGCCCCTGAATATTGCAGAACCATAGGGCGATTTTTCTTGTAAAATATTTCCAATATCTCATTCGAATGTATTAAATAGCCATAGAAATCTACAAATTACAAAAATAAACTAAATTTTTTCTTATTCAATAAATTTATTTTGTTTCTCTTATAATTTCCAAATCTACAAATTATTATTTAAAAAACAAGTTTTTCTATACATGGAACTTTATTATTTACACAAAATTTTGTTTTTAATTGTATATTTGCTACTTTTATTAGCCCGATTAGGGACGGGGAGGGAGAGAGAGGGACACATTGTGCTTTTAAATAAATTCGAGAAGTAAATGGATGAGGAAATGAAGAAAAGGTGTTGGTTGTTGCTTTTTTCCTAAAAAGCTAATTTTTGTTTCTTTCCAAAAAATAAAATATTAATTAAAAAATTATTTTTAAATATGTTTTTTTCAATAAATTCTAAAAAATATTTTTTTTGAAATTTTTAATTGGATTATTTCTCTACTTTTTGGTAATTCTTTAATTACTAGATTGGATAAAAAATTTTATAATTTTCTTTTAAAATAGGCAATAGTGTTTTTAACTACAGCTACAGGTTTCTGTAATAATTGTCAATGTTGTTCCTCTACAAATCATTTAACAAACGGACAATATTCTGAAGGAAATAATGTTAACGAAAATGAAATAAATTCAAAGTTTTTCTAAAAAATTTAATTAAAAAAAGAATTTTTCTCTAAATTTAAAGCCGAAATGACCACCATTTTGCCACTTCCCCACAACTAACATTTTCTATCCCAAATGCAAAGCCAATTCCTTTACTCGAAACAGAAAATGGATTACAAAAATATTACAAAATAGATTATAATGGAATTAATCCAACAAATTTAAATCAAAAATCATTTTCCCCCTCAAAAACCCTTTTATTTCCAATTCCCGTTGCTGCATTAATTGTACAGCCAAACAGTTTATCTCAAATTGGTTGTAATTGTTTAAAAGGAAATTCTGTTAATAAACCTCCCCAAATAATTGAGGAAGATGTTCCTGAAGAGAATTGTGAAAGTAGATGTGAAAAATGTACGGGAGGAATAAATGAAGAAAGTGGGGGAGATGAAGGAAATAATTGTTGTGAGGAATGCCAAAATATTTTGTTGGAAAAATCGAGAAAAGAAGAGGAAAATAAAGGAGAACACCAGCAACAACAACAATTAATTTTTCATCAAGAACCCGAAAGTAATAAAATTCCGTTAGAGGCACGTTTAATTATTTGGATATACATATAACAAGTTTTAGTCCTTAGAATTTTGTTCTACCTAATTTTTCTTTTTTCTTTGCCTGTGTTCAAATGCTAAATTTTATTCATTATGTTCACAAAACCTTCTGTAGGGTACACCCCAACTTACCGCGAGCCCAACTTGCCGCAGAGCTATAACTTCGTTCAGAATGGTCGAATCCGGGACGCCCTGGTATGGTTCGATTCAGCTCGTCGAGGCGCATGGAACCATACCAATGCGTACCGGATTCGACAATTCTGAAAGAAGTTATAGCTCTGCGACAAGTTGGGCTCGCGGTAAGTTGGCCTGCTCCCCCTTCTGTATTAGCGGTCCATTATAAAATATTTAAAAATTAAATTTTTTTAAATTTTTGCTGTGCACTAAAAGTGTAAAATTTCAGTCACCATAAATTAAAGTCTCATGTAAAAATCCCCGAAATTATTCCCAATTTCTAAATTTTAGCATAAACAAATATAAAAAATTCCAGATCTTCAAAAATTTTGTTACCAAAAACAGAGATGGTCTTCTACCTCCAGAAAACAACAAAATTCCCAACACTTTCCAAGAAGAAAGTTTAGAAACCCTCAAAAGAAGATTAAAAGATATTTCAGAAAAAATGGATTTATTAAAACAATTAAATGAAGAAATGCGTTCACCAATACAGCAACAACAAACACAAAATCACAGAACATTTCCGCTTACAAAACCAATATTTTATGGAAAAGAGGAAGAAATTGGAGAAAATAATAATTTAATTTTAGGACAAAAATCAACAGAAAAAGGTTGATAATTCCTTAAATTGAAAAAAGGAAAAGGAAGATAAAATAAAATTATTTTAGAGAATCCTCCTCATTTTTACCCAGTACAAAATTTTTAATTAGAAATCAGCACGAAACAAAATCTCTTTATTTCTCTAAAACCGGTCTCCAATTTTAACTCAATCAGAGGTCCGTGATCATTCTCCTACTTACTATTAGTTCTTTTTTGACAGAAAAATTCTTTTTGGATATTTTACTTAAATTTAAATTTAAAAAAACTTCAAGAAAAAAAAGTTTTTATTTAAAAATTAATATTTTAAAAATTTTTTGATATAAAATTGTTTTTCTTTAAATAAATAAACAGAAATTGACACCAAAAGCAAAAATAATATTTTAGAACAACAACAAAAACAATTATTTTTTGCACCTTCCAAGTTTGAAAATGAACAAGGAATTAAAACAAAAATTATTTCGGAGGCCTCAACAATTCCAATAAATAATGAAAATATAAATAATAAAACGGTTGAGAAAAAATTTTATAAAAAATTTATAATATTTAATTAAAAAATTTTTTAATTTAGAGTTTTTCCTCCCAACAAATATATTTTTTAAAATTTAATTATTTCTTTTAAAATATTTTTAGATTAACAACAATTTGGGAACAATTAATAATTCAAATAATTTACCGACTAACCAAAATGGGCAAAAATTGCTTTTTAATGTTTTAAACAATATTATTCAACAAAAGAAAATTGAAGATATTAAATCAACAATCAATGGAAATATTCAAAAACAAAATGAAATAAATGTTGATCAAACAACAAAAATATTATTTTCTCCAAAAAACAATTTAATAGAATTTCCAAATAAAACAACAGAAATATTAAATAAATCAGAAGAGAAAAATAATAATTCTGTAATAAATTTACATTTTCCAGAATTAAAAATAAAGCAAGAAATAAATAATTTAACGGTAAAGATTTGATTAAAAATTTGATAATAATCTTCCATGGAATTTTCTTAAATGAAAAATTTTAGGGAATTTAAAGATATTTTGGCCAAAAAATTTTTCTTTTAGCGATAGGAGAGGATTTTGGAATTTCTAAGCTTTATTCTTAGAAACGATAGCTGTGTCAAAAGAAAACATTTAAATTCACAGAACGATTTTTAATGTTTACTCATTTTTAAAACTAAAAATTCAGCCACCTAACAACTTAGAGCTTCATTTACCTTCTCCCCCACAACTTCCTTTAAGTACACAACTATCAAATATGGAGTTAACATCTTCTGTTATTCCCATAACAACACAAAATTTTCCAAAAGAACATTCATTATATGTTCAAGGGGGAATGGTACAAAGACAACAACAACAACCATTAAATGACTTTGAAAATTTAAATTCTGCGACTAATGGTAAAATTAATGGTTAATTTTGTGGATTTATTTATTGAAAATGAATTTTAATAAAATATATCAGAGAAAGAGAGCCATTTTGTGGATATTTTAGTTCAGATACGTCTGATCCCTTCTCGCTTTCCTTCTAATGTTAACTCAATTCAGTCCCAAGAAATGTATTTAGGTAATTCATTTTAGCCCTCAACAAGGGTTGGATCGAGGGGTATCGTTATATCGAGATTCCACTGAATAAAGAATTCCAAGAACTAAATTAGGTATTCACCCTCCTTTCCTTTTACAAAAATTCTAGTCTCAAAAACTGAAAAAAGAAAAACAAAAAATTTATATTTCCCTAAGGATTACAGTTAATATGTATATTCTTTTAAATTTCCCCTTTTTTATATTAAGTTTTGAATGATGAAGTTAAAAAAGAAAAACAACAAAAATTATTAAATGAAAAACAAATGTTGTTGTTGTCTCCATCTTCTTCTCCTTCCTCTTTTAATTTTGAACAAAACAAAACTTTAAACGAAAATTTCGAAAATATACTTCTAAATAATTCAACAAATCAACAACCAAGTAAGATAAAAATTGAAAAAAAAAATTTTTGAAGAAATAAAAATATAATAGAATTTTTGAGTATTCGGCAAATAAAAAATGGAGAAAATGAAATTGGTGGAAATGGTGGATATTTTGTGGAAGAAGAGGAGGAAGGAATTAGTAATTATTGTAGAAAAATTAATTTTAATTTGATTTTACAATATTTAATTGTAAATTTGTTTTTTATTGTTTATATATTTTTCTAGTTGATTTATTTGGGAAAATAAAAGAATTAAAAATTTTATTAAAAATAATTTTTTATTTATTCAAGAAAAAATAATGACAATGAAAGGGATGGACACTTATGTACATCATTATCATAATAAAATATATGGTAGGCCAATGATAATAAATTAACTGGTTAACTGTTAAATTGTATTCTTTACTTGTTTGGGAAATCTAAAAAAAGGTTTAAAAAAGGTTCAACAAATTTATTCGACATTCTCGATTTAAAAAAAATGTAATTGTAAATAGTGTGTGAAAGCTTTCTTCTGTGGATTCAAATTTATGAGCTCGAATTTTTCGATGGACATTTACTCCTAGTCGATATTGTAAAAATAATTTACATCTGATTTTCATCGAGTATTCGAAAGGTTCTTTTATTTCTCTAAAATCTCTTCGGGTCAAATACCAACCCTATTTTGGGTTCGAGTTTTAATGTTTTGACTCCTTCATGGGTTAATTTAAAAATTTATCAAAAAATTCTAAAAATCCAAAAAAAAATAAAAAAAACGAGTTATATGTAATTGATCTTTTACATACAGTAGCAAATTCTTTCCGCATATTTTGAATCCGCAAAATTAGTCCGCAAGATTCGCGCCACGAGATTTTTAATTTATTGGACAATTTTAAGTTATAAAATAAATTAAGGTAATTTAAGTTTACATGGTAAAATGTTTTTTTTTGAAAAATGGGGATTTGATTAAGTCTTATTATTTTTATAAGCTTTGAACCTTTAAAATAAAATATTCCCCAATCAATTTTAGTTTTTTTTTCTTTCAATTTTATTTTAGTGAAAGTGGGAATTTTCCGAAGATTATCCTGTTATTGTCAAAAATAAAAATACCGTATTTATTCTAATTGAATGACTCCTCTATTTGAATGACCCCCCTAATTGAATGACCCATTTTTGAGGCTATTGAAAAATAAAATGACCCCCTCTATTTGAATGACCCCCCTAATTAAATGACCCTTTTAGAGGTGAAAAAATAATTCATGATTTTTATTGATATTCTCGTACGTATAATCGTAATTATTATTAAAGAATGCATTCTTTTTATAATATTGACGATAAAATCGACGTAGAAACATTATCAGATGGAGAAGGACCTTCGGTAATCCTTAAGATCATTGGTCCCTAGAAAGAAATTAGTAAAAAATGCTCCTACGGTAATTTTGAGACTTGCCAGTAAGTAATCGAGTGTGCTGAGTCCGAATCTCAACTTAGAATTTGTTTATTTCGAATCTCGGATCCGAAATCGACCTAGTCGAAATCGGGGTAAAAATTAAAAATTAGATGGGTAGCAGGGATGTGACGAAAGTGATTTTAAAAAGCGAAAGGCGAACATGCGATAGTAATTTTAAAAAGCGAACAGCAAAAGACGAAAGTCCAAAAAAGGCGAAAGACGACAGGCGAAATTTTTAATCTCCGCTTGAGTCTAGAGATTCTTTGGTCAGGTAATTCAAAAGCCTTGTTAAGTGTTCCAAATCTACAGATAACTCTCAAATCAATTAATCGGAGATATCAAGGGATTTGTAGGATTAAAAAGGATATCAAAAGAGTTGGACGAATATCGAGGAGTTAAAGGGAAGTCAGAGGATCTCTAGACTTCTCACTTCGTTGTCTTGAAAAGGTTCTGAGAATCCTGGGAAATTCGGAATATTCGAAAAACAACCAGGATTTTATCAAAACGCAATTTTAAGTTGTCTTATTAGGTATTTTATTAAAAATTTTAATGGAAGAATTTCAATAAATTTACTTAAAAATTTACTAATTTTTTATAAAATTTAAAATAATTGGTTATTGAAAAATAGAATGACTGCCTCTATTTGAATGACCTCTCTAATTGAATGACAAATTTCTGGGGCATTGAAAAATAGAATGACTGTCATTCAATTAGAATAAATACGGTATGTATTTTTCTGTTTAAGAGCTTTATATTTTCTTACTGTAATTTAATTTTTGGCGTTTTGATTTTTAAAAATTTCAAGAGAATGGAGTTTATTTAATTGTCTGAAAATTTTATTTAATTTTTTATTAAAAATTTAAATATTTTCTGGTTTTTTTATTCGACATTCTCGATTTAAAAAAAATCTGTAATTGTAAATTGTGTGTGAAAGCTTTTACATATAGTCATTAAAATATAAGGAAGTAATTTTTCACAATTTATTTCCCACAAAAACTTATCATCATTTTTTACACATTTTTATACTTTAAACTTTGATGTTGATGCCAAATTTAGTTTTTTTTTTCTTCTTTTCTCTCTTTCCTTTCATTCCTATCAATCTTTTGTTGGGATTTTCGATCCTTTGGATTTTCTCTATTATCTAAAAATAATTTTTTTAGACAATTTAATCTCTTTATTTGCTACAAATAACCGAGAATTTAAATAAAAATCCTTGGTTGTCATTTCTTCCATATATTACATATTTTTATACATGTTCCTCCCCAGAATTTTGCACTTACAGGCCTAGTAACACCATATTATTTTCTACATTACTAGTATTAACTCTCATATTTTTAGCATTATTTCTGTTGTTGTATATTGATTTAAAGCGACACTTCCCTTACGGCGAGAGACTAAAAATGCTATAGTAAAGGCCTATTCCCCATACTTTTTTCTTCTTATACCGGCCGTTGCTACCCGACTGACGATATAAAACACGCCTTTATTGTCAGCGGCAGAAGAGGCTTTTGCCTGCTGTCCCATTTTTTTGTGTGTTCTCGTTTCTAATTAATCGATTAATTCTCGAAGTAAAACTATTTGTGTGAGCTATTTTACATGGACTTGTGTGTGTGTGTGTTATTTTATAAAATATAAATTTTCCCTCAAGGTGTGATACTTTAAATATAATTTTTTTTTCTTTCTCTCAGTTAGCTGATCCACCAACAATTTTTTACATTAAAAATCTAAATTTGGTATTTCTGTATTTCATTTATTGTAGTAAAAAGGATGAATCAAAATAAGAGATTACAGTATTCACAAGTCAGTTTTTGTTGAAATTGAAAAAGTTTTGAATAAAAAATAATATTTTTTAAAGGATGTGCACACAGTTAGGGCAGCTACGCCTACTTCCGGAACGGAAAGAAATATAGGCATGTTAATTAGAAAATTAAATTTTTGATTGGGGTTTGTGAAAAGTTTGAAGGGTTTCGAGTAGTTTTAGACTCGAACTTTTTCTGTTGGGTTGCCTGAAAGTTGTTGAAATTCCTCTTAAAATTAAATTACTCGAACAATTTTTTTATTGCTTTTACTGCTTTTACACCCTAAGAGATCTGGGGGGTATTCCAATATCCGCCATTTGCCAGAAATGGCAAACCATCGCCATCGTCATAAAATGGATATTGGCAATTGGCGGATATTGGAATAGGCACTGTTCTAAATTAAAACTAAAAAAATCTCAAGCCCTAGTTTGACTTATTTTTCTCATTTTATTATTTTTTCCAGACTTGCAATATGCAGACTCCAAAGTTATTGGAAATGGGTCTTTTGGAGTTGTTTATCGAGCTAATTTGGTAATAACTGTTCTGAAGAGAGGAGACAGATTCTAAAAATCAATTTTTAGGTTCATTCAAATGAAGATGTTGCAATTAAAAAAGTTTTACAAGACAAACGGTTTAAGGTTTTTTTTTGATTTTATTTTTGTATAAAAATATTTTTTTTTCAAATTTTTAGAATCGAGAACTTCAAATTATGAGAAAACTAGACCATCGAAATGTTGTCAAATTAAAATATTTTTTCTATTCTGCCGGTGACAAGAAAGAAGAAGTTTATTTAAATTTAATTTTGGAGTATGTACCTGAAACGGTTTATAGAGGTTTGGTTATTTTTAAATATGTCTTGCTTTATAGAGAAATATTGGAATATTATTGTTGGGGTCTACATTTTAGAAAATCAACCATTTTGTCCAAATAGGTAGAAATCAGGCATTTCGTCTTATCATTCGATAAAATAAAAATTGATGATTCAATTGCAGGGATGGACGGGTTGAGAAATAAGTCGTGTCGGGTTTTGGAATTTTTCTTGGGTCGGGTTTCGGGTCAAAAAAAGTCTGGATTTCGTCCCATCTCTGATCCAAAGGAATAATCTGAAAACTCTACGTAGTCCTTTCTGTTCTATGTACTACAATTCTGTTGTCCTATATGTTAAATTATATTTCCAACTTTTACCCGATAAGAAAATTGACAAAAATATTTTTATTCAACTAAAACTAGTTTGTGGTCCCATGTTTTTTTGATTTTTCTTCACCAATTTCCCAACAAAATTAAAAAAAAATTATTTTCAGTTGCTCGTCATTATGCCAAACAAAGGCAGATAATTCCAATTCTTTACAATAAAGTTTATATGTACCAACTATTTCGTGCTCTTGGATATATCCACAGCATTGGTTATTTTTTAATAAAGTTTTTATTTATTTTTCAATTTTTGTTTTTTAGGTATTTGCCATCGTGATATAAAACCTCAAAATTTACTTTTGAATGCTCAGACTTCTGTTTTAAAGGTTTTTAATTAAAATTATATTGAGTTAAATTTTAAAGGTATTTTTACTGCAAACAATCCTTTTTTTAAAATGGTTAGCTAGAATTATTCTGATTCCTCTATTTAATTTTTGGCGGGTCCTATTTGACTATAGAGTTGCCGACAAAATTTTGTTTATACGCCTTTAGTAAAAATATTAAAAATATGTTGATATTAGAGATCGAGTTGTGTCTGGACCAAGGCCTGGGGTTTTCCTGTACCTCGAGTCTAGGCCCAGGCATTTTTAACCTTCCTGGGTCTTTCCTAGGCCTGAGGTTTTTCCTGGACTACAGGCCCATGATCCGGCACAGGTCACAACTTTTCCGCGAATAAAGTTTCTACTTATAAAATTTTACCTGTTTATTTATAAAATTAATTCCAATTTTATAACTTTTCAATAAATTACTTATTTTCAGCTTTGTGATTTTGGATCAGCCAAAATGCTTGTTCCAGGAGAGCCAAATGTTGCTTATATTTGTTCTCGGTTTTGTTTCCAATTTTTATTTTATTTAAACTTTTATTTTGTAGATATTATCGCGCTCCAGAATTAATTTTTGGAGCAACTGACTACACAACAAAGATTGACGTTTGGTCAGCAGGCACTGTTTTGGCTGAACTTCTTTTGGGGCAGGTTTGTAAATTAGTAGATAAATAAAATCTTTGATATATTTTTTACATTTAACATGTAAAACCCAAATATTATGAAATCTTCGTTTTGGAATTTTACGGAGTTTTTGTATGCCCCATTTAAGAGATTAACCCTCTAGAATATCCTGGCTCAGTTTTCCCTTTATTCCCCTTAGATCTTACTAAATATCCTAATTTCTAAACTTTCAATATTTTCAATTTTTAGCCTTTCTTCCCTGGCGATTCTGGTATTTACTCATTTGTTTTTATTTTAAAATTAAAAATTGCAGGAGTTGACCAGCTTGTAGAAATAATTAAAGTATTGGGAACGCCATCGCGTGATGAAATTGAACAAATGAATCCAAATTATACAGAATTTCGTTTTCCAATGATTCGGGCTCATCCTTGGTCGAGGGTAATTTTTTCTATAAAAAAATTGAGTAAAAATCTTTTAGGTTTTTCGTGCACGTACACCTGCAGACGCAATCGATCTAGTCTCGAAATTGTTGAAATACACTCCTGATGCTCGTTTGAGGTTATTTAAATTTAAAATTTTTTTTAATAAATTAATCCTTTTTAAAGCCCGTTTGAGGCACTAGCTCACGAGTTTTTCGATGAATTGCGGCTGCCAAATTGTAAGTTGCCCTCTTCGAATCCAATGCCACCATTGTTTGATTTCTCCGATGCTGAATTGGCTATTGATCCACAACTTCAGGATAAGGTTTGGAATATTTATGGGAGGGGGTTTGAGCAACGATTTATTATTCCCCCACAATGAGTTAACCATTACTTTTAATTGCCCTTTTGTAAAAAGAACCGGGGTCGCTTTAGTATAGCTACACCGAGATCGGAACACATAATATATACCATTCGATTCGTCTCGCCGAGCTGAGTTCAAATATGCAAGAATTTTCTGCCGGAGACGAAAACTCGCAGAGATACAGGCTATTGAAAATCGAAAAACCATAGGAGGGGGGGACCAAGCACTTTTTGGGGGTGAAAAATTCGAATATGCATATTATATCTCATTCGAAAGAGCTCTTCGAGCTGCGTTGAATGACACCAAAATCAACGAAATCCGACTTGATTGGACCGAGATATAGGCCCCTAAAAACCGAAGATCCAAAGGGGCGATTTTTGGAATAAAAAATTTTTTATACAAATAATATCTCATTCGAAAGAGCTCGACGAGCTGAGTCGAATGACACCAAAATCACCGTGATTGAACTAGATTAGACAAAGTTATAACACAAAAAACCTAAACCTATGGAGCGTCGGCGAGGCGCTTGTGCAAAACCCCGCGCTTCGCGCGGGGTTTTGCGGCACGCGCCTCGCGGGGAGTCTACGGGCGATGGGTCTGGGCTCGTAACATAAACCTATTCCTATCTCCCTTGCTCTGGACGTATTTGGGGCCTCCGTAGCAGCAAAAATCTACACAGATGCCATAGGTAAGGAGCTAAAATAAACGGTCATAACTTTGTCAAATCAAGTCGGATTTCGTTGATTTTGGTGTCATTCGACTCAGCTCGAGGAGCTCTTTCGAAAGAGGTATAATTTTCATATTCGAATTTTTCACCCCAAAAAAGTGCTTGGTCCCCCCTTTGGTTTTTCGATTTTCAATAGCCTGTATCTCTGCGAGTTTTCGTCTCCGGCAGAAAATTCTTGCATATTTGAACTCAGCTCGGCGAGACGAATCGAATGGTATATATTATGTGTTCCGATCTCGGTGTAGCTAGACTAAAGTACAGCCAAAGAACCGAAAGGACAATTAAAAGTACTGGTTAACTCCTTGTGAGTGAATAATAAATCGTTGCCCAAACTCCCTCCTTTTAATTTCTCTAAATTAAAAACTTCTCCACTATTATGTTTTTTAAATGAAAATTTTGTTCCGATCAGCATTTTTGAAGTACTGTTTTTTCAAAATTTAGGATTGAACCTATTCCTTAATATTTCATTAATTTTTTTCTTTTAGCTTTTCCCCAAATATGCAACACAGCAACAAGTGTGTAGCACACCAAGTTTGGCAACTGGATCAATGGAGAATTTTACTGGGGTTGGTAGGAATGTTATAAAAATTTAATTGAATCTACTTATTTTTTAATTTTAATCTCAATTTTTAGGGCGGTAACCACAAAGTAGAGCCCGAAGCAAAAGGAGAAATGTCTTCAACTTCAGAGCACCAAGAAAGAGTGTCAACAGAATTAGATAACAGAAAAAAATCTTCCTCGACGCCAGGAGGAGGTTTAGAAGCTGTAAATACAGCCACATCTTCTGTTATCAATACAAGTTCTGTTGCGAATACTTCAGATTATGTTACATCTTCTGCTCCATTGCAAGGATAAGAGTAAAGGAGAAGCGAAAAATTTTTATTTGGCATTTGACTTTTTTGGGAGGAGAGAAAATAAGAAAAGGAGAGAAAAAAATAAAAGAAAAATTAATTTTCTGGTCGTCAATCAAAAAAAAAATAAAAAATAAATTCAAAAATTACCTCTTTTTTGGCCAACTTTCCTTTTTTTCTTTTTTTTTGTTGTTTATTTTGCATTTATTTAAAAGTTACAGAAAAGAGAAATTATATTAGATAATTTATTAAATTGAAAAATCTTCAAAAAAAAATTTCCTTCAAAGGTGAAACGCTTTTATGTTTTTTATTTCAATTTAAATGATAAGTGGTTCGGGCAGAATGTGAAGAATCACAAAAATAATTTTCACTCTGTAACTTTTTTGTGTAGTATCCATACATACATAAGTACCGTATTTACTGTATTAGAGCCCCATGGGGCTCTATTTTTCAACTCCCGAAAAGGGGGGCTGTATTAAAGAGGGGGGCTCTATTTTTCAACCACCCTCCAAAAGGGGGCTTTATTAAGGAGGGGGCTCTAATTCGGAGGTATATTTAAACTTAATGTCTAATCTTTAGGAATTGAATAAAAGCCATTTTTCAAAAAGAGGTATTTTTCAAAAAAAATTTGAAACAAAAACACAATTCTTTCTTTTACTACTATGTATATTTTATTTCATCACCTCCTCCTTTCCCTTTTCTTTTGACTTGTATTTTTTTTGTCTATTTTATCTTTTAAAAATAAAAAAATTTGCCATTCACGGCAAGTTTCTTAAAAAATTAAAATTCACAAAACATGGATTTTTCTTCTCACTCAAAAAATATATATAATCATCCTTATATTTTCAATTTGTGTTAACATTTGTACGTTATTTTAAAGTATACAATACATATGTTTGCACGATAAATAAATGTGGATAGTGTTTTATATTTATTAGGGTTATTCGCATTCAGGGTTGGGCGCAAAAGACAATCTAAAAAATGCAAGACCAAAATTTAACGCAAGAGCGCAAAAATGGGAAAAAATTTTTTTAATCAAGTATTAGCCATTTTTCAGTTAAAAATTGAAGTATTACTATAAGTCAGCGAGTCCTACTCGATTCTGTAATGATTTTAAGTTGGATGAGTAATGATTGGAGAGATATCGGGGATACAATGGATTATGAAGGATATCAGAGGATTTAGAGGGATCAGGGGGGTTTAACGAAGTATCTGGGGATTACGGAGATTATCATGTAATTTGGAGGGGGACGGGGACGGGGAAAATTTTTACGGGGAAATTTCGGGGAATCAAAAAATTTTTTGCCGCCTTCGGCGCCAGAAATTTTCATTTTTTCGCGCCGCAGGCGAAAATTTTGAGAATTTTTGAGGTCCTTAAGCCAGATTTCTTCCATTTTTTGCGCCGCAGGCGAAAATTTTAAGAATTTTAGAGCTTCAGAAGCCAGATTTCTTCCATTTTTGCGCCGCGGCTGAAAAATAAAGAGTTTTGAATTAAAAAAAATAATATTAAAGGTTTAAAATTGTCTCTTGTATCAAAAAAGTTAAAAATAATCCGAAGATAACTCTCGACCGATGATTAGTACTCGAACCAAACTCTCCTTTAAATAAAGACAAGCGCCTTAACCACTCAACCAACCGCCTGTTTAATTATTTTTGAAAGAAAATGTATTTCCCTTACTGAGTAAAAGAAATATCAAGTGAAAGAAAATATTTTTAGTTATGCATAAAAATTTCGGGGAGAGCTCGGGGAAAATTCTGCCACGGGGGGGGGGGGGACGGGGACGGGGAGTTTTTTATTTTTTCACGGGGTGGGGAGGGGGGGGGGACGGGGAATTTTCAAAAACTCGCCCAAATTCCCCGACTTTCGGGGACGGGGACGGGGTACAACCCTACTTATTTTTAATTTCTTTATTTCTTTTTTTAGAATTTAATTCTCTTTTCTTTTTCTTCCTTTACTTCCCTCCTTTTTTTAATTTTTTGATGATTTTATTTGTAGTGTTGATTCTTGTTTCTTTCCTTTTGTTGTTTTTAAGGGGTAAATGGAAAGGAAGATTGTTTAGCAGGAAAGGCATATCTTTTTTTGGAAAATTAAAAAAAAATTGAAAAAAATTGAGTGGATTAGAAATGAAATAGACATTGTGGATAACAAAATTGTTTGAAAATTGAAATAATTAAAATTTGAAATGACTAATACATTAATGTGAAAAAATCGGTATTGAAATATATACATGAAAATGAAAAAAGAAATCGCTATAGAAAAATATATAAATTTGAGGTAAAGGAAAAAACTAAAATGTGAGTCTAACATAATTTTGTGTAAAATATCACTAAAAAAATTAAAATACAAATTTTGAGGATCATTGGTCCCTTAAGATCATTGGTCCCTAGGAAAAAATGCTAAAAAAGTGCTCTTTCGATATTTTTAAGGCTTGACAGTAGGTAATCAAGTGTGCTGAGTCCGAATATGAGCTTAGAATTTAAGTATTTCGAGCCCCAAACCCGAATTCGACCATGTCGAATATGGGGTAAAAATTCGAAATTTCAAAATTTTTTATTTAACCGGACCCGTCTCTTCGAGTTGAGTCGATTGGTATCAAAATTACTACGTTTCGACATCTTTAGACTAAGTTAGGGTGTCTAATTTATATAAGGAAGTCTGACCAAGCGTGTATTTAATTCATCATAACTCAGTCTAAAGTTGTCGAAACACATTAATTTTGATATCATTCGACTCAGCTTGAAGAGACGCGTCAGAATAGCGATAGTCTAATAGTTTCGAATTTTTACCCCATATTCGACATGTCGAATTCGGGTTCGGGGTTCGAAATAAACAAATTATAAGCCCATATTCGGACTCAGCACACTCGTTTACCTACTGGCAAGCCTTAAAAATATCGAAAGAGCACTTTTTTAGTATTTTTCCTAGGGACCAATGATCTTAAGGATTACCAAAAAATATAATTAATTGAGGTATTAAATTTAATTAAAATTATTTTAGGGTAATTAATTTAAAAAAATTTATAAAGTAAACGGAGGTCGGGGAGCACTAGTGCCATTTTCAGCGTCGTCCTCTGCCTCTTCCTCGTTCGTTTCTTCGCGGTCTCCAAAGCAGTCTTTGGCTAGGTGTCCAGAACGTCGGCATCGATGACAAAGTAGGGCTTGTTGTTCACTCCTTCGGCGTGTTGACGGCTGTGATGTTGATAGTTGTCCAAATCCAAGGTTGGCTAATTCACTTGATGGTGCTTCTTGACTGATGTTGCTGTCATGTTCTTTTCATTCATCATAGAAGTTTGATGCTCTGACAGTTCCATTTGGTCCAACCAGCACTCCATCTTCATATTCTGCCTTAGGGTCTGCCATCACTTCAATGTTGTCTGGTGTCACTGCCAAGGTCTTTTCCAAAGGCTTTTTCAGGTCTGGCTTCATGTTTTCCAAAGTCTGGCTTCATGTTCAAATTTTAACTAACCTGCCCCGACTTTTTTCCGAACCCGGCACATCCCTGGCTTAAATATTTTTTTTAAATTTATTTTAATAAATTTCGATTTTCGACATTTTTTTCTTTCGATTTCCGATTTTTTTCATAAAATTTCGATGATTTTTTCGATTTTTGAATTCCGAATTTCGAAGATATTTTTGTTTCGACGCAGCTCTGGTACAGACACAGTTTAGACAAAACATTTTATTTAATGTTAATGATTGGTATCAGGTCTTCTGCAAACAATAAAACCGCATTCTTGCGTTTCGAAAATCGTGATTTGGTATGACATTGGTTATCTTTGTGTGAATATCTATGTACTATACATATTACTGGACTAAATAATTAAATATCAAGAATGGAATATGAGAATGTAAATGAGAAAATTAAAAAATTAAACAAATTTAATAAATACTACAAACAAAAAATAAACAAAAATGTGTAGGGGAATTAACTTTTATGGTATACTCTAAGCATTAGACAAGACAATAATAGCTTTAGATAATTTATTCAGTTATTTAATTAACATTTATTTAATTTACAAGGAGAAAGGTCTTAGTAATATATGTATGTATGTAATTTCTCCATTTAATTAAACATCCATCCCCTTTTCAGAACACACCGAAATTAATAAGGATTAATTCAATAATAAGGAGGCGGCTTCTTTAATAAGGAGGCGGCTTCTTGGTTGGTGGTTTAGGAGCATAAGCATTTATAGCAGGCACAAACACCATAGAGCAAGCAATCAAAAAAGCAACAAAAATTGCCATTAACTAAATAAATTTTTTTGTTAATTTTTAAAAATTAAATTATTTACCTTCATTTTTGAGTTATTAAAGTAGTTTTTAGTTAAAAGAGAGAGGAGAGGAGAGAATGTTTTTTTTAGTTAAAGAATGATTTGTCACTAAAATTCAACAACTATTTATTCTATCCAATTTTGAATTTAATTTTCTTCCTTGTTTACGTGGCATACTTGATTGAAAAAATAATTAATTTGTCATCATATTTTCACAAAACTTGTGATAATTGTCGTGTTGTCAACATTTTATCAATTTCCTCAATTTAAAAAAAATTGAAGAAATTATTCTTTAAAAATATAAAATCAAAAAAGAAACAATGATGCAAAAATAAAAAATATAGTTTGAATAATTTAAAAGATGTTTTTGATTTTTGATGCTGGTTTTAGCATTTTTAATTGTTGGAAACCTAAACATAATAGATAAAAATCTGGTAAATTAATAAAGGAAGGTTTACTTTTTATTTAAAGAATTCACATGAAATTAGAAAATATTAAAAAAAAAATTTTATGAAAATAATTTGAAAAAAATAAAATTTTATTTTGGACGAGGAAGAATATTTTTTCTAAATTCATTTTTTAATTTTCAATAGTGTTGGATATTTCTAAAAAATACATAAAAATGAAGGTAAATTCTTTGATAAATAAAAAAATAAAATAAGATGTATGTATAATTACTGGATGTTTGTGTTTGTATATTAAAAACAACAATTGTATAACGAATATAATAACAATTGTTTATGACAAATTAATTATTTTTTCAATCAAGTATGCCACGTAAACAAGGAAGAAAATTAAATTCAAAATTGGATAGAATAAATAGTTGTTGAATTTTAGTGACAATAATCATTCTTTAACTAAAAAAACATTCTCTCCTCTCCTCTCTCTTTTAACTAAAAACTACTTTAATAACTCAAAAATGAAGGTAGTAAATAATTTAATTTTTAAAAATTAACAAAAAAATTTATTTAGTTAATGGCAATTTTTGTTGCTTTTTTGATTGCTTGCTCTATGGTGTTTGTGCCTGCTATAAATGCTTATGCTCCTAAACCACCAACCAAGAAGCCGCCTCCTTATTAATTTCTGAGTGTTCTGAAAGGGGATGGATGGTTAATTAAATGGAGAAATTTTGAGTAAAATGTTTGATATTAAAAAAGACCTTTCTCCTTTTAAATTAAATAAATGTTAATTAAATAACTGAATAAATTATCTAAAGCTATTATTGTCTTGTCTAATGCTTAGAGTATAACATGAAGGTTTTGTCAGCACAACGAAGATTTTTCGGAAAGTTGGTCTCCATTTTTTGAAATTTCGGGCTCAAAGTAAACAAAATAACAACAGAAACTAACACCGGATTTGAGCTCAATTCATCATAACTATTTCGCAAAATATAGAATATACCCTAAAAATCAGAGTCCTAGTTATTACCACTCCGTTGCAACATTTTTATTTTTTGATTATAAAAAATAGATAAATTTTTTTTGTTAAACAAAGAAAAATTTGTCGAATTAGCTAAGCTGTGATTACCGAGGCTGTTAAATATTCCTAACTTATTCCTTAATTCTCTGCATTATTTGCTTTATAAAACTATTTTTGTTAGTAAAATGCAAACACACAGCCATTGATATACTTAAAATAAAAATTTTTAACTAAATAAATATGGTGAACGGAAATAATTGTGAAGAATTAAAAATAAGTGGATACAATAGAGCTTATTTTAAATTAAAAATAATTTTTAAAAAATTTATGTAAATTCGAAAATGTAAAATGTTTTTCAAAAATTTATTGAAAAAGTTAACTTTAATAATTTGTAACGAAAAAAGGAAGAAAAATCTATTCGAAATGCATGTCGATAATATAAATGTACATATGTAATATTAAATGACGGAAAATCAAAAAAAATTTTTTTAAATTAAATAATAAATTGAAAGAATTAATTGATTAAAAAATAATTGATTAAAAATTTTATGTTAACGAATTGTTGGAGGTGCTTTACTAAATGTATCATAATTTTAAAATTATTTTTTGTTGGGGCATTTGGTTTGATAAAAAAATTTTTCAATAAAATCTAAATTATTTAGTCTTGAGTAGAGTTTAGCGGTATCAGTATTTTGACATAAAATCTGGATGTGCATCGGTATTCGATGCAAATCCCGATACCGACTGCTGGATCGGGATTGACCGAAAACAGGATTGTGATTTATCTTTCGTTTTCGGTATAAGCAAAATCGGGATTCTAAATAAACTGGGATAATCTACCCCGATCCCGATACCGCTGAACTCTATTCTTGAGAGAGAAATTAGTTTAATTTCTTTATGTAAGCTTAATCTTTATATACATATTTATTTTTTAAATTTCAATTGTTTATTTTTGATAAATTATTTTTTTCATTATATTTTCTGCTTTTTTATGACTAAAAGGTGAACATTTAAAAAAAGGAAAACTTTAAACATTTAAAATTTAAAAAAAATTGTTTTTTAAAGATTTGTATTTGTATACCATTTTATACATTTTTTCCTATTCCTTTCGATAATTATTAATATATTTATTAGATTCTATATCAATAAAAACTGAAGATTAAATCTAAAGATTATTTTTGGATATGTAATTTGTGTTCTAGACCAATGCCATTTTAAATAAAGAGAATATTTTTTATTATTAATGTACATAATATATGAGCGAGAAAATGATTTTTATTATTTAATATATATTTTTATTTTTCTGTTATTTTTTAGAGAAAATTTAATTAAAGTTAATTCCTGGTATAATAATCAGAATTTTAAAATTTAATTTTTATTCACTCTAAAATAATCAGAATTTCCATTTAAATATGTTCAATTAAAAAACCAGAAAAAAATTAAACCAGAATTTATTCAAGTTTAAACTTGAATTCTGATTTAGAAAAAGATCTGTTTTGGGATTCAGGATTGAAGTTTTGTTTAAATACAAAAATCCTAATTTTTCTTTTTTTAATAAATATCAATTTAAATTATAAATCTGATTTCTATTAACTAAAAAATACTCCTAAAAAATGCTTTATTATAATCTAATATTTGTTTACTATATTTTGCTCCAACTACAACCATTAATTAATAGTTATGGTGACATGGATTGGTACTCTCATAGAGAGAAAACCTTTGAGAAAACCTTTGATAGTAATTTCAAAAAAGGGGTAATTAAAAGCCCCGGATGTAAGTAATGGAATAATAAAAAAAATTTTATTTTAATATCAGTTCCGGATAAATACAGTAATTATCTCGATTCTAAATGGAACATTTACCCAGAAGAGAATACCTTTATTTATGCTGAATTGAAATCATTTGAAGTGATTCTCAAATTTTTTTAAATTTTATAATTAGAAAGTTTTAGACAGAAGAAAATTACGACATTTTGGATGTTTATCAAACAAAATGGAATGCTTCAGAGTTAATTAAAACTAAACTGGCAAGGCAAAAAATTAAAAATATTTTATTTAAAAACAATAATTATTTTTAATAATTCAGCCTTAGCGGCGATAAAAATGTTAATGTGCCCGTGGAGTTTCATAATTTTTCATCCTCAATTAATGGCGGTCTTTTTTTCAAGTTTGTCACAGACAGCGGTTCAACTCACCGTGGATTTGAAATTATTTTTTCTCGAAGATATAAAATTAAGTTTTTTGTTTAAATTTTGTATTAAGGCTTGGGATAATATTACACATATATACTAAAAATTATATACCGCCTCGTAAGGAATGGCAACGTGCCTATATTTGGCTTTTCTGTCCTCGTTATGTTAATAAAAATCCTTAAACATAATTAAACAGCCTTAATTAATTCATTTTGCAATTGAGCAGATCAAACATACTAGCATAATAAAGCTTTACAGCAAATTTTAAAAAGTTTTTGATGGAGGATATTTCATACATAACTCTAAATAAGATTAATTTAAACTTTTTTTCAGCTTGTGACTGCTTTCCAAACAATTTAACACTCTGTCGAATTCATCCATTAAATTTACTATCACCAGGCTTTCCCGAATATTGTGACAATCTTAATTGTTCTACAAATATCTATTTAGAAAGTCCTTTCATTACAAACGACTATGCGGAATGTCTACAAATTCAATTTAATTCTTTCCTGAATGAAGTATATAAAGACCTTTTACATTTAAAAATACCTCTTGGTGTTGAAGAGACTAAGCTTATATCGTATGTTTTATGTGGATTTTATGGGGACAACCAACTAAACATCCTGTAAGGATGATTCGCCTAGAGCATTTAAAACGATTAGGCGGGGGTTAAACGATCTAAAAGGATAAAAGAGAAAGCATGCCCGGTAGCTCAGTGGTAGAGTCCCTGTATAAGGTGAGCGAAAGTGCCTGGCAATAACTGTCAGGAGGTCCACCTGCCCGGTGGTTAAACTTTTGCTAACTCTTTCTTTCCAATAAATTTTGAATAAATTTTGACATAATGTAAAACATCAGAATTTATTCCCATAATTATCATTAAAATATTTAATTAAAGAATTAAATATTTTAAAGATTTGGAGGTGGTGCACAGCAAATAAACTTTTTTACTTTTGATTCACCAAAATTTATTTTAAATTTGACTACTAATGCTGTAGGAGTTGATTCTAAATTTAATTTAACTATTAAATATATTAAAAGAGATAAAGGTATTTAAATTTAAAGAAAATATCAAAGAAATATTTTAAAAGAATGTTTATGTCATGACAATTTAAACAATCTAAAAATTTTTAACGGAAGGAAGAATTCAGTGCAAAAAAAGTTTTTTGGTGATAAATGCTCTTTTATGGATTGCTTTTGGAAAATTGAACCTCCAAATGTTTGTTAGAATATAATAATTAATTTTTGAATCAGTATGCATCAGGGAGTAATATTGGGAGATATAGGGATTAAGAAGGATATAAAGCCAGATTTCTTCCTTTTATGGAAAAAATTTCTTTAAAAATGTCAGGCTTCGTGTCAGGTTTTGGGTCGAAATAGTATTGAATTTGCTTAAATAATTCCCTCCGGTCTATTATTTACCCCTTCCGAGAGAGATTTAAACTATATTTAACCCCAAATATTTATCCAGGACTCAAAATTTTATCACCGTCTCTTTCTTAAATTCAATCTTTCACTGGCCGACAATAAAGACTTTGTAGAAGTTTGTTCCAAAAATTTTAATGGAAAAAATGTTGACTGTCAAATGTATTCTTTAAAAGAGTTGAGTAACTAAAATCAGAATTTATTTTATTTCCAGATTAGACTCAGGAAAAGTTGGTTCTGAAAATAAAATTGAATTTAATGTTTCTAAAGTTTCTACTTTTCTTTTTAAAAGAGATGCTTCAATAAATATTTGGTATCATCGGGAATCTGAAGAAATGATTAATAATACTAATATTCCGAGACAAATTAATTTTACTTATGAGTGGAGAGAACGTAATTAATTCTTTATTTATCAGAATAAATTTCAGAATAACTATCAGAATAGACCAGAAAATTAATTCTGATCTAAAAACAGATCAGAACAGATCAAAATTAACAAAACCGAAGAATGTAAAAACCAAAGAATTCTGATTTTTATAATATGAAATTCAATTGTTATAACCAGAAAATTTATTTAAATTTTAATTTGGATTAATATTTAGGCTGTAAATGTGGAGATGTTCATTTAAAAGCAACTATAGACAATTGGAATGTTTTATATTCTCCTGATTATCCAGAAACTTATTGTCATTCAATGGATTGTTTATGGCGTTTAGAAGCTCAAAAAGGATATCATCTAGTTGTTAACATTTCAGAATTTAATACAGAAGAGGAACATGATTTTTTGACAATTTTCGATGGATATGATACAAATCAGAAACATATGGAAATGTTAATTATTTATTTGAAAATATCAGAATTCTGATTTTTCAAAATCAGAAAATATATTTTAAAAACAGAATTCTGATGCTAAAAAATTAAAAAAAATATCAGAATTTCAAAAAAATCTGATTTCTTAAAGAAAAATCAGAATAAATATCAGAATTTTTTGACTAAAATTAAAAGAATAAAAATACTTTTTAAAGCTTTTCTGGAATGATTACGTTTAATAATACAATAAAAAGCAAACAAAATATTATGTCAATTTCATTTCATTCTGATATTAGCATTCAAATGAGTGGATTTGCAATATTGTACAAAGCTGGTAAACTGAAGATTTGAATTAAAAATTTTAACTTATCAGAATTTATAGACTAAAATTGAAAATCAGAATTTTAATTTTATATAAATTCTGGTTTTAAAATAAAACCAGAATTTTTCTATTCAACTTGTAATATTTATTTTAAAATTCTGGTTTTAAAAGATCAGATTTATTAATCAGAATTTTTTGTAGTTTTAACCAGAATTTCAGTTCAGAAAAACCAGAACCATACAAAACCTAATATTTAAAAGTTCAGAATTTCGAAATTCAGAATAAAACCCTGCTGTAGAATTCTGAATTTAAAAATCTGGAAAAATAAATTTTAAATCAGAAATTAGAATAATTTTAAAGTTGATGGTTAGTTTTACTTTGATGTTTATTCTACTTGAAGCAAAATTCAGACAGAAACAAACAGTTGCAATAATAATAAATAAATGGGATTTCTTTTTCAACAAATTATAATATCATAACATTTTAAATTATAATCGAAAATTTAATTTTTAATAATATTAAATTTTTATTTTTTAAATTTAAATCGAAGAAATAGTTTTTATAAAAATCTCATAAATTTTTGGAATAAATTACTATAAAGTATAAAATAGATATTAAATCTGTCAGAACATTTAAAAAACATTGATTTTGCTTTTTAAAATTAGTTTGTCGACTCAGAGTTTAAATAAATAATTTATGCAACTGACTTACATTTCTTCTCCCTACTCTCCCTTTGTACAAAAAATTTATTTTGCTTTTAATAATGATTAATTATACGTTTCTTTGATCCATATCAATTTAACTAAAAAACTAAAGATTATTTTTGGATTAAATTGTGTTCTGGACCAAAGCTATTTAACAATAAGTGAAAATATCAAAATTAAAATCCCTTTAGAATCCCTACTTATTTTACAATAATTTATCCTTTTATTTTTTTTTATTTAAAATTTTTTTCAATCATTAATTTTAAAATAACAATTTATTTATTTATACAAACCATTAATTCATTTGTTTATTTCCTTTTACTAGATTGATATTAATAGCCATTCAATTGAGAAAATGATTTTTGTTTAATATTTATTTTTTATTTTTCTGTTATTTTTTACAGAAAATTTAATTAAAGTTTAATTTCTGATATAATAATCAGAATTTCCATTTAAATCTGTTCGATTATACAACCAGAATAAAAAAATTAAACCAGAATTTAGTCAAGTTTAAACTTGAATTCTGATTTAGAAAAGTTCTGTTTTAAGAGTTAAAATCAAAATTCTGTTTAAATACTCAAATCTTTATTTCTTTTTTTATAAAAATATTACCTAATTTAAAATTAAAAATAATTCTGATTTTATTAACCAGGATACTCTCTAAAAATGCTTCTTTGTAAACAAATATTTATTTTTTTCATACTAAAATTAATTCCCATTATTTTTTCTACTGAAACTGCTAAAACAGGTGGTAGCAACATTGATTGTAGTTGTCCTAGTGAGGAGACTTTTGATAGTAATTTGAAAGAGGGTGTATTTAAAAGTCCTGGATGTGAGTAATTAAGTGAATAATTATTTTAAAAATCAGAATTCTGATTTAAATTCTATATTTTCTAATCAGTCCCCGGCGAATATTGTGGTTCACTTGACTGTAAGTGGAATATTCTGCCAGACGAAAATACTTTTATTCATGCTAAGCTGGGTCCATTTGCGGTGATACAAATTTTTTTATTTTATAGTTATCAAGTTTTAGACAGAAAAAAGATACGATATTTTGGATGTTTATCAAACAAGATGGAATGGTTCAGAGCTATTGAAAGTTAAACAGGCAAGGTCAAAAGTTATTCTGTTTTAATACAAAAATTATTTTTCTGATTCAGCGTCAGCGGAGAAACCTTTGTGGATGTTTGGTATGAAAGGCTTACTTATACATCCTCTATTGGCGGGGGACTTTTTTTCCATTTTGTAACAGACGGTCATGATCATAATGCAGGATTTGAAATTAGATTTACGCGTTATCCTAAAGATGAGTTAAATTTTTTGTCAAGTTTATGAGGGTCTATTGCTTACTGTTGTAACTAGTTCATTCCCAGCGAAATGAATTAAATATTTTAAAAATCGTTTTTAAAAATTTTCTAAATCGGTTTTTGATTTTAGTTTGGCGCGCCGAACCTTGCGAACCCGAATTTTGCGGACCCGAACTATGCGGACCCGAATTTTGCGGATCTGAGATTTGCGGACCAAAAATTTGCGGAACGACATTAGAGTCTACTGAACCTCGGAAATTTCAAAAATTTTAGCCTGAGGCGCTAATGAGGATAAATTCAGGCATCATGACCTTATAAAATGGTCATATAAATGATTTTTTAAGGAATTTTCTCGATTATTTAAATTCTGAATAATTTTAAGATAAAAAATTGATAAAAATTTTGAAAAATCAAGAAAAAATCTTGAGTCCGGTACGTTCAGGGTAAACTCTGCCGGAATCCTCGAAAAATAAAATTTTTAATTTCTCGTTTTTACTCAAGTGTCGATCCTAAAATCATGGTTCCGCAAAAATCAGGTCCGCAAACTTCGTGTCCGTAACTTTCGTTCCACAAAGTTCGGTTACGCAAAGTTCGCGCCACGTTTAGTTTTTGACCAAATAGCAGTTCTATAATATTATATGTAGAGGGAATTTCAAACTTTTCACGCTAAAATAATTTAAAATAAGTGAAATCAAACGAAATTTCGGTTTTATTTGATGTTTTTATCGAATTTGTTTTCTTAATTCCGGAACCGGCTAGAACCGAGGTTCCAGTTTTTGGAAACGGAACTATAAATTTCTAAAAAATCAGAACTGTCATGAACCGTAACCGCGAAACCATTTGATTTTTTGAACCGGAAAAACGCTAGTTAACATCATTTAATAGCCTTTAATTTTTTAAGTTTGTTAGTTTATCCTATTCCATGTCCACAACCTTTTTATTATGCAACCAATTCTACTCAATATCTTCCTTTAACTGCTATTAGACACGGAAAAACATGCATCTTCTCTATAAATTCTACACAAGCAGTAAAGCTTATAATCAGAGGATTCGACAGTTCAAGAAATAAAATTGAGGTACTCTTTTAATAACACTCTATGGGCACGAAACAAGGGAAAAATAAAAATAGGGACTCCAGTTCAAAATTATACAAAAAATTTCTAGGTTTTTGAAACTGAAAGTTTTCCCAATCCTTATGTGGAACGTCAAGGAGGACAATTAGCAAAGTTTAATAAAAAAAATAACACAAAAAATTAAATAATTTTTTAGAATTGAAAGGCATTCTTTCACTTCATTTCCCTTAATTGTAACAAGTAGAACACATTCTATGAGTATATTAATTACTTCTTATACATACGAACTTTTAGATCCTCATATAATTGAATTTATTGCTGTTAAAAGTGGTAATTTATTTTTATTTTAGTTAGTTTATTTAGAAATAAAAAAATATTTTTTAATTCTACATTATAATTTATTTATCTCCATTGACAAATTTAATAATAACTAAAGATTAAAAATTTTAAATTTATTTTGTGGAGAAAGGTTTTGGGGAATTTGAGGTGGGAGAAACGTAATCGGGAATTTTGTGTAAGCAGATCCTCTATACTAACGTAATTTAGGAATTATGAAAAGTATTTTATATCTGTACATTTCTTAAAAATTATTTCAGTTTGTGACTGCTTCCCAAATAATTTAATAGTTAGTCGAGTTCAACCACTAAATTTACTCTCACCAGGCTTTCCATTAGAATATTGTGACAATCTTAATTGTTCTTCACAAATTTCTTTAGAAAATCCTCTGACTATTACAAACGATGTAGAATGTTTACAAATCCAATTTAATTCCTTCCGTACTGAACTAGACATGGACCTTTTACATTTACTGCAGATACCTTCTGGGGATGAAAAGAGAGAGCTTATATCGTAAGTTTTATGAGAATATCGAAGTACACCAGGAGTGGGCCGGAACAGTAAGAGGTGTCAGAACTCTAAACTGAACTGGCCCCAATGTCGGAACTCGAAAATTAAAAAAAAGACATCGACCAGTACTTTATCGCGGAAGCTTAGCACCTAATTCGCCCACACAAAAGGGCAAAAAATACTTTAGGTACTTTTCTAACAGTTGGTTTTGAACTTGAAAAGATTAAGTATGTTGATTAAATCTTTATCAACATAAGAGCTGTCTGTAGTTCGTTAAATTAATCTAATTACTAATTTACTTTTTAACATTACACGCCATAACGTGTCAACACAACTAAAAATTATTTTTTTAAGTTTTGGTGGCGAGGCTAAGGGAATAAAATCTTTTACATTTGATTCAGCAAACTTTATTTTAAATTTTACCACCGATGCTACAGAACTTGATTCTGGATTTAATTTAACAATTGGATATATTAAAAGAAATAAAGGCAAGAATATTCTAATTTTTTTTATAAAAAATGCCAGAGCCAGAGATAATTTTAAAATTTTTTTAAAGAATGCTTGTGCCATGGAACTGATAGCAATCTAAAAATTTTGAACGGAAAGAAAAATTCAATGAAAAATAATTTTGATAGTAAAAAGTGCTTATTTATGGATTGTTTTTGGAAAATTGAACCTCTAAAAGTCTGTTAAATTCAGAAATCTGAATTTAAAAAAAATATTTAAATTTTACAGGAATCATCAGAATTTAATCATCGTTTACTTGTTAAACTCAATCTTTCATTAAGTGATAGTACAGAGTTTGTTGAAATTTGTGCTGACAATTTTCTCATAAGAAATCCTTTATGTCATAGGTGTCTCTTAATAAATAAACACTAAAGAGAATCATTATTCTTATTTCTAGATTAGATACAAGCAATGTTGGTATTGAAAATAAACTTGAATTTACTGTTTGGCAAATTCCTGGGTAAAAAAATAAAATAAAAACTTTTTTTAATTTCCTAGATTGCCTTATCTGGATAAAATAGGGCCGGTGTATATTTGGTATCATCGTGAATTATCTCCGCAAGAAATAATTAATAATCCTAATATTCCAAGGCAAATTAATTTTAATTATGAATGGAGAGGAGGTAATTAATTAGTCATATACCTATTTATCAAAATATCAGAAAAAATAAATTTTGATTTCTGTTATAAAATTAGAGAATCCTAAATCAGAATTCTTAATTCAAAAATTCCCTTTATTAATTTTTAAATTTAAGAATGTAAATGTGGAGAGGTTCATTTAAAAGCAGACAATAACAATTGGAACGTTTTATATTCTCCTGATCATCCAGAAAATTATTGTCCTTCAATGAGCTGTTCATGGCTTCTAGAGGCGCCAGAAGGCTACTATATAGTTGTTAATATTTCAGAATTTTATACTGAAGCAGATCATGATTTTTTAGCTCTTTTTGATGGAAACGATACAAATCAGAAACATATGGAAATGTTAATTATTTATTTGAAAATATCAGAATTCTGATTTTTAAAAATCAAAAAATATATTTTAAAAACAGAATTCTGACTTTTAACGCTTCATAAAAATGAAAAATAAATCAGAATAAATTGTAAAAAATAAATTCTGATTTTTAATATAAAAATCAGCTATTAAAAGAAACTATCTTTTAAAGGCTTTCTGGAATGATTACATTTAAAAATACAATACACAGTACAAAAAATATAATGGCAATATTATTTAATTCTGATATTAGCATTCAAATGGGAGGATTTGCAGTCTGGTACAGAGCTGGTAAGTTGTTGGTTTGGATTTTATTTTATTTAAAATCAGAGTTAAAAACAAAAAAATAATTTTGTGAAATCAGAATAACCAGAATATTTTTTGAAAAATTCAGAATTTTTCAATCAGAAATTTGAAAATCAGAATTTAAATAAAATCAGAACATTCTTATTCTTTAGTTAAAAATGATGAATTACTTCAAAATCAACAATCCACAGAATTATCATCAGATAATTCGTCATCCCCTCACAGATTATTTTTATTTATGTTTTTTACTTTATTTGCGGTTATTGGAATTTTGTTTATTATCGCTCGTTCAAATCCAACAAATAACCGTTTTACAACAATTGAAAACATTTTTAGACGAATATTTCCAACAGCGTGGACTAGAATGTTTAATGAAAATGAGGAGGAGGAAGAAGGAGGAGGTGAAGGGAGAAATCAAGTAAAAATAATTTTATTCAGAATTTATAGGAAACTTTTCTGATTTAATATAGGTAATATTAATTCTGATTTATAATATAAATTCTAGTCTAGAAAACTATCAGAATCCTTCTATTCAATTAGAATAAAAAATCAGAATATAAAAATCAGAATATGACATTTTTTTATTTCAGAATTTTGTTTTTACAAAAATCAGAATTTACCATTCCTTTTTAAAAAAATCAGAAAAATAAATTAAAATCAGAATTCTATCTTCAATTAATCAGAATTATTAATTTTAAATCAGAAGTCGTTTTTATAATTCTGAATTAAATGTCAGAATTTATTTAAAATTATCAATTTACAAAATCAGAATTTTAATTTTCCAGTTATTGGGTAGTAATACTTCTGTTCACTTTGCTTCCAATAATCGTTCAAAACATCAGCGAACAATTGACAATAATAAATGCATTTCTTTTTCAACAAATAATCCTTCTTATAATGAATAAATAAATAATATTAAATTAAATAATTTATAAATTCTAAAAATTTAATTAAATATTTCTATAAAATTCTTACCTTAATTTTTAAATAATTTTTTTTCTTTTATTTAAAATTTATTTAAAATTTAGTGAAAACACTAAGTTTTCTTTAATTAAAATTATAATAAAATAATTTTTTCTCCCGAACATCCTTATAATTTATATAAACATGGTAAAAAACAAAATTATTTTAATTTCTTCACATTATTTTTACTTTCCATACATGTATTTATTAGGATAAGTTTGTTATTTAAAGTTTATTTTAATGGCTGTGTGCTTGCTTTTTACTAACACAAATAATTTTATAAAGCAAATATTATAGAGAATAGAGGAACAAATTCACAATTTTAACAGTCTCGGTAATCACAGCTTAGCTAATTCAACAAATTCTTTTTTAGTTTAACAGAACAAATATTTTTTGAGTAATTTTTTATAATCAAAAAATAAAAATGTTGCAAGGAGGGGTAATAATTAGGACTCTGATTTTTAGGGTATATTCTATATTTTGCGAAATAGTTAAGATGAATTGAGCTCACATCCGTTGTTGGTTTCTGTTGATCTTTTGTTTACTTTGAGCCCGAAATTTCAAAAAATGGAGACCGACTTTCCGAAAAATCTTCGTTGTGCTGACAGAACTTTCATTTAAACTCTAAGCATTAGACAAGACAATAATAGCTTTAGATAATTTATTCAGTTATTTAATTAACATTTATTTAATTTACAAGGAGAAAGGTCTTAGTAATATATGTATGTATGTAATTTCTCCATTTAATTAAACATCCCCTTTTCAGAACACTCAGAAATTAATAAGGAGGCGGCTTCTTGGTTGGTGGTTTAGGAGCATAAGCATTTATAGCAGGCACAAACACCATAGAGCAAGCAATCAAAAAAGCAACAAAAATTGCCATTAACTAAATAAATTTTTTTGTTAATTTTTAAAAATTAAATTATTAACTACCTTCATTTTTGAGTTATTAAAGTAGTTTTTAGTTAAAAGAGAGAGGAGAGGAGAGAATGTTTTTTTAGTTAAAGAATGATTTGTCACTAAAATTCAACAACTATTTATTCTATCCAATTTTGAATTTAATTTTCTTCCTTGTTTACGTGGCAAACTTGATTGAAAAAATAATTAATTTGTCATTATATTTTCACAATATTTTCGATAATTGTCGGGTTGTCAACATTTTATCAGAAAAAACAGGCAACTTTGAAAATCATAAGGGAAACAATTAGAAATAAAAATATTGTTAGAATAATTTTAAAAAAGTTTTGATTTTTGATGCTGTTCATTATATTTTTAATTGTTGGAAACCTAAACATAATAGATAAAAATTTTGGTAAATTAATAAAGGAAAATTTGCTTTTTTATTTAAAGAATTCACATGAATTTAGAAAATATTAGAAAAAAATTTATAAAAATAATTTGAAAAAAATAAAATTTTATTTTAGACGAGGAAGAAAATTTTCTTCTTCTACATTCTTTTTTAATTTCTTAATTTTTAAATGTGCTGGATATTTCTGAGTAAATAAATTTTTGATATACATATAAAAAATAAAATAAGATGTATGTATAATTACTGGATGTTTGTGTTTGTATATTAAAAACAACAATTGTATAACGAATATAATAACAATTGTGATGACAAATTAATTATTTTTTCAATCAAGTATGCCACGTAAACAAGGAAGAAAATTAAATTCAAAATTGGATAGAATAAATAGTTGTTGAATTTTAGTGACAAATCATTCTTTAACTAAAAAAACATTCTCTCCTCTCCTCTCTCTTTTAACTAAAAACTACTTTAATAACTCAAAAATGAAGGTAAATAATTTAATTTTTAAAAATTAACAAAAAAATTTATTTAGTTAATGGCAATTTTTGTTGCTTTTTTGATTGCTTGCTCTATGGTGTTTGTGCCTGCTATAAATGCTTATGCTCCTAAACCACCAACCAAGAAGCCGCCTCCTTATTAATTTCGGAGTGTTCTGAAAAGGGGGGATGTTTAATTAAATTGAAAATTGTAAAAGAGAGTTACTTGATGTAAATTAAAATAAATGTTAATTAAATAAATAATGTAACTGTCTTGTGTATATCAGAAAAGTTTGTCAGCAGTTTCTGTTAAATATCGGCAACTTATTCGAGAGAGTTCTATAAAAGGGATCTAAAGAAAATTTAGAAATATAAGAAAAAATCTCACAAAATCAACATGTTGATAATAAAGTCATGCCGACCGATTTAAAAGTATTTAGGTCACTCAGTTTTCAGTTTCTAAACTAATACCGGTTTTCTTAAGGGGAGAATTTTAAACAAATCGCTGTTTCCGGTAACGATTTTTTAAATCAGTTAATTTTAGTAAAAGATAGAAAACTTTTGATTAAAAAACTGGTCTCAACCAGTTAATAACTAAAAGACTTTTGGTTAGTTTAATGGTTAGTTCTCACAACTACTCATTTTGGAGAGAATTAAAGACCCAAAACCATCTTCGATTAATTCTAAATTTTTGTCAGAACCAATTCAGAAAAATGTAAAATTTGCTGTGATAACGCCAAAATTTTTAAAATAAAAAGCACTAGTTACTTTAAATTAAAATTAAATCACTTTTTTGTGGATGTCGACTTTACTAAAAAATACTCCTCACACTTTGCACAAATTTCTATAGTGTGGTCTAGCTGTTGCTCCAAAATTTTTCAGATAGTTGATCAGTGATAGATGTTCTTGCAAATTATCTTATCAATATATGCTAAAACAACGCTTTCCATGCCTTTCATGACCTAATTAGCCCGGAAAAGAAAAGATGATTTAATCAAATAAAAAACTTGAAACAAAATTTTATCGAAAAATTTAAATATTTTTTAAATGTAAATGAAAAAAGATTTTTAATAAATTATACAATAAATATCGAGACATAAATAAATGAGATCAAATTAAAAAAATAATCTGACAACAAAAAAGTATATACTTTAATATATTTCTATAGCAACAATTTTATTTTCTAGATTCTAACATTAAAATATATAGTAATAAATTGTCTAAATTTGGAAGAAAATTGTTTGAATTTCGCAAAAATCTTCCTTAAAATAATCTCAGGGATTTTAAGAAATATTTTTAGTTTTCTAAAGTTCAATTAATTAAAATGCTATAGGAAATGTTTTTTAACAAATAAAAACAAAATATACATTAAAATTACATTTAAGTTTTAGAGGAGAAAATAAAAATATATTTAAGATTCGGAAGGATGTTATAACGTTAAGAATATAGGAATTTGTATATAATATTTATAGGAAATTAATTAAGGAAAATTAATTATAGGAATTTGTTTTTTATAAAGGAATGATTCGAAGAAATTATTTTTGAAGAAAATAAAAATTTGCACTATTCTTGAAAAAAAAAGAACAAAAAAACAGATTAAATTTAATCAAACCTAATTAATGTTAAAAAGCTCTCAGATCAATTAAGGTATCTTCAATTTGAATATTTTTTGAGGCAATAGAAAATTCAGAGTTAAATTCAGGGCAAATCAAATATTAGATCAGCTAGGATTTAACTAGATTTTCTGATAGTTTTTGAAAAACTCATCCTTTCTTAGTTAAAAAAATTTTTTGACTGTTTTGAAGGGATAGGTATTTAATTTTAGTTCTTTAATTTTAAATAGGTTTGATTAAAATAAATGCTATAGCTAGAAAAAATATTAAAACAAAGTTTTCGGTTCTAGGAAGCTCTTCAGATATCCAAAACAGAACCGAATAACCTAACAGAAAATCAAAGATTCAATCGAGAACCGACAACCCCAAACTACAAATCAACTAATAAAAGCCTTCTCCAATAAAAGTATATTATAGGCTTTTATTAAAGGATTTGGAAGCTCCAATAATTTTATATTTTTACCCATTTTCCCTCTCTTAGAAAAAGCTGTGAAGGTTGTGAGAAGCCAAAAGCATTAGCAGCAACAACAACTAATTCATTAACAGAAGAGGCTAAAATTAATTTCTTTGATGTGCCAGTTGCAGATCTGTGCTGCCAAAACCCCTCTTCTGAACGCCAATAAATGTAGTAAATATCAGCTCTATCAGAATTGTCATAATGAATTAAAAGAGAAATTGAAGTTGATAATAAATTATTTTCTTGAGTAATTTGTGCTTTCAGGTTGCGAACAACACTTGGCCTGTTTTGAATTCCAGAAAGACGGCATTGCTTTAAAGAAATAAATTTTTTTTGAAATTTATTTTTAAATTAACAGAAATGGAATAAAGAAAATTTGGTAATATTTATGGAGGTTCCCTTCTCCATTTTCTGGGTTTCTTGAGCCAAAAAACTAGGGCCGACTTTCCAGGTATTTTGCCCTAAATTTATTTTAATACCTCAGCTGAAGCAACATAATCTAAGCAAAGTGAGGGCATTAAATTGGGTGCTTTTTGTTGATGATCGCAAAGGTAAAGACATTGAGAAGGCATCTTAATGAATTTAAAATTATATATAAATTTTCATTTAAAAATTAGTAATTAGGTAGAAGGTGGTAGGGGATTTCCAATCATTTACTACTGCCCACTTTACAGATTGGATCGGGAAGGAATTTCATTCAAAGATCCCAAATTAATCCTCATATCCTCCACTCCACGTAATCAAGTTATTAAAATGTGCATCCAACATTTCAAAGTTTCCCCATCAACAAAAATAATTCAAAAACCTCTTTAATCAAGCAGCAAGCGCTTTCATCAACTAACGGCATTGCACATGCAAGTACCTATAGCTTTGAATGTTATTAATTTTAAATTGAAACAAAATAATCAAAAACCTTAGAAATTTCTCCACTACAATTTTGTCTCATAAATGGTCTAGGGACATAACGACGATTTTCTGAATCAGTCATACCACACATTAACAAACAACGTTTATTTACACCACTACGGGCACTTAAAAATTATTTTTATTGAAATTTTTTAACGAAAAAATATATTTAAATCACACACCAACATTGTCGGGGCATTTCTGGAGGAGAAGCGAGAGGCATCTGTACTGTACTCATTACTAAATGGACAGTAGCTTCTGTCTCTCCAAAATCGTCTGACTTTAGCAAAAACGTTTTTTTCGGAGTTTTCTTTTTTGTTCCCTACCACTTTACATTTGTAAATTCCATAATCCTCAGGCTTTGTCGCTTTAATGTGTAGCTTGGCTAACAATTCTCTTGGTCTGAACTTTGAAAAGACATAATGGCTTTGTGATATTCTTTCTTAAAAAATAAATTTAGCCCATACATATTTTTTACAGATTTTCAATTTTAATTGAACTTAAATATAAACTCTAATAGATATAATTAACATATGTTCACCATTTATTAGTTCTACAACATGAAAATGTCCGTGTCGTTGTTTTTCTTGTCGATGCTCCCATTTTATTTTAAGACTGGTTCTCGTTGAATTTCCACTATAAATATTTTTAAAATATTTTTTTAAATAAAATATTTAATGCCTTGTCCGAATTTTACAAGCCAATAAAGTTTCTGAACCTAAAGCCGCGTATATTTTATCTTTGAAAGGTCTAGCCTGGGGTGCAATTCCAGATGTCTTTAAAAAAGAAAAAAATAAATTTTTAAAATTTTAGGAGGAAATAAGCACCTTGAATCTCAATTCAGTAGGTAATGAACGTGGGAGTTCGTTTCCATCTTTAGAAGTTCCAAGGCCGAGAGCTATTATTTGGAGTAGATAACCTAGAAATTTTTTAGGCAATCCTTGTTAAAATAAAATTTTTAAAATTAAAAAATGTAGTCTCCCATTACTACACCAATCGAAAAGGAGGGTTGGTTAATTGGTTAACAGGTTTGGTTTACAAATAGAGATCGGTCTCGATTGTCGATAATGTTGATAGTCAACAATTCTTTTTCGAACTTTACTTTCAAACTTTTATTATCTAATAAGCATAATAATTTACGTGTTCCAGGCTCCAATTGATTAATTCGAGCTTCTTTAGACACCGTTTCTATTCTCAATTCTGTTGATAGATCAGCCTTTTCTGAACCCGTTTCCAATTCGTATATATAAAGCAGATAATGATCAACTATTTTGGCATTGTGTTCTGGTTCTTGCCAACTCAATTCTGCCTTTTATTAGAATAAAATATTTTTGATTTGCTTAAAATATATATGATAAAAGAGAGATATGTAGGCTATATGTAGGTAACTAAGGAAAAAGTTGAATTTTCTGTTTTTAGAGAGAGAGAATTTTAGGGAGATTCGCTCGCCTCTAACTATAAACAGTTCATGGAAGAAGATACTAAGATTCGTGCTTGTATTAAAAGGAAAACAGTTCAATACTAGATACGAGAAAGTCTTAAAATTTTTGACAAAGTCTTAAAATTCACCTCAGTAGAGCTGACTTGTCCAATAAGTAAATTCCTTGGTGGTGATGGAATTTGTTGATATCCCTTCTCAAAACTAAATTATAGTTTAATAATAATTTTCAATATTAATCAAATAACCAAGAAAACATTGATGCAAGGTTCAAAGCAATACAAGTCTGGTAGGCACTTGCCCTGTGAAAATGGCCATCCCCTCGACAAAGTCCTGAAAAATTAATAACAAAAGTCTACACTAAATTACTATATTTTTCTAATAATATTAATTATTATTTCAATCCCTTACTGGAGAGGGTAACTAATAAAGAGATAATTTGATTGTAATTATTGTTTTTATGATAATTAATAGATTAATAATTAGTAGAAAGATGACCATCTTTAAAATCAAAATAATTTAGGGTATCTTGGCATTTTTAAATTAATGGGAAATGAACTACAGCTCCATTGTTTTTAGCTTTTCAAAAAAACTTGCCAAAACAGGCATTTTCTTCCAAATCTTTAGCCTCCCTCGAACAACAAGGAGAGTGGTCGCGACCAGCGGCAAGGCATTTAGCAACAGAATCTAAATATCTAGAACAGTTGTTGCGCCTATCAAATACGTCATAGACATCAAAATCACTAGGCGGGGAAGCCTTGAAAATAGAAAATTTTATTTTTTCTTTTAATTAAAAATTTATTTTTAAATTTATCTTTTATTTTTCAAAATACCAAGTAAATCAAGCGATATTTAAGTGTTTTGTCTTTTAATTAAATCCCTCAATTATATGAATTAACAAAAATAAATTTACAGGGTTGCAAAGAGTCCGAACACAAATGTTTGGTATTCTTTCCTGAATGCAGCATTGTTCAACAGAAACAGAAGCATTACAGTAATTTAATGTTGAAACTAAGCCGATAAAAATCCAAAAATTATTAGAAAATAAATGTTGAGTATTGAATATTGATGTTAATTTAACTTCGAAGCCCTCTCTAAACCTTTGGAGCATCGACGGAAGGTATTTGGGAGAGAAGGAGGAAAAGGTGTTGTTTCCCCAATATTTTAATTAAATAATAATTAATTAGAAAAGTGCCATTTGTACAGAAAATTTTATAAAATCTATGTATAAATATATCTGACAATATGTTCAGATAATAAGTACCTACAAATAAAGTTTAATTATTAATTAGGGTTAAAAATTTTAATGTAAACTAATGTGAATATGAATAGACGAAATCAGATTAAAAACATAATAAAAATCAAAACAATAAAATCAGATTAAAAATCAGAACGAGATCAGAATCAGAAGAATGTATCAGAAAATAACCAGAATATCAAATCGGAATAAAAATCAGGATAAAAACCAGCATAAAAGCCAAAATTATTGACAGAATAAAATTCAGAATAACAAATCAGAATAAAAATCAGGCTAGCAAATCAGAAAAAAACCAGAATATCAATCAGAATAATGAATCAAAAAAAGAAAAGGAATTCAGAATAAATAATAAAAATAATTATAGAAAATCAGAAAATCGGAAGCAACAAAAGAAATGTTCACAAAACCACACGTAACAATTTTAATTAATTACCTTACTTAGAAGGCTTAACTTTTCGTTTAAAATCAAAGGAAATAAAAATTAAACAGCTGACTAATTTTAAACGTAAAATTACAAAAATATAAAAATGATAATAAAAATGGGAAGTAGTCAGAGATTGGTTAATTAAATATATAAATAAATATATCCAATATCACTGCGTAACAGAAATATCACATTAATCTTTTTTGAAAAAAAACTATTAAAAAAGTCAATTTTAAGAGAATTTAAATTCCTTTTTTTTAATTAACAAAGGGTCAATTAATTTAAAAATTTTCTGTTTTTTTGTTTTTATTTTTTTGATATTTGTATAAAAATATTAGAGACCTTGAAGTAGGAAAAGTGACGTAATGAAGTCTAAATGCCACAAGGGATTATGGATATTTACTTTGTGAATTTATACTCTCTTTATTCAAGGGATGTTAGGCTTGTGTTAAGATTAAACAAAAATTAAATGTAAAGAGGAATCTAAAAAAGAGGAATCAGGAGATTAGAAACGCTCGAAACAAGATAATTGATTGTGCCGAGATATACTATATGCTTTCTTTGCCTACATAATTTAGTTGATTTTAACAGAGATTTCTTAATTAATCATTTTCATTTTTTTATAAAATTAAATAAACTATCGAGTTAAAGAGAGAGTAATTATTTATTTTCAAGTTGCATAAAATCACGTCAAAAAAAATTAAAAATAAATTTCCAGACAAGAGAAAATAAAAAAAATTTTTCTATCAAAAAATTATTCTTTATTCTTTTTTCATTTTCTCTCATTAATCTTTTCACAAAAAGTACTCAAGTTTTATTTATACAAAAGATAAAAACAGACAGGTTTTTTTAAATTCTTCCTTTTTTGAAAAGAAAATTTTTTTATCAATTAATTTTGTATTTACAAAATAAATAAAAGTTAAATTAACTAATTTCACGTGTATATGCAAGGGGAACTGTTGGGAAAAAAGAAATAAAAATATTGACGTAGAAAGTAAAAAAATCAAGATAAAGACAGGGGGTTGACATAAAAAACGGAATTATTGTTTCAGATACCTGGACTATGAATCTGGATTTAGCACCACATCCTCTATTGAAGTGCCTTCACTAAATGACTTTTAAGATTTTGGTTAGTAAATACAGAAAAATATTATAAATAATTTAAGCAACTTTATTGAAGCGAATTTTTCAATTTAAAGATAATTTCGTAACAAAAATTCTAACTCAAAATAATAAAGTGAGCTTTTCTCAATAACCCTTTCAAACAATAATTACCCAAGGTAATTATTTGATAAGTCTCTTTTCCCTACTAAAATAGGTATTTCGGTCGATGGGCATGCCTTTTGTGATGTTGAAAGGGATTAAAACAAATACTCATAACTATGTTGATTTAAGGCAGATTTCGATGATTTTAGTACCGTTCGACTCAGCTCGAAGGATATAATTTGCCATAGAAAATGAAAAAAATAGAACAGAAAAAATGGAGGACCAGCCTTGATATTACCGGTATTTCATTATTGCTTAATGTCTTTGGGACAAACCTCAAATGTTTTTACCATTCTTAAATTTCGACAGAAAATCACATTAAAACCAAAAATATATTTTCTTATTAGGTCAGAATTATAGTAAAATAATATTGAAAATAAAAGAAAAAAAGGGGGAAGTATAATTGTGACCTCCACGCGGTCATTTAGGGGAGGGGGGGGGGGGGAGGGAAGGGGATATTTGTAAGAAAATGTGGAAATGAACGTAAAAATATATTTAAACCAATTTTTATTTATTTTCGGGGAAACGAACAAAATTTTTAAAGGAACTTTTGTAAAATTAAAAATAAATTTGTCTTGACCTATTTTTTCTGTTTGTGACACATTATTTTGAAATGTTTCTGTAAATTTGCTTAAATTTTACAAAGTAAATTGAAAAATATTTTTAAGAAAACGAATATCAAAAATTTTTTTTAATAAGTAAATCTGATCTTAAAACAAGTATGGTTTTAAGATCTGATAAATAATTGAAAAAAATCATGATGAAAGAAGGACTAAATCACAAGATTGTAATTTAAATCCAGAAAATCCCTTCAACTGATAAAAACAAAAGATTAAGGGATAGGATCATTTAAAAATTTCACGGAGTTTTTTTTATAGATATTAAAAATTTTTCTTTGAGACTATCGATATCAACTCACAAAAATTACATATTTTCTAAACAAATAATCCAAAGGAATTTACTATATTTTTAGCGAAGCTTTTAATTCCTTTTAAAATACCAAAACACACTTTCTGCTAAATTAATGTACTTTTTATTGAATATATTATTTTATTAGGCACGCAAAAACTTATTATTAATTGTATTTTTATTATGTATAAATTTCTGAAAAAACATTCGAGATTAAATAGAAATTGAGGAGATAAACTTAAAAATTATTATTTTTAAGTTTTAAATTAAAATTTTCTTCTCTAAATAAAATATTTATTTAATTATTTTGTTGTTTAACCAACAAATTATATACTAAAATATTACTTTAAATGACTGTAAAGGTTGCAGACAATAATAAATAATTAAATATACTAAATAATTTATTAATATATAATCAATGATTATTGAGAGAAAAAGAGACAAAAATGTGGAGGGGGGGAGGGGGAAGTTTTTAATCTGCGCGAAAGCAATTATTATTATTATATTATTATTATTATCTTTTATCTTAATTTTTTGTGGTTAATTAAATAAAATTAAAAAAAAGATTTTAAATTGGGAAAAAGGAAAATAATTAAAAAATTTTAAAATTTTTTTCTGGTAAAATAATTTTTGTTGTGTATTTACTCGAACTCGGTGTAATTATTATTTTTAAACTGAGGATATACTTATTTGAGGGAGGGTAATCAATTGAGAAATGATCTAATTAAACCAACAGACTAACAATCTAGAATTTTTAGTGATTTTATTTGGAGCTAAATTCAGTTTAGATGCGAAGAATAATTTGGATTACTTGATTATCAAATATGGCGAGAATGAGAGTTAAAATATAAAAATTATACATAAGTATTTCAAACGAATTCTAGAGATTAAATAGTCTTTAATTAAATTAATTAAATTAAAAATGGTTAACCAAACCCCAAACTTTTTTTGCAAGATTCGCCCTTTTCAAGGAAATACCCCTCGTTTTTCTAAAACCCCATCTGACAACCATTAGTCTATTAAAAATAGTCAGTCATTTATTTAATCACAACAAAATAAAAACGCAACATTTTGGGAAATTAAACTAAAAAATTAGAATAAATTATCTTCACATGAATTTATACTGATATTTGAAGGTTAATTGTGCGATAAAACGAGTTGGGAGATGTATAAAAAAATTTTGAAAATTATTTTAAATAAAAACAAAAATCAAAACTTTATTAGTTAGCAATTAGTGAGGGTGCTTCCAAGCAAAGATTGTATGTACCTTTTAACAGAGAGATCGGTTATGTCAAAATTATAGGTAGATTAAGAGACTTACTCCCTTCTTTGAATACTATGTATAGGCCATAAATTTTAAAATAATTATTTAAACAATTATAAATATTTTTACAAAATATTTTTAATTATTTATTTCGTGTGTGTGTTTCACCTTGTGCACAACCGGTAGATAAAAGTTATCTTCAAAACTATTTTAGTGTTTCATTCAAAATACCACAAAATTAATTTGATTTGACATTTTACTAATTAAAAATAAAATTTTTTTAAGAAGGGATTTTTTGTATAAATTTAAAAAGCGGAAATGATTATATAAGAAAAGAAAAGAAAATAAATTTTCTATGAATATTAAAATTTATTTAAAAAAACTTTTTGGTGGATTCATTAATGTAAAGAAAATCTTTACTGGAATTTTTTAAATATTTATTCAGCAATCACAGGTACAAATAAAAGTAATCTGACAATGATTGTAAATTAAAATAAAATAAAATGTGTGTCAATATTGAAATAAATTTAAAAATTATAAAATAAAAAATTAGTCTTAAATGGTTTAAATACCGTATTTTTCCCAATAGAAGCGCATGCGCTTCTATTTTTCAACCTCCTCGTAGACTGCGCTTCTATTAGGACGTGCGCTTCAAATGGGACGTGCGCTTGTATTTTTCAACTCCTATGCGAATTAATTTCTATAACATTATGGAAAGTTAAAACAAATATTAAATCTCTATAGAATTATCAATTTCAATTCCGTTTTCATTATCTTTATTAAGATCTTTATTTTTATTAAGATCTATTATTTTTTCTTTATTTTCATTATCTTTATTAAATACTACCGTATTTAACGATTAATTCCCCACCCTCTATTAATTCCCCATGCCACGGATGGGTTGAAAAAATAATTCCTCGGGGGAATTAATCGAGTAAATACGTAATGCAGAAAAACAGCAATAAATTTTAAAATAAAACAATTTTCTCGAAGATAAAAATTTTTCTAATATTCTCGAAAGATAAAAGAATTAACTGTTCCCTTAAACAAAAATAAAGCCTTTTTATATATTTAATAGTACATTCATAATTCTAAGAAAATGTTTAGAAAATATATTTTAATTATTTTATAGTTTGTTGTGTGCTTAAAAATACATTTTTAATGACCGGATGTTAACTAGCTTGTAAAAAATAAAAATTAAATAATTTTTAGAGGTAAATGTACAATTAGGCGTGCTTTTTTATATTTTTTTAAACTCAATAATTTCTGTTTGAATATTTGGTGGAGAATTTTGATAGAAAATTTCAATCATCTTCCGATCCTGTTTGATAGCCCAATATCTCAAGTCGAGTTATCGACAACTCAACAAATAATAAATCTCGAACACAATAAAGAATAATGAAAATTAATAACATTAAAGGAAAAGAATAGACAGTCCTTAAAATAATTTTCAAATAATATTTGGATTAAATTCTAATTTTAATTTCAATTATTCAGCATTAGCTTTAAGTAACTAAACCTACGCCTAAATAGATTTAGAGTAAAAAAAATAAATTTTACAATTTCCGTTTAATAATTTAAAAATTTATTTGGTAAAGTACATAAATTTTGAAAAAATAATTTTTTTCCACAATTTGTAGGATCATAAATTAAAATTAATATTTTACTTAGAAAACTCAAATACAAAAAAAAAATAACTGGCACAAAATAAACATTTCCGTTTTTTGTTATTACTCATTTAAATAGCTAAAGATTAAAGGCTAAGAAATTCACAAAATTAAATTTTGAATAAAAATATTTAATTTTAATTAATTTTTCTTATAAAATAAATTCTAAAATTCAAACACTTAACCTAAAAACATTTTTTTATATTTTCAACATTTTCTCGTTTATCATATTTATATGTAAGTTGTTAATTTTTATTTTATTTTTTTCCGTTGTAAAACAATGGAAATTCAAAATTTAATTTCTATTTGTGTACTTGCTAGCTTTTATAAAACAAAAAATAATTTTTAAAATAAATATTTTAGAGAACTCTAAAAAATTATTATTGAGAGAGCATAAAAAACTTTAAACAGTCTCGGTAATCACAGCTTAGCTAAGGCAACAATTCTCCCTTAGTTTAACAAAAGAAATATTTTAGAGCATTGGATGATAAGAAATAACAAGAAAGCTGGGAATAATAAATAAAAAAATTTTTTTTTAATAGTTATTAAAAGAAAAAATTAATTAACATGTTAATTAAAACATATTTTTAAATTTAATATATGAATTTAAAGAGAGTAAGACTTCAAATTAATTAACTAATAGTCCATATTTTTTGCTAAAAGTAGGAAATAAAATCTTTCGACGGAATAAAAACTTATAAACCTAATAACTTAGGTAGCATAATTGTTGTTTTTGATATTTATTATTATTTTATTATTATAACAATAATAATTAATATAAAATCTGATAGAAAACAATTCTTTTAAAGATAAAAAATTATTTATTTAATATTTATTTAATTAACATATATATTTTAAATTACATCAAGTAACGCTCTTTTACAATTTTCAATTTAAATAAACATCCCCTTTTCAGAACACTCAGAAATTAATAAGGAGGCGGCTTCTTGGTTGGTGGTTTAGGAGCATAAGCATTTATAGCAGGCACAAACACCATAGAGCAAGCAATCAAAAAAGCAACAAAAATTGCCATTAACTAAATAAATTTTTTTTGTTAATTTTTAAAAATTAAATTATTTACTACCTTCATTTTTGAGTTATCAAAGTAGTTTTTAGTTAAAGAATGATTTGTCACTAAAATTCAACAACTATTTATTCTATCCAATTTTGAATTTAATTTTCTTCCTTCTTTACGTGGCATAATTTTAAATATTTTCTCTTATTGTTAATATCTTACTAATTAACAATTGAATATCATTTAATATTTTTATTTCTCAAAAAATTAAATTTACATTAATTTTATATTATTTTTTTAAAAAATATCCAACACTTTAAAAATAAAGTAACGACTTACTAATCTAAAATAATATTTTGATTTTTTTAATTGTTGCCTTTTGATATTTATTATTTTTGAAATTCATATGAATTTCTTAAATAAATAAACATTGAAAAATAAATATTTTCTTTAACGTGGCGATTTATGCTTAGTAATTGTTCCTATTGTTACCTTTCCTATATTCATGTCTTTAAAATATTTGTTGATCTAAATAGTGTTTATTAGAGAATTCAAGAAATGAAAATATATTTAATTTTCTTCGAAGTATTAAGCAAATTATTTATGTCTACATATATTCTCGACAACTAAAAATGTTATGAAAGAATGTCATTAATCAAAAAATTTATATAAATTATTCCAACAATATTGACGATATTTTAATTTTTCTTTTGACTTTATTTTTGAATATAAAAAAATTATGATTAAATAAAAAGTTGCCAGTATTTTTAAAATATTGACAACACGACAATTATCAAAATGACAAAATAATTATTTTTTCAATCAAGTATGCCACGTAAACAAGGAAGAAAATTAAATTCAAAATTGGATAGAATAAATAGTTGTTGAATTTTAGTGACAAATCATTCTTTAACTAAAAAAGCATTCTCTCCTCTCCTCTCTCTTTTAACTAAAAACTACTTTAATAACTCAAAAATGAAGGTAAATAATTTAATTTTTAAAAATTAACAAAAAAAATTTATTTAGTTAATGGCAATTTTTGTTGCTTTTTTGATTGCTTGCTCTATGGTGTTTGTGCCTGCTATAAATGCTGATGCTCATGTTAAAAAACCACCAACCAGAAAGCCTTATTCTTATTAATTTCTGAGTGTTCTGAAAAGGGGGATGATGTTCAATTAAATGAAAAATTGTAAAAGAGCGTTACTTGATGTAATTTAAAATATATGTTAATTAAATAAATATTAAATAAATAATTTTATATTTTTAAGAGAATTATTTTCTAAGTCGAATGATACCAAAATTACCGTATTTGAACATGTTTGGGTCGTGATATATTGGGCTCGGAATGGTCTATTTTTAAACCATTTCTAGCACAATCTCTCAGCCCGGCATTCCGACCCAGTATAATTTTGGTGTCCTTCGACTCAGCTCGAGGAGCCCCTTCTAATAACAAATACTATTTTGGCCATATTTATGAATTTTTAAACATATTTTTAATATCGGGTCCATAACAGGAAAGTAACAAGTGTCTCTAGTAACACAAAAATTTTCTTTGCATTCTAAAAGAAGAAAAAAATTATTAAAATTTTCGCTTAAGGTGATGGTAATGGGGAATAACGGCCTGTTATCCATCACGGTGCGTTACCTCACTATTAAAAATTAAAACAAGATTGGGGGTATTTACAGTTTATTCTAATCTAAAAAATAAAATGAAAATATTTACAATGTTTGAAAATAAAATAAAACGTATGAAGATATATAGTAGAGTTTCACCGAAAGTTCCGGTTACGTTCAAAATTTCGCGGTTCCGGTGAAACACTAATATGTCTGTACATAAAGAAATTTAAATAAGAATTTTTTGGGTTTTTAATTTTTAGACTTTTTTTTGTTGTTTTCAAATTTTGCAGATAAATATGGGAATTTACTTAGTAAATATAAAATAATTTATATACCTACAATGAATTGGGATTTAACAGAAACAAGTATGTACAACTAGCTTAATAATCGTCCGAGTACTCGATCTGTCTGATCCCTAGTTTAGATATGTTTGTGTATATAAAATTTTTTGATTTTCAAAATTATCCTGCTTTCGAAAGTGTTATTATTCAAACCTTTTAGGAGTCGTAGGAAACAATGGGAACTAAACAATAATAAAGGTCCGATATTCTTGTTTGGTCTTTATAATAAGAATTTTCATGGGCTTGAGTCCCCTGGTGTTTGGTTTTGAAACTCAAAATTTCGGTATCGACTGGTTTCTATATAATGAGAATTACATAAAAACCTATCAATTATATACTCAAACATATAAAATTTAAAAATCTTATATTTGAAAATGTCTCCAAAATCAAACGGTTTTCCATTAAAATTTAAAAATACGCTCATGAATTTTCTCTAGAATAACTTTGTCAGCTTTACTTTTAATGTTATCTTCAAATATTCCAGCCAATATTTGAGGTTTTTGTTTATCAAAATCGTTGCAATTGAAGGCTTTGAAGATTTTTTTCATGCGTGTATAGGCTAACAAAACTTTTCCAGCATTGATACGGATTAAAACCTTAAATTAAAATTTTTGTTAAAATTGATTAAAATTAACGGGTTTGAGCAAATTCTGACAAGGAATTAAGTTGAATTTTTATAGAAAATGAGGAAATTCAAACTTACCGATGATTTTTCGAGCATATTATCATTAGGCTTATCATGAAAGTTTTTGTGTTTCGTATCGTAAAATTTCTTCTCCTCTTCCAACCATTCTTTTGGTAATTCCATATTTTTTTCTATTTTATCAGCAAGTGAACTTAAATGATCGTGTTCATATGTATAGTATTCTTTGTTGTTTTCGAAAAATTTAGCAATATCTTTAAGAGCTTTTTTCAGCCAAAATTCAGCAACAAACCACGTCTCAAAGCGTTCATTTAAGTGAACAAAACGACTTTCTTTTATCCAAATTTATTTCTCCATCTTGATGTTTTTCAAATATTTCAATTTCCTCCTGGGTCATCTATAAATTTAATTATAAAAAAGCCGCGAGACTTGTATATGTTTAAAAAATATACTGAATAAATAAACAAATAAATTTGTAATTACAAGGCTAAGGACACAACTCTAATTTAAATACCTTGAAATTTTGGCTTTCTAAAACATCCAAATCACGAGTTTTATCAAAATTAACAAGCATTTTGTTCAAATTTTCGTAAACTTTCTTACTTGCGTTTAACAAAGAATTGTGAAAATTCCATAGTTTGTAAGGTGGCTGAATTTTTAGGGTTTTAATTGCTTTTGTTAAAAATTAAATTAAGAGGAATGTTAAAATAAAATTTTGACGTGTTAAATATAAACTAATGATTTAGACTCCAATTTAACTAGAATCTATTACTTTGGAATTACTTTGGAGAGTGTTTCTTAAACATAGAATTGAGCTGCCCCGTTACTAATAAGTGTCTTCTCCTGGAATTTTACATACATACACTCTCGATGAGTTGGAGCTACATAACATGGTTTCAATTTAATTCACTTTATATTCTACCATTGGTGGATTAAAGTCTATGAGAAGGAATATGTTTTAAAATATAAATTAAAAAAAAATCTGACAAATGCATTTTTTTCATTGTAGTATTTAAAACATCAGAAGATATTTTATTTATTTGCTCATAAAATTTTTTCAAGTTGCCAATTAATGTTTTAATTTTAATTTTTTTATCATATTCCAAATTAAAAAGTATAGGTGCTTCCTTTTTATTCTTTTTCCACAAAACTTTTAGCATAATATTTCTAAAATCGTTATTATTTTCGAGTTTAGAAACTTCATAATCAAGAATTCGCGATGGTGTAAGTTCCTCGTCTGAAGCGCCATAATCGTTTTTAATTAATTCGTTTATGTCTTCAAGTTCAATTGTTTTTTTCTAGATTTAAAAATTTTTTAAAATAATTTTATAAAGCTTAATTTAATTTTAATAATTTCTTTTGCTCTTTTTAGCTTTAATTGGGGATGAGTCTATGAAAGAAATTTAAAAAATTGCATTTTTCGACCGCCAAATAATTATATGAAGAAAAATCTACAAAAATTCCACCAAACATAAACCTATATTGTTACCAAGAAAAAATAAAAAAGAATTAGACTCAATCTCATTTCAGTGTCAAGATCTCGATACCCTTTTACTTTCAAATATTTTTTTGGCTATATCATGAGGGAAATTCAGTTTATCAAAGGATTTCTGTAAAGTATATTCCCAAGTCATTCAAAAAATCATGTACCTTTTCAACAACTGTTTCAAATCCTTCATCAGTATTTTTAAAATGAAGAACGTGTTTTGTCCAATAATTTTCTATTTTTAAATTTCCATTTTCTTCAATTATTTCGTTATACAGCTTGCGAAGATGTTCAATTTCCTTTTTTCGTTCATATAAATCTTTATATTTTTCCAGCATATATTCTTCAATTAATTCCTCAGTCCTCTCAAATTCCTCTCTTATTTTTTTGAAAGAATTATAATCAAGTCCAACAACAAAACCTGTAAAAATTTGTTTTAAAACGTTGTTAACCGTTTTTCGAAGATTTAAAAGATTTTCTTGGAGACGTAAATCTTCAACTTTTCTAGGACCATGCTGACCATGAACATCAATATTTCGTTCTAAAATTTTTTTTGTAAATATTAATTTTATATTTCCTAAGAAAGTGTAGCCGTTCTCAAAAAGGGTTACAACTCGCATAATTATAGTAAGGCTAAGCTCTATAACCGAAAGTAAGTTAAAGAACACTTTGATTTACGCTTCGTTATTGTCACTTCCACGGAAAAATACATTTCTATTCACCGATTTAATATATTTAATATAATTTAATAATTATATTCTTCAAAGCTTCATACTTATGCATTTGACTATTGAAGCGATCAAATCTTAGAGATTGGCCAAATTATGATAAAGTTATATCCAATACTCGAGTCTTATCAAATATCCGTAACTAAGAGGTCCTTGACTGAACATTTATTACACTGCCCACTTATACTACACGCTTATTATTATGAATAGAGTTCAGCGGGATCGGGCTCCCGGTCGGGATCGGGCGGGATTATCCCGGGTTTTTCGAATCCCGATCCCGATTTTTCTGATCCCGATCCCGGCCATTCCCAATCCCGAGCTGGGATCGGGATGTGCATCAGATCTCTAAATCCCGATACCGCTGAACTCTAATTATGAATCAACAAATATCGTGAAATTTTGTAGAAAATATTTTTGAATAATTTTTTAATCTTATTAATTTTTACGACCGTGTTGAGTATACTGGGGCGAAATGATTTGTGTTGGCTTTTCTGTTGGTTGATTAACTTGAAGGCCATCTGAAATTAGTTAAATAATTTAAATATACACCAATATTAAATTTAAAGGATTAATCTAACCAGATAATGCCTTAAGAGTGTCGTCCTCCCATTCTTTCGCGAAATTATTACGTTTTTCATTTTGCGGAGTTTCCAAAGAAATTAGAGGCCTTTCAGCATTCTCGTTTTCAACATTTAACTTGGCAATATTATTAGAATATTATTAATATTTTACAATTCTAATATACCTTATTTCTTCTAATAGTGCGACTCTCTCTATTAAACCGACCCCATAGAGGCGACCGACCCCCTACTAGGGATCTGATTTTAGACCCTAAAAATTAGATCCCCAGTATTTATTAATTCTCAAAAGTTAATTAAAAAATAAATTTTTTACAAGAGGGGATTTAATCTTACACTAATTTTTAGGTTTTTGAACTAAATGAAAATATAAAATAAAACTTTTCAAAAATTTTTAATAAAAAATTTACTCACATCTGTCTATCTTTCCACCCACCCATTTAATATTCTCCCCAATCTTTCCACCAGCCTATCTTTCCACCCCCTCAACAATCACCTTTTTTACTGACTTTAATTAATTCTTCCTCTCCCCCACACAATATATTTTGGATTTTGTTAGTTTTAGTACATAAAATAAATTTGTTTTTAAATTTAATTCGTTTTTTCTAGGGGTAAATCTCCCACCGGGGCACCGACCCTAGTCCTTCTATGGACTAGGACAACCGGAGCCTTCGGCAAACCTCACCTATCAAATATTCTCCCCAATCCCATCCCCCAATATTAGTACATATCATTAACTTGCGAAGAATAAAAAAACTTTTAACCCTAATTCAAAATATATATTTAATTAAAAAAATAAAAACAAACATCCTCTTCCACTTTATCAAACCAAAACAATTTAAGTTTATCAAATAATTGCTTGTAGACAATTGCTTCTCTTGGCAATTTTTCAGCAATTTTTTTCAATGCATTACCCAAAATTAATTTAGGTTTAATTTCAATGTATTTTTCTAAAAACGGATTTGTTGAATCTTTATTTACTTCATAGTATGTAAAATTCAACGTTATTTCCGACATTGGAAAATTTAAATCCTCTTGTTTACGAATAAATTTGTCCAAAATTGAAATAAATTTCTCGACTTTTTTATAGGTAATATAAACTCCTCTTGGTTAATTTTGAATTTTTCCTTTGGAGAAATATCTTTAAGAATTATTAGAAATTATTTTAATTTAAATTAAAAAATGTGTAATATAAAAATAAAATTATTTGAAAAAGTTTATTAGTTCAAAATTTAGTCAATTCGCACTAAAAAGAAAAATTATTATTTAACTTTTTCTAACATTATCTGAATTCTTCTTCAGTTTTTCAAATTCCCTACCAGAGCTGTTTCAAAATTTCGATTTTCGAGATTTTTTTCCTTTCGATTTTCGAAATTTTGCGATATTTTCGATTTCCGAATTTTTGAAAAAATTTGAATTTTTGGCGCCAAAAATGAAAAATTCTGGCTTATCGGCCATCATAAATTTAAAAAAGGAAGATTTTTGGCTTAAGGATGCTCCAAAATTCTCAAAATTTTCGCCTGCGGCGCTAATTGGAGAAAGCCCTGCTCTATTAACAATATTATGTTTCGGCTCCGGTTATTGGTATTTGCTTGAATTAAGGTAGCTATAGTATATTGGAGGATTTGCGGGAATTAAGGTGGATTTGGAAGCCCCCTTCCACATGCCAGAACCCTATGCCAGGTACCGCCCAACCATGGGTAAAGCGAACTAGCTCTGCTTTACAATATTAGGGGATTTTACTCAAATCCTCCTTTATCCCTCTTAATCCACACAGATCTCATGATGAGAGATCCACTTGAGACCTAACATAACAAAAATTAATTTTCAAATTTTTTTATTAAAAATTTTTTTTCGATTTTCGTTTTTCGATTTCCGATTTTCGAGGTTATTTTTCTTTCGATTTTCGAGTACAAAGATTTTGAAAAATATTTTCGATTTCGATATTTTTGGATTTCTTTCGATTTCCGATTTTCGAAGATTTTTTTGTTTCGAAACACCTCTGTTCCCTACCGATTTATTTAATTAATTACCTACCATTCCTCAAATATTATCCCCTCCCTATTAGTTACCTTCTCTAGCTAGAAGTTGAAACAATAATTAAAAAAAATGTTGAAAAATTCTCTAGAAAATATTTTCTAGAGAATTAACTGAAAAATTAACTATAACTCTTTTGTCTACATTTTTCTAAAATTTTTCAATAAACGATAGAAAAATTATTTGAAACAACAAATAAAAATTTTTATTTTAATTATTAAAACTTAAAAAAAACCTTTAAACTTTTTCTATCATTTGACTGAATTTTTCTTCAGTTTTTTCGATTAATTCTAGTTTATCAACCAAATCATTTGGATTTAAATGATATTGATGATGAGGGTAGATGGGGGGAGGAAACATTCCATAGGAATATTTCAGTAAAAACAGATTTAATGCCAATAACGGCAAAATTTTGTTGAATGATAAATTAATTATCATTCTTTTTTAAGGAAAAAGAAAGGTTTTCCTTAAATAAAAATAAAGTAATATTAAAATTGATTTAAAATTATTTTAGAGGAAGTTAGATCAAATAATGCTTAAACTATTGCTAGGAATCTTTTTGTATTGCCGAGAATTCGAAATAAAATTTTGAAAATTTCGGAGTTTTAAATTATAAAAAAAATTTTTTTTTAATAAATTAAAATGTAGTCTCTTCATTTTTTCATGCCATTTTATGCTAGGCATTAAAGAGGAGGAGCTATTTAATAAAATATTTATCTTGCCCTTTTTCTTTGTTTATTATACAAATCAGATAGATTTTTAGAGAAAAAGAAAGTTAAAAAATTTAATAAATATAAAATTTTAAATTATTTATTAATAAATAAATTTTGGCATTTAAAATTAAAAATATTTTTCTTTCTAAAATTTGTCAGGGAAAAAAGAATGCCGTTAAATTTTTACGAATTTGTGTATAAATTTTTTTTGAGTCACGTTGATTTTGAGTCAGGTGACTTGGCCCGGCAGCTTCATAATTAGATGCCCTTTTAGTTTTTAAAATTTTTTAAATAAATAATAGTTATTTTAATTATTTTTATTTGTTTAAAGGTCTCCTAAATTAGCTTTCAACATAGCTTTCAACTTAGCAGAGTTGCGTCGTGATTACGAATTACGGCGTTTTTTAGTTACGAAGAACGATTCCGAAATTTTTTTTAAATTACGAATTACTATTGCGAAAAAAATTTTTTTTAATTACGACGCAACTCTGCAACTTAGCTCGTCGAGCTCTTTTGAATTAGTTATCATTTGCATATTCGGCTAAGAGTCAATATAACTTTTTCAACGCAAAAACCGACACGTGAAATTTTCCAAAACCCGACCCGAACCCGGCTTCGTCCATGGAACTTTTCACCCTTTAATCTCTTTATACATATCTTCATTAATAAAAAATCCCTTTTCTGCGTTGTGGGCAAAATTTTGAAAACTTTGGAAGGCCAAGAATCGAAAAATCTTCCTTTCTGGATAAAATATAAATATTTCTTTCAAGTTTCCTTCTAAAATATAAGGGACAAAGTAAATACGAGAGGTTTTTTTTGCAATATTTTTTCATAATTTTTATTTTCGTAATTCGTAATTTTTTCCGATATTTTCGTAATCAAAATTCGTAACTCAAAAAACGCCTTAATTCATAATCGCAATTCGTAATTGCGACGCAACTCTGATTCGGATCTTCACCTCAAAAATAAGCTTGGCCCCTCTTATAGGTTTACGATTTTCAGGCCCCCGCATCTCGGTTCACAACGATTTCCGCTTGTAAGGAATGGTCGACTGAGTTAACTGAATCAAATCGAATGGGGTAATGTTTCTAATTTTGTCATAGTTACATCCAAAGATATATATTATATTTTTTGAAATTATAAGAACTTCAGCTTAAATTAAAAAAAACAATAGGTGCCTATATTTACTAATAAATGTCTTAAAAAAGGACCAACATGGATTAAAAGGCTCTATCGGAAAATAATGCCGGCATCCCATTTTTCCTTTTCTCCTCGAATGGAGGAGAAAAAGTTAATTTCTCAGCTGTAGTATAGTAAAGTGGTAAGGTAACTTTGTCCAAACTTATTCAATCACGGTGATTTTGGTGTCGTTTAACTCTGTGGACCGAGATATAGGCCCCCGAAAATCGAAAAACTATAAGGGGTGTAAACTCGATTTTGGGGGGAAAAATTTGATTTTTTGAATGATAGCTCATTCGAAAGAGCTCCTTGAGTTGAGTCGAATGACACCAAAATCACCGTGATTGAATAAGCTTGGACAAAGTTACCTTACCATCGGTTTACTATACTACAGCTGGGAAATTAACTTTTTCTCCCCCATTCGAGAAGGAAAGGAAAAATTGGATGCCGGCACTGTTTTCCGATAGAGCCGATTAAAACATTTTGAGAAAAAAATTTAAAAAAATATTTATAAAAATAAAACTAAATAAAAAGTAAATGAGTAAATAAAATATATTCTAAAAATTTTTATTTTGTTTCAGTTATTATCATTGTTTCTTGTACAAAAACATTAGTTGAATTTAATATATCTGTAAATTTAAAAAATAAATTTTTGAAGAGTTAAAAATTTGTTGGGAAACTAAATTCGTCTAAAAGGATTTTCTGGATATTCAAAATAAATTTTGGTAGGGGTTTTATAAATATTTTAATAATCAGATATTTTATTATATATTTAAGGTGTTCTCCTCCGTTATTTCACACTATTATTTTCAAAAATTATGCTCTAAAAATTTAATTGCCGATTTTGGGACGGCAATTGTCTATTTTTATAACAATGTTGATTAATAAAAATTCGGTTTTATTATTATAAAAATTTTTATTGAAATAATAAAACCCGAAATTTAAGTTAAACTGATAAGGGGAAATTAAATAAAAAATTAGGTTAAGAAGCAGATTGCGAAAAATAAGCAAAGCAGACAAAAACTTGTAAACTTTAAGATATACACGGATTTAATTAAAAAGGAAAAACATGTTTTTGTGGGAAATTTTTTATCCAAATTTTTAGGGAAAAATTAAGTTAATTAATTAATTTTTTAAGCGTTTTTAGGGGAAAATTATCAAAATCACAAAAACAAAAATTAAATAAAAAAAAATAATAAAACCGAAATATTTATGTTGAATTGTTGTTATTTCCAAAATTTTTATTATTTTCCAAAATTTCTTCTGGAGAGGTTTTCGAATTTTCCTTAATTTTGTTGTTATTTATTTCTTTATTTATTTCATCTTTTTTTAAATTATTATTTAATTCTTCCTCTTTTCTTTTATTTATATCACAAAAAATACCGGTACTGTTTAGTAAATTATTATTTGTAAAAATTAAAGAATCATCAGAATTAACAGAAGTATTCGAACATTGACTACTCCAAGAGAAAACACTCGCTTTATGTTGTTGTTGAATTTGGATTATATTGGATATTGCTGTTTTTGGACGTGGGACATCATCAATACCTTTTAGAGTGAGATTTGATATTTAATTAAATAATACATATAGCCAGAATTTAAAGTTAAGCTAAACAAGAATTTGTGTTATTAGTTAAAGGCCAAAATGAAATATAGTGTCTTTTATTCTAAAAGGACTAAGCAAGTTCGTTAGTAGCAGAGTTGGGTCGGAATTACGAGTTCCGACGTTTTTTACTTCCGATTTCCGAACTTTTGAGCCATTTCCAGTTTCGAACTTTTGAGCCAGTTTCGATTTCCGACTCTTCTGATTTCCGACACCTCTGACTGTTCCGACCCACTTTCGGTTAGTAGATAGGACCTATTTTAGAGAATTACAATAAAATTTCTTTAAGAAACCCTCAAAAATCATTAGTATAGAGAAATAAAAACTAATATTAGATTGAAAAAAATCGTCAACCTAAAGAAACAAAGATAAAAATCATCTAAAATCTGGTCTAAACAAATTCCAAAACCTCTTTTCCAAAACCTCAAAATAAATAAATTACCTAATCCTCTATTATCTAAACTATCAGCCTCTCTTTGAGCTCTCATTTCTTGCCCAGCAGTTGCTGGACTACCCCAAGATGCAACCGAAGCTTTTTGTCGATTAATTAAAACAACTCCAAGAAGGGAAGCATCACTTTTACGAGAAGTTCTGCTACGGGCAGAAGGAGGTGGAGATTCGTTTAATAATTCTGGTTGTTGATTAGTTGAATTATAGTTTATTCTTGGGGAAGCAGTCGAACATGAAAGAGCTGCTCGTAAAACTAAAAAGAACGAAAAAACAAAGCGGACAAGAAAAAATTAAAGCAAAAACGGTTAAAAAATTGAGGGTTAAAATTGAGAATTTTTAAAAATAAATTCAAAGCTGTTAGCAAAAATGGGTAAAAACAGCAAAAATTGTAAAAAACAAAAATAAATTTCAAAAAGGGATAAATAATTAAAAAAAATGTTTTACCTGTTTTTGAATTGCTGACAGAATCCGCAAAGAAACCACTCTCGTCTTCAGCAAGCTTAATAAATGAAAAAATAAAAACAGCAATTTAAGTAATTGAATTTTCTCTTTTAATTTCCTCCTTGGAATAATTGTAATGATAAAACTAAGATGTCGAAAAAATAATCAACCAGAGTAATTATTCGATAAAATGTAATGGTTTAATTTATTTAATTTAATGAAACTTTCTTAAAACAGTACTGATCTTAGATAGTTTTTGACACCGAGAACCTCAAGAGTAAATCAGTTGGATATAACCTACTTATGACTCGACGAAATTAAATGGATAAATCTCCACAAGTTACTACACACAATTAATATTTGTATTAAATGACATAAAAAACTTACAGGTGGATTAATTTGTGATTGAATAGAAGACTGTTTTTGTCTAAATTGTTGAGAATACTTTAATTGATCAGAATCATGTCTATCCACAGAGCCAGCTGCAGCAGAATCTTCAGAGCCGACAGATGACTGTGAAGACAGTTTACGAGGTTTTACCATAAAACCAGAAGATGCTGAAGGTCTTTGATCTCCATTTCTGTTAATTCACAAGAATAATTAACATCTATTTAGTTATATTTTTGACTACCTTTGTGGACTTTGGAGAACGGTAGAAAAATGTTCGAATAATCGACGGAATCTTCGAAGAGGCCCTAAAGCAGAATTGAAATAAAGTATCAAAGAAATCTACCAGAAATCAAAGTAAATTGAACAACATAGAAATCAGTTATTTCAGAACAATTAATCGAGTTTTGAGAATCTCTTCGTTGATTTGGAGGTGTTAGAATATCCACTAAAATAATTAATTTTCCACTTTAAATCACTTTTCTTCGTAAAAACCTTGAAATTTTACACCCCTAGAAAATCCTAAATAAGGCAAACGTTTGTATTCAACCCTAAACGAATTTTGGCCGACAACAGAATGGCTAAGTTCGTGAATCTAAAAATTAAAAAAATATTTGGAAGAAGAAAAATGTTAATTACAGTTAAAAATAGCCGTATTAATTCAGCTTTAATTTCTGGAAGTGTTTTGTTTTGAACGGGAATACAGGGAGTATCGTCTCTATCTGCTCCACTCATTGATAATGAACCGAAAAATGATTTTTTGACGAGACTAAAATTAAAAATTCTTTTTAATAAAATTTTGATCTTTATAGCTTAGAGAACATTTCTAAGAATGAGTGTGGGAGTGTGGGATTCGAAAATTTTAAACGTATTTACAGATGGGCACTCCAACATTATGGCTTTTAAGCGAGTCCATTTTATGAAAGTGTCTCAATGGAGAGGATTAACTAATTAATCCTTATTTCAACTCCAAAAATAATCCTTAAAATTCTCCTTACTCAGATGTTGAGTCAGACAAATTCGTTGAAGAAACACCTCCATTGCATTCTGTATCGGATTCATTACTACCAGCATTATATCCATTATTTGTATTATTACTACCTCCTCCAACAGATTTTCTGTGGAAACGAGGAGTTCCCAAAATGGAGTTTTTAATTGTGGTTGAAATTTTAGAGTGCCAAGGTCCTGATGGGCCAATAATTGAAGAATTAGAAGATGAGGAGACAGCAGTAATTGAATTATTTGAGGCATTCATTGATGGAGAATTCATCAAAACAATACCCGAAGAGGAGGCAATGGAATTAGAAGAAGAAGCTGCTGAAGAAGCTACGGCTGTTGGGGTAGTTGTTGTTGTAACAACAACACCTTTTTTTATAAATTATATAAACATTGGAACCTCTCAGAAATCCAACTCAAATATAGGCAAAATATTTAGAATTACGGGGCTATAACTATGTAGTGTGTAGTGTCTATTTAGTGTGTAGTGGGGGGTCTATACAGGGCAAGGTCTTTTATGTAGTGATACCAGGGCAGTCTACTATTTCACACCCTCTAAATTGTTAATAACCTCAGAAATTCTTTAATTTATTACCCGCATTTGTAGTTGTAATAGGCACTCTTGGTTTATTTGCCGGCAACAACAATGGGGGAATATTTGTACCATTCGACTTATTAGATTGTTGTGTTTGTATTTCTTGTTTAGCATTCTGTTCGTCTCTTCTAGAGGCTCTTTGAACAATTATAGGGTTAATTGGTTGTGTGAAATAATGATGGTGATTTTGTTGGCGACTTTGTTGATAATTTGAATTATTTGAATTTCGGGAATGATTGCTTCCAAGGGAGATCCGATGCTTTCCAGAGGAGAGAGAAAGTAATGCCTCTTCTACTTTTTGGCCTAAAATTAGGAAAAAGCTTTTTCAACAAATAAAAAGCCCACTTGTTGTAAAAGCATTTCCTCTAGCTGATTGTGGGTACAAGGAACGTGAGGAATGTTGTGGGGAGTCCTCAGGTGATCCACCCAAGGATGACTGTCTAAGGCGATATCTTTAAAAAATAAAAGAGTTTATACAAAAGGTCCTATTCGTCGACCTGTTCTTTCTTGGATTCATTGGTGACCCGTCAGAAATTCTAGAAGGAGGCAATCTAGGTTTGCTTGTATCAACCCGTTTTCGAGGCGGATCGACAATATTATCAAAAGTAGAATTTCGAAGGACAGATTCAGGTTCTTCCTCCTTTGCAGGCCGCCGCCTTTTTCGGTCAAGTAAAAGAAAATAAACCTTCAAAAAATTTTTGAAAATTAAAAAATGTATCAAAACAAACAATTTTTTCTGTATTGTGTTTTGTAGAAAGCAATTCGGCTACTAATTTCTCCTTATCTTTGAAACAACCCAAATTGTTCATATGTCTGGAAAAATTTTTATTGAAAAGTATAGTATGAGGATGTGATTAGAGACTCAAATTAATGCTCGATTGAGATCAATATACTCGATTGAGATCTTTATTTCAATAAAAGATTTTTGAATACATGTCTCGGTCTAACCATTATTCAAAATTAATGGTCATTCACTTTGTTTGAATTAGAGACTGGGGGAATTGAAGTGTCGTACGAGAATCGAGATCTCGATAACCGAGAGAGATCTTGTCTCGATCCGATCTCTACTTTTAATGTAGTAACTAGAGTATACATAAACCGTATTCTTACTAACGAATGCCTCTCTAGTTGAAAGACTCGTTTTATTGAATGACACTCTTCAAGAAATACGATAACTTTAATTCGTCTATTGATCAAATCTTATGATAAGACATTACTAAAATATTAAAAACTGACCGAAAAACGTCAGGATCAATGCTATCTTCATTAGGAATTACATGTGTCTGTGCAAAAAACAAAAATTTCAAAAATATCGCTAAATAACTTGACAACCTCAACAACTTGAGCCATAGGCACTTCAAGTTCTAATTCACCCTTATTTGGACCTATTACCCTTAAAATTAAAGAATTAATTAATTAATTTTTGACAAAAACCAAGGGTGTTTAAACACATCTTGTAAAGAAATTCTTTTTGTCGGATTAACCTCTACCATTGAGCGTAGAAGACCTTGGCAGTCAGAAGGAACAAAATGGGGAATATGGAAACTTCCTTTTTTTACTTTTTCCAATAAATTTCGAAGATTATCATCCTTTAAATTAAAAATAAATTTTATTTAGAAAACAAAACAAACATCAAAAGGCAAAGCCCCAACAAGTAATGCATAAAGAATTACCTTTTTTAGAAATTAAAATTAAATGTAATTACTTATTTACCCCACAACTCCATACATCTGCCTTTCTTCCATCATATTTTTCACCCTAAATTACATATTTTCGAATATTTTAATCTGAACTTAATCCCTATATAATATTTTGTGACAATAGCTTTAAAATATCATTTAGATTGATTTCATTCCAAAGGTAGTTTTATCTCCCCCTCTAATACCATAAAATATAGGAATTTTTGAATATCAGTGATTCATAATTATTACAAATAAGAATATATTTTTGCTTAATTCCAACCATCCAAATAGTATTAACTGAACCGGAATCGAAAAAGTTGATAATCGAAAGTAGGGGTAAGTGTTAATAAACGGGTGTGTCCCAGCCAACATTCTAATAAAGGAAAAAAAATTATTTATCACGAAAAAAGGATTCTTAATGAACCATTAACTTCCGAATTTTATAAGGGTCTGAATCAATTTTTGAATTAACAAAACTTGCCCTAATAACTTCTGGGCAAGCATAATGTGGAGAACCTTTAAATTATAAGAAAATATATTTTGATATAAAAATATTTTATATAATTTATTTTATATATAATTTATAATTTATTATAATTTATTTTTTTACCACAGCTAGTTTCAAGCATCGAACCCTCAACTTGAAGAGATGCCATTCCAAAATCGGCAATCTTCAAAAAATACTTTTTAATTTAAAAACTTTTAAAAGAAACTTTTATGTTATTCCTTTCATCGAGTAATAAATTTTCTGGTTTTAAATCACGATGGCTTAAAATTGAAAATAATCTTAGATCTTGTATTATCTTGAAACAAACCAAATATTATGTGCATGACAAAAATCAAGAGCAGAAATTATTTGTCGAAAAAATTTTCGAGCTTCTTTTGCCATTAGACGACCTTTTCTCACTAGAAAATATGAAAAATTATCAGTAACTTTAACATAGTAATATTGATATAGGATCTCCCGTCATAGCGCTACGCATCAGATATTTCAAGAAGGAGAATTGTAATAAAATAGTCTAATTTTGAATCGTTTATTTGTTTCTCTCTCGTTTTCAGAATTTTTATCACATGAAATATGTATTAATTTGCTTTATTTAATCCCAATTTTATACAGAAAAATACGCATTGTTAAATTTTTTATTTTGAACGACAAAGAACATCTGTAGATAGGATTTGAAGTGAATTGATACAATTACAGTTCATAATTCCTCTTAAGGAAACAATGTACCGATTTCTTAAACCAACTTTCTATATTATCAGTTCAAATGGCAATTAATATACAAAAAGTTCTCGTTGTATTTTTAGGTATTAAAATATTTTAATTAAATTTTTGGAATTACCCAAATAATCAAACAATTCTCCACCAGATACATGTTCAAGAAGTAAATACAAATATTTTCTATTTTCATAAACATCATATACTAAAAAATAATTACACAAAATTTTCTTTGTAAAATAATTACATTGTAAAATATGCGGGTGCTCTATTAGCCTCATAATGGCAATTTCACGTTCCACCTAATTAATTATAAAATTCTGTTTAATAAATACCAAAAAGAACTTTTTGAAGGACAGATTCATTCAATTTCTCCTTGTTTACAATTTTTACGGCAATCTTTTTACCCGTTACACAATGAGTTCCAGTCTTTACAAGACCTTTAATTTAATTTAATTAAATTCATTTTTAATTATTTATTGTTTATTCTACCAGTCTGGCCTTTGCCCAATGTTTTTTCGAGTCGATATGCGCCAACCCATTGTATCTGTAGAAATTATGAATTTAAAAATTTTGACAAGGGATAGATGGATATTATTTGTATCGCAATTTCTCAAATATTAATTTTGAATTAATTCAGTAAAAGAATGCAATTCCAAATAGTATTTCCAAATAATAATGAGACGGACACAATTTAGTAGAAAAGTTAGGGAATTTAAGTGTAAGGTGAGTTACCGTATATACTAGAGATCAGACCTAGACAAGATCTCGCTCAAAAATCGGGCCAAGATTTTCGAAATGTGATTTCAATTTATCTTTAATTCCGATCTCTATTACCTACAGCTGCAATCTAAAAGATTTTTATGAACTCGTTTGTAGGGTTATTAAAACTACGTGAAACTCGAATAACTCAAACATTCGTATTAAACCTGATTATTTAACGTTGATGTCATTAAAGCATTGGATGTATTATTGAGCAATTTTTGTTGTTGACTAGAATTGTTTGTTTTATTTGTTGTCATTGTAGTTGAAACAGGGGATTGCTGGGGTTTTGTTGGTGAATCTGTGTTGCTATTTGAATTATTAGAATTATTGCCTGTATTCATAGCTTGTACCAACTCCTGATTAACTGCTTTAAGTTTCTCGTTCAAATCATCTTTAAAAATTGGATTGTTATTAAGCAGAATCAGCACAAGCTTATCGTAACAGTAATATCACTAGAAAAAACGATAGCAGGAAGGGAAGGTTGTTGAATTACTTTGAAGAGAATTCAAAGTTTCTCTCATTTCCAATTTAATACTTGGATAGGTCTCAGTCACAACAAGAGTGAAATAGAGCTAATAATGTATAATTTACATTAAATTTTGGAATAATGCTCTCAATTCTATTAGAGCTTTTCGCTATTTGAAACGAATAGCCATCTAGATTTTATTAAAACTTGAGGTAATACTATAGAAAATTTTCTGATCTTTTGAAAATTCTAATTAAAATTAAATTTATTAGCAGATCAACAAAAGCATTACCAATCACGTCCTTTATGAATACAAACATACAATAGCAAGCAGATAAAAATTATAATCTCTCTAAGAATATATACTAATTAAAAGGAGATATGCTGAAAGTTTTCTAAAATCATAAAATTATTAAAATTTTGACAATATTTTGGGAATTTTTCTAGATTTCGATCGAGATTTAACAAAATTTATTGAGATAATCTCGATTATTAAGATTATCGAGATTTATCGAGATCGAGAATTTTTCGAAATCCTGATCTGATTCTCGTACGACACTCCCAGTTCGGTCTCTAGTCCAACCTATTTATTACCCATTAAATTTAATATGTTAAATAGTACAATCCAAAAAACAAAAACAAATTACATAAAAATTCAAAAATCAAAAAGGATTTTCAGTTCCAGATACTCTAGGCTTTCATGGTTACTTTTAGATCTGGACATTGTTTGGGTTCGATACCTAAGGCCCAAAATAAAGTACCGCAAAATACTATTAATAGTAAAAATATGTAAATGAAAAGGGAATGGATGAAAATAGGGATATTATTAGAATATTCAAATAAATTATGTACAAATATGGACACATGCAATTTTTAGTATCTAGGCAAACTAAAAAAGGAAACAAGGGGAAGGTCACGATTCAAAAGTAATTTATGTAGGTTTCCTCAGAAAATTAGTAACCAAAAATGTTCATAAAAAATTAGCCTTTTTTGACTTTTAACCCATTTATTATCAAAAACTAAAAATTAAGAATAAATTTTTAAGAATATTTCTAGCATTATAACAATACAAATATATTTATTTTTATTTGCTTTCCCTCAAAAACAGGAAGTATTACATACATATATTGCAACAAGGAAGGAACATGGGAAATTTTAAGTCTAGTAAGTGATTACTCTTGGCAAACAGTTAGTTTTGACAAATTGCCGGGTTGTAAGGAGTTAAAATTTTCCCGACGGGAGACATCAACACTAGCATTCAATAAAATATGGGGAAGCAAAACAGCCAATATCTCAAAGAGGCAAAGTCTTTTTTCTTTCTCGCTATATTTAGTTATTGCCAGTGAGCAGCTAAGCAAAAGCCAGCCGAGAAAGCCCGAAGAAGGAGAGCCAGTCTTGTATATCTTAGGCAAGGTTTATCTTCGTCCCACGGCTTCAGCCCAGCTGGATACCCTCTCATTTTCCAATATTCTCTCTCCTCATTTCTTGTTTTTCTTATTTTTTTAAACCACTCTCTAAATTTTTTATCCTTCTCTAATTTCTTTTTTTTTTGTTCTTTAAACATCATTGACTATTGTAATCGCGCTTATGGCCATGACTGTTTAAGGCAAAAGCGTTGCAATGATGTAAAAATGTGTTGGGGAGAACGGAGAATATATGCCATGCAATCCTTATGAAAAAAAGGCAGTCTAACAACAATAGTCGAGTTTTGTGCCGAGTTTTCTTAGCATTTATCGAGTGAAATAACAAGGAAAGGAAATTGAGGAAGAAATAAGATAAGGAAAAAATAGAGGGAGGAAACAACCGGAGAGGAATAAAAATTTTAAGGAGAAATTTAATATCCAAAAGGACAAACACATTTAGATAATAACAATCCGGGTATGAACGAACATAAAATATGGGGTAGAATAAGTAGTCGAAATTACAAACAGAACGAAAATTGAAAAAAAAACGATAGGAAACTAAAATACAGAAAGTTCTCGTTAGACAGTACCTCGTTTAACGTGATTCTTTGAAAATCTTCATAACTACCTATAATAAGTATTTCAAAATTTGCATATCTCCATCAAGACAAAAATTGATACTTGGATATAAAACAAAAAGAAAGTGGCCCACACTTCCTTTTTTAAAGTATTGGGTGAAAGTTTGTTGGTGTTGAGTTTAAAAGTCTCCCCAGGGGCCAAGACGGGTGTTATGAGGGAAGAATGCCGACAATGTGTGGCCCAACAGAGAATTGAAAAAGGAAAAATTTTAGTAGAAGAAATTGGATTTCCATGAAAACTTTTGGTGTAGGTGGCAGCCCAAAAACTTAAAAGTGTGGGGGAGAGGCAGCGGGAGAGGTTGAGTAGAAGAAACAAAAGGGCAAACTTTTTAAAAATTTTCGTGTTGATTAGCTAACATACGACAAAAAAACCTTTGGATTGGAAAAAGTAATAGGAAAAAGGATAATTTAGTTAATTAAGGAGAAAATAGATTATTCAAAATTTATTATAAATTAATTGCCGAACTAGCAGGAGAGAATAATTTTTTAAAGATATTTGTCATTAGGGTTGCAAAAATTGATCAAAAGAGTTGGGATATTCGAATGGTCTGCGTACCTAAAATGAAAAAAAGTGCGTAAAAATGGCATTTAACGTTGGCCAGACTCGCAAATAACAGACATGGCTCGAAATTTAAAAAATTGATATAATTTAGTTCTCTAAAAATTAAAAATCTTGTTATCTATTCTTCTTCATTCTCCGGCCCCTCATTTAAATCAAAAAGCTAATCTTTCTTTTGTAAATTTGCACGGTTGACTCGAGAAAACTGACTCGAGAATATTTTTTTAACTGTTAATTATAATCAGAACTTCGTAAAAAATAAAAAGAAACTCAAAAAATTTGAAATAAATTTGTGGCATTAATCAATTATATAATGTTACCAAAATAACTCAACTCGCTCCATAAGTATTCGACTGTTGCGGTATCACAACCACCACAAAATTTTGATACTCAAAAATTGATCAGTTAATAATTTCATTAGTTAGTAATAAAAATTTTATTAAAATTATTTGCCTTCATTCAATAACAGTATCTAACCTTCAATATAATAAATTTCAGTAAGTAACTTATGGTTGATTTGGAAATTTAAATTAAACTTAATTAGCTTAAAAATAAATGATTTTAAAGTTAATTTATTCCTATATATGTATATGCTTTGAACTTTTGAGATGACACAAACCAAAAAAAATTAAAACAATTCTATTTCGAAGAACCCTGAATTCATTACTCGAACAAAATTGGATAGGTTTTATATTGAAAAACTATGGATCGGATTTTTCGATATAAAGACCTTAACTTTAAATAATTAACTAAATTTGTTGAAAATGCCAAAATAGTTTCTTATATGTAGTATAGGTAGCAAAAAGGTAAATAGATGGGGTGATTTAAAATGCTTCCCTATTACAAAATTTGAAAATTTATTAGGCATATTTATCATCTCAAACAGTATTTTTTAAAACATTTTTAGAAATTTCAAAAAATTTTCTTACCAAAAAGCCCATTAATTCTCTTTACAGTAAAATATATTATCAATAATATAACAAAATGTTTCGATTTATTAAATATTTTTTATTACATTTAGACAAAAGAAAAATATATTAAATAACTTTTTAGCCTACAAATATATCAAGTTGTGAAATGCTTAATAAAATTTAAAAAAATTGTTTGAGAGAGAAATATTTATAAACCTTTTTCTTCTCTCTCGCTTTTAATGTTTAAAAGGCTTATTCAAACAATAAAAATAAATATAACCCCCCCCCCCCCCCTTTCTCCATCGCAAACAATAAAATAACTACAACAATCAAGACACTTTTTTTTGCCTGTCCCGAATTTATGTTTCCCTTCGAAAATATAAAAATTACAATGCAAATCTGAACATGTAAAATAGCCTCACCTTTTTTTAAATACTTCTCATCTCTCTTCTTCTCTCCCTTCCTTCCCTTGATTCTTCCTTCAATTCACCTCAATAAAATATTTGCTTCTTCCCCCTTTTTTTGAATGCAAATCTTTTCTCTCCCTTTAACTCTCCCTCTCAAATTCTCGATTGCCATGTTTTTAGAGCAACATAAAAATATTTTATTTTATAAACTATCAGCAAAAATATTTATTCTTTTCATCACTCCCCCTGTTTTACTGTCTCATTTACAAAACCTTTTTAAATAAAATTTTGTTAAATATACAAACAAACGTCGATCCATTCAAATAAAATTTATTCAAAAATTGACTAAAAATTCGGTAAATCAAAAGAAAATTTTTGAATTCCAAACCTTTCATTCCAGATGTGCCATTTACATGACTATTTCGTTTAAAGAATTCTTGTAAATGCACCTATCTGGTATGAAAGTAAGGATTTCGATTTAAAGAAATTTTTGTGAGAGAAAATTATTTTTATTGGGTAAGAATTCTTCATCAGATTGTTTAATGGCATGTAAGTTTATTTTGTTGCTTTAAAATGGTGGATATAAATGCTTAATTTTAAATTATTATGTTTCATGTAAGTGAATATGAATAAATCAAAATTGAGAAATTAAATTTTAAAAAATTTGTGGGTTTGTAAATATGTATACTTAAAGAAGTTTATTTCTTTCGGTCCCTGACATCCGAAAATTTAATAAAATCCAACATTAAGATAAGATTGTGGGGAATTTTAATAATATTTTTTTAATTTATCAGATTATTTTTCGATGTTTTAATTAAAGTTGATCAAAACGATCTGGTATCGGCCAACCCGAGACCGAGATTGACCGATACTCAAGAACCCGATACCGAGACCGATACCATCATTTTGAGCCGAGACTGATACGGAGAAACGATACTGACCGAGACTAACAGAAATTTTTATTTTATGTCAAAAAATACGTGTAAAAATAATTTATTCATTATTTTCATCATCCAAATCATCAGATAAATACTCTTCATCATCTGGATTCGATCAGGCTTGGCAATGGATAAAAATTTTTGTGTTCGTATCCGAATAGATATATCCGTGAGGTCGACATCCGTATCCGTTTATATCCGTACAACTTTTGAGGCTCAGCTACATAAACCAGGCACTCATCAGTCTTCAGTTAGAAATTATTATGACAATCTAGATTCTGACACGTTTCTTGTTGATCTAGATTCTAATCAAAATTTACATATTAATTTTAATGAAAATTTTAATTTAAGGTTTTAATCCGCATCAATGCCGGAAAAGACTTATTAGCCTATACACGTATGAAACAAATTTTTAAAGCCTTCAATTTCGATGATTTTGATAAAGAAAACCCTCAAATTCTGGCCGAAACAATTGAAAGTAAAATTAAAAGTAAAACTGACAAAGTTATATTCTAGAAAAAGTTCATGAGCGTATTTTTGAAAATTGAGGCTGTTGCGCAATGTGAAGCAACTGAGCAATGTGTTTTACGAGTAACCCCTTTAATTTAACAAAACATTTCCAAATATACTTTATTTTATTTATTTTTATTTATTTATTTGAGCAAACCACAGGCGCATTTGCGCATTTACAATGGTGATAAAAAATACAAATATATGTAATACAAAACAATCAAAACAAATTAAATTTAAAAAAAGGAAAATGTAAAAATGTCAATGAAATTTAAAAAAAAATAAAAATAGGTATATATCTTAAATTTGGAAATACCATTCAAAACTCAGTACAATGTTTTTAATAATTCCCTGAATTCCTTGTGCTTATTAGTTTTCATAGTCTCCGAGGGAAGACAATTCCATTCTTTTACTATTCTATGGAAGAAATTCCTCTGACTTTTAGTTGTGTGACTTCTTACTCTTAATAATAATGGCCTGCGTAATGATCTTTTTGAAAAGAAAGCATTTATTCGGATTTAAACATGTTAGTCCCTTAATTATTTTAAATGTAGTAGTCATGTCAGATATTGTTCTTCTAGTACTTAGTTCATGCAATTTGCATATTTTTAGCCGCTCCTTATAATTTTTATAAACTAACCCACATTTCTTAAATGCTATTCTTGTAAAGAATTTTTGAACTTTCTCTATTTTATTTATATCTTTATTTTGAGACGGATTCCAAATTTCTGTCGCGTATTCTAATTGTGATCGCACATATGATTTGTAAGCTAGTATTAATGTATTTAATTCTCTTGTTTTCATTATTCTTAATATTTGATGGCTTTTTAAATACGCAATTCTAACTATTCTACTTATATGATCTGTAAATGTTAGTTTATTATCAATTATTACGCCTAAATCCCGGATATTTTCGCATTTCTGAATCCTTTTTTCATAAAGATAATAGTCCTCCATAACGTTAGATTTACCTATGTGTAATGAAAAACATTTTTCAGGTGATATTTCTAGTCCGTTTAGTTGTCCCCATTTTTCTAATTTTATAAGAGCATTAGTGAGATCTGTGCTCCTATCATTTTTATGAACTTTATATAATTTGACATCATCTGCATACATTTTTATCCTAACATTTTCGGAAATATAGATTGGTAAATCGTTTATGAAAATTAAAAATAATAAGGGTCCTAAAACACTACTCTGCGGTACTCCCGAGTGAATTGGTTTATTTTCAGATAATACATCGTCTATTTTGACCCTAAAGCTTCTATTTGTTAGAAAGTTTTCAAGAAAAGTTAGTAACTTTCCAGTTATCCCGGCCCGCTTTAGTTTATACAATAATAAATTTATTGGAACCGAACCAAATGCCTTCTTGAAATCGATGTATATTACATCAACATTGCAGTTATTTTGAATTGCATCGTAAATTTCATTGGTCATTTCTAATAGCTGTAGCGTTGTGAATCTTTTTCATAAACCCAAATTGTTCACTACAGAAAAAGTTTTTTCCATCTAAAAACTGCAATATTTGATTATAAACAACTCTTTCAAGTACTCGACACACTGTGCTTGTCAATGAAATCGGTCTATAATTTTTTGGATCGGTTTTTAATCCTTTTTAAATATTGGTATTATAATAGATTTTCGCCAAAGTTCTGGTATTTTACCCTCGTCAATAGATAGTCTAAATATATCACCAAGGATTTTTGTCAAATATTCTGGACATTTTTTAAGTAAAATATAAGGAATGTTATCGGGTGATGTTGAATCTTGATTTGGGAGCTTCTTAAGAATATCCCAGATTATTCCTAAATTAATGTCAATATCTGAAAGACTGTTATTATTAACTTGGTCATTGAGATTGTCTAAAATATTAACTGTTTTTTCTTTAAATATTTGTTGAAAAATTTTTGCAAATAATTCACATTTTTGTTTCTTATCTGTTTGGATAATACCATTTGAATCAATTAACTGATGTTGAAAAATTTTCAAGAACTTCTTTATGTAATTATAAGTTCTTCCAAATTTTTTTTCAATTTATATGTTTGAGTATCAAATCCAAACATCAAAAGAAGGCTCAGCCCCATTAAAATTCTTGGTATCAAGACCAAGAATCTCGGACCTCTAGTATTTTCGAAAGCAGGATAATTTTGAAAATCAAAAGATTTTATATACACAAACATATCTAAATTAGGGATCAGACAGATCGAGTACTCGAACGATTATTTACCTAGTTGTACATCAGGGCTGGGCTTATTTCGCAATTTCGCGTTTCGCATCTTTCGCATTCTCGCATTTTTTAGCGCGAAAAGTTTCGCATTTCGTATTTCGCATTTTATTTTTTTTTAAAAAGTTTCGCATTTCGCATTTTATTTTTAGCTTTCGCCCAGCCCTGTTGTACATACTTGTATTTTTCGCGAGTACTAGTTTCTGTTAAATCTCAATTCATTGCATATAAATTATTTTATATTTACTAAGTAAATTCCCATATTTATCTACAAAATTAGAAAAAACCCAAAAAAATTTAAAAATTAAAAACCCAAAAAATCCTTATTTAAATTTCTTTATGTACAGCATATTAGTGTTTCACCGGAACCGCGAAATTTTGACCGGAACCGGAACTTCCGGTGAAACTACTATATATCTCCATACGTTTTATTTTATCTTCAATACATGTAAATTTAACTTTCATTTCATTTTTTAGATTAGAATAAATTGTAAATAACCCAAATCTTGCTTTAATTTTTAATCAGAAATTAAAAAAAATTACCGAGTACATTTTCTTTAAAGTCACCCGTCGGCTCTGAATATTCCCTGCAGCTTAAAACAGGCGTGGTAAAATATACGCAAAATCGCCAAATATGCACGTTTTGCAAGTTTATGGGCATATTTATGAACATATTTACGGCCCTATTAGGTTGGAATAATCTTCGAGACTTTTTAGCATTAAGTAAGCCCCGTTTCATAAAATTTACCCGTTTCATAGAAGTTAAATTTATTTCCGCTCATCTAAAATAGCAATTCCCCCACTTTCATCAGAATTTTCAATTTCTAAATTAAAATTTTTACAAAACAAAAGTGCAATGCACTTTCAAAGATAGACAATCGAAAACAAACATTAATTGTGAAATGCGACGGGATTTTTTTTTTTTAATTTAATTTTATAGACATATTTTTTCCTTTTTCACTTATTTATTTATTAAAAATTAAAGTAAAAAAATAAAAGCAAATATAAACATGTACATATTTAAGTAATTAAAAATACTATTTTAAATTTTTTAATTTAAAAAAACAACAACGGTAATTCTTCGGTTTGTATACCCTCGTCTTTGTGCCCCCCTTTTTTCCTTACCATTTTTTCATTTTTCCTCCCCTTTCTCCCTTATTTTTTATGAGGCAAATATTAAAAAGGATTACGAGTAATATTTATGTATGAGAAAAGGGTAATAGTTCGGTTCGTATACCCCATCAGTTTTCCATCCTAAAAGTATTAAAAAATGGTCAGTCTGTCAAAGGTTATTGAACTCGTCGAGCTGTCGAATGACACCAAAATCATCTCCCGTTCTTAACATTGGGCCGAGATACAGACCCCCGAAAAGTGAAATCTACAGTTGGACAAGCTAAATTTTGGGCTAAAAATTTGACTAAGCAAATAAAAGCTCATTCAAAGGAGCTTGTTTAGCTGATTCGAATACATCAATGTCAACGTAATTGAACAAGATTTGACAGAGTTATGACATAAAGTATTTCCATTGTAGTACATCGGCCCACATTAAGACCGCGGGATTATTTTGGTGTCATTCGACACAGCTCGACGAGTTCTATAACCTTTAAATGACTGACCATTTTTTAATACTTTTAGGAAGGAAAAAGGAATATCCTTTACTCGTAATCCTTTTTAATATTTGCCTCATAAAATATAAGGGAGAAAGGGGAGGAAAAATGAAAAAATGGTAAAGAAAAAGGGGGGCACAAAGAGGAGGGTATACAAACCGAAGAATTACCACAACAACTGGTAGGGGCCCTGAATTTAATTGAAGCAAAGAGTTGGACTTAAAAATCTAATATGCCAAGCTGGAGGACATTTACCAAATGGCAATAGTAAATGGTTAACGTTGGAATATACCCAGCTATTATAGGCTAAAGGAATTTTTTATAAACCTGAATATTTTTTAGAATTTTTTTTCGTACGAATTTAAAGTAATCAAAATTCATAACTTTTTTTTAAATTTTATTTAAAAATTTTAGTCAAAAATGTTCTCAAAAATAATTTTAATATTTTTTCAACATTTTTATTTTCTATTTATTTTTTGTTCGGCAAGAACTATTATTAAAACTGATCAACTTTTTAAAATTAAAAATGATTCAGATTCATTATTAAACTTAAAAAGAATTGAAATAAATAAAATAAATGAAGGAAATAATTTAATTGAAATTATTTTGGAATTTAATAATCAAATAAATTATAGAAAGAATTTAATTTTGTATTTATCTCCTTATGATAAATTTTGTAGATTAACTAATTTTGATTATTATCCAAAATTTTATTCTTTAACGGATGAAAGTGAAGGAATTAAGGAAATAAAATTAATAGAAAATTTTAAAAATATTTATAGAAGTGGATTTATTATTTGTGAAAAATCAGAAGAGGCGGTAATCTTAATATACCTAAATATTTTCTTTTAGATTCGTAATAGACTATTGGTTAGGTTTCAGAAACAAATCCAAACCTACAAATTGTGAAAGTTCTAAATCCTGAATCATCCCAGTTTCATTGTAAGAATAAGACACAACAAACTGAATTGACCTTATGATCTAAAAATTTTTTGAGAAATAATGTAGAGCATATTTATATGTAATTTCGGATATCCGAACCGAAAATTTCCGGGTATCCGGCCTTTTTTCGGATCCGAATATCCGGTCTGCCAAACATACTGTGCAGTAGGCGCTCCCAGCCGCCGATTAACCTTTTGTACAAGCTGAAGGAAAGAAAATAGCTATAGCTCGGCTGCTTCACTACAAATTAAATAAAAATATTTTTATATACTAGATATTAATAATGATCAAGCCCCTTTTTCATCCAAAAATAAATTTCAATCAAATTATAAAAAGTCATCAACAATATTTAGAAGAAATGAAAAATTCTGAATATTATGGTCATTTAACAAAATTAGAATTTGATTTAAATTTGGAAAGAAATGTGGAAAGTTATATAAATATTTGTATAAATTTTTTGGAAGAAGGGAACTATTATATTCTTATTTTTAATTATTTTAAGACCGAGAAAGCAATTAATTATTTTACTAAAATTGAGGGAGATAAAGAAAAATGTTTTAATAAAATATTTAAAAATTTATCCAAAGAAGAATTAAATATTTTTGGGTTGTTTAAAGAGATGATACAAATTTATGCATCGAAAATGAATGAAATAACTGAAAGCGAAAATGTGGTTTTTGGTGATAGAATTAGGTTGGTAGAATAATAAAAAAATAATAGAAAATTTTATGAAAATATGTATAATAAGGCAATTAAGTATAAAGCAACCCAACACATAATTAATGAGACATCAGAAAAATGAAATACTTTTTAGAACTCGATCACTGTAAATTTCTTTAAATTACGTGCTATACGAGATGCTCTTGGACTTAATGCTATAACTAAGTATAGTAGTAGTTAAAAAAGGGGTGTTAATTTCAGTTTGTTTTTTTAAAAATCAGTCAGGCTCCCGTTCTTTGTCAGAAGTATTAATTCGAATTTTCAAAAGTTTTCAACAAAATTAAGCATCTTATTCTTTCAATAATTTTTAGAATGCCTGGACAAAAGGTTCGTATTGCTTTAATAGAACCATTATTTGATGATGGAACTTATGAATTTGAAACAGATAAAGACGGAAATATAAAAGAAAAACAAATAAATATTTTTCAAAAAAATGTTATTAAAAATTATTTAAAGCCGAGAGAATTGGGGAAAATTCCAAAAATTAATTTTTTCTCGGGAGACGAACAAAAATGGTTTTTTGTTGATGAAAAATATTTTAAAATGAATAAATATGGAATATCTGAACAAATAATTGAAGAAGGAACTTCTTCTGACATAAATAATTCTAACAGAGCAAAAATGTGGAAGCAAGCACTGAAGCTTATACAAGATGATAACGTTCCATATTTCTTCTAAAATTACTCTATATTTGATTCTGTAAATGTTTTCATGCGGAAATTGTGACTTTTTTGCTACACTTTAGCAATAGACAAGACAATACTTTTATAATTATTATTTAATTAACAGATTTAATTTACATTAATGAAAAAGGGTTCTTCTCAATTCATTGCATATACTACCGGACAATCCGTCAGTGGACAATCCGGCAGTGGAAAATCCGTCAGTGGACAATGCGTCAGTGGTCGGACAATCCGTCAGTGAACAAATTCGTAATTTCTACCCATACCCAAACTACCGCGGCCAAAAATTTTCATTTTTTCGTGTGAAGGATTATAAGAAATCTCGAAAATTTGGAAAAATAAGGGAATTGGCAGATTTAGTTGGATTGAAAGGATATTAGAGACTTGAAAGATATTGGGAAATTTGGTTAAATAAGCGAAAGTTGATGGATTTAGAAGGATATAGGGGATTTGGATGGATTTACATGATTAACATATGGGAGTATATTGGATTTGGATGAATATCGTGGGAGGGACTGTGGGAAATCTATGAATATAAGAGATTATGTTTAGATATCGTGGAACCACATACAAATCCATTTAATCCGTCTATATCCCTTGATATCCCACTTAATCCCCGAAATCCATTTTAATCTCCCAAATTCCTCGAAAGCCATCATAATGCTACAAATCTCTTATATTCCCCTTAATCCCACTATAGCATTGATATCCCTGATATCTTTCAAGTCCACCGATATCCTTTCAATCCAACTGAATCTGCCAATTCCCTTATTTTTCCAAATTTTCGATATCTCTTATAATTTTCCACACGAAAGAATTAAAATATTTGGCAACGGTTGTTTGGGTATGGGTAGGATTTACGAATCTGTTCACTGACGGATTGTCCGACCACTGACGCATTGTCCACTGACGGATTTTCCACTGCCGGATTGTCCACTGACGGATTGTCCGGTCACGCTAGAGACACTTCGATACTTTCTCGTTTATTTCTTGAATTTTTAAATGCAATGACTTATATGGATTTTTTGTCCTAAATTTGTAGGGATAAAGAGGTAAATGGGGAGTTAGCGTGGACTAAAGTGGATTTGGCGAAATATCAGTGTTTTGAAGGGGATATAGGATGATTAAGGCGGATATATCGGGCATTAATAAGAGGATACTTCGTACCCCCAACAACCCTCGATATCACAAATTCAGCTCAAATCCTACTAATTATCCCTATTAATCACACAAGATTCCATTTTATTATATTAATCCCTCAACATCTCTTCTTAGCTACTCCTAATTGATCTATAGTATACACTTTATTGGTACCGGTAATATTATTTCAAGAAAGAATAAATTTGTTCCAATAACGAGGGATGAGATCCGAGTAGCAAGCTTACGAAAAATAAACCAAAATTTTCTTTATGATAACTAAAAAATTGTCTTAAGTCTTGTTAATATTTGGTATGGAGTCAAGTCTTGGAGTCAAGTCTAAGTCTTGAGTCTTTGGGTCCAGTCTTGGTCTCAAATCTTAAGTCATCTCTAATGCTTGCCAATAATTTCAAACGTATATTATTTTATTACTTTGTTTTTGTAGAAACAAAGTTTAATTACTTTAATTTAAAATACATATTAAAAAAATTAAAGAAGAAAATATTTTGTCTGACATTTCATAATTTACATATGATAAAGTGCATACTTGTGATTATTTTTCGGCACTATGAGAATGTCAAAAGGCATTTCAAAATATTAGATTTTTATAAACAATTTTTTGTCTGCCTTTAAAAATCTATCGGATTTTGTCAAAAGAAAAAGGGCATGTTGCTATTTCATTAAATAACATACCGCTTTAATGCCTTACATAAAACGTCGAGATTATTTTCATAAATAAAAAGTCAAAGCTTTTAAAAGAATTAAATTAAAATTCCATAATTAAATAAAAAATTATAATAAAATTTTGGCAACATTGTTAAAAGTAAAATTATTCGAGGAACTTCAGCAAAGTGTATCTAACAATAGCCCCCAACAAACACAAATTTCTTTTTAAAAATTTTAAATTAATTTTAACTAAATATTTTTATTTAAGGAAAACCTTTTTTCCCTAAAATAGAATGATAATTAATTTATCATTTACCAAAATTTTGCCATTTTTGGCATTAAATTTGTTTCTATTGGAATATTCTTATGGAATGTTCAAACTCCCTCATCAACCACATTTTAATCCAAACAATTTGGTTGATGAACAAATAAAACTAATCGAAAAAACAGACAAGGAATTTCGTTCATTGTTGGCAAAAGTAGATGAATTTGAAGGTTTTTAAGTTTTAATAATTAAAATATAAATATTTTAAAAAATGTTCTTTTACTATTATCTGCCATCTAACTCTAACTTTATCCAATTTTCGAATATATTTTTGAAACTATTTTCTGATTTTTGATATGTTAACTAGGCTAAATTTAATTTTAAAACAGTTTTTTTATCAAAAACTGATTTTTTTGTTATTTTTAAATTTATTTTTTTAAATTTAAATAAAAATAATTTCTAACAATACATTCCCTCAAGAAGATAAATTTAAAATAAACAAAGAGAATTATTCGCCCTTAATCAAAATTACTAAATTTGTCAAAATTTTGGACGAATTTATTCATCAACAAAAGCATTTTCCATTTCCACTGTTGGTCATAACAATGGATTTTATATACAAAAGAAATACAAATCCATTCGAAGAACCGGTCATAATTGTCCCTAATATAATTTTACATGATGCATCAAAACTATTTGAGAAACCGGAAACTATATGGGTTGGGTAAGTTTTTTAGTCACGCCTATTTTTCCTTTTCCATCATCAATCAAATTTTTGTACAGAATGGTCAGCCTTTCTTTTTTCCACACTTTCACTTAATTGTCCTTGTGGCATGTTCAATGAGAAACAATAACTAAGAAAAGTTAAATTTTTCTTTCAAATGTCACCAAAAAGAAATTAACATTTGAATTTCAATTATTTAAATGCCAATAAATGTCCGGTATTTTTGCATGTCTAGAGTCATATTTTCCAAAAATATTGACCATTTTACCATCATTTTTAGAGACTCAGCTCGGAGACATTACAACGGACCGATTCTTTGATCTATTTATTCAGAGGACTTTTTGAACATCCTAAACCAAAAATTGACTCGAATTGATGAGCCAGGGACTATGTACAGAATGGTCAGACAGTAAAAATAATGACAGAAAAGGAAAAATGGGCGTAGCTTTAAAATCAACCTAAACCATATAAGTTCCCCATTTAGTACTAAAAAATTGCCAAAAGAAGCAAAAGACTACAAGGAATTATTTGATAAACTTAAATTGCTTTGGTTTGATAAAGCTGGAGACGATGTTGGTTTTTATTTTTTAATTCCCTACCAAAAAACTCATGAACTCCTGATTTTCGTGAATGCAAGATCCCTGGTTAGATATGTAGGTGTGTATCATATATTTATTTTTTTCTAAATTAATACCTATACCTATTTCCATATTAATACATATACCTATTCGCATATACCTATTTCCATATTATAAAGCCGGATTTCACAAAATGTGTCACCGCACTTTAATGTTATCTTATTTAAAATTATATATTTATATTTTTTGCAGGAGTCAGATAAAGAAAGATTGAATAAACTCACTGAAGAATTGGAACATAAGACATTTGATGAATTATTTGGTGATGATATTTTATTTGGTAAAATTAATAATTTTTAAAAATAAATTTCAAATTTTCATGCAACCCTCAACAATTACAACAACCATCATCTTCAACAGAAATTGTTCCGTATCAGAAGGATAAAACTCACCACAATGGTGAAAAATAAATTTAAAATATTTTTATTAAATTATCACAGCAATTCCACAATTATTTATAAATTTTAGAACAAATTCTTGTTAAACACAGCCAACAAAGTTCTAAAAAGGATGAAGATTCACCTCTCTACGAATATCTTTTAAAGCTTCGAAAAACGGTTAACAACGTTCTAAAACAAATTTTTACAGAATTTGTTGTTGGACTTGATTATAATTCTTTTAAAAGAATGGGAGAGGAATTTGAAAAGACTGAGGAATTAATTAGAGAATATATGCTGGAATGTTATTCAATGAGATATCCCCATTTATTTAATCGAAAAAAAGGAATTGAACAACTTCACAATTTTTATGATAAATTAATAGAAAATAAAGATTTCAAAATTAATAATTACTGGACAAAACATGTTATGGACATGATAAATAATAAAGAAGGATTTGATATAGCTATTGGAAATGTATATAATATTATATTTGTTTTGTAATATACAATTATTGTCCTTATAGTTAATCTGTGGGCTTAGTAATTATTACTACTGAAATTGAAAAATATTTTTTATACGAAGAATAAGTTTGGCCCCTTCAGGAATACCTTTATTTAAGAAATAGGCATGGCTGCTCTTAAGCTCTTTAGCTTAAAAAAACTTAAACTTCAAAATTGTTTTTTGAAAAAATATTTTTGAGCGAGACGTATAGTATTATAGTTATAGTAGTTTTCGCGAACCGGATATTTTGAAGGAAATAATTTAATATGTAGTTAATTTAAATTTAAATCCTTTAAATTTAGCTGAAAACAATTGAACTTGAAGACATAAAAGAATTAATTAAAAACGATTATGTCGGTTTAGACGAAGAATTTACTCCATCAAGAATTCTTGATGATAAAGTTTCAAAATTAGAAAATAACAATGATATTAGAAATATTGTTTTAAAAGATTTATGGAAACAAAATGAAAAGAAAGTACGTACATTTCATTTGGAAGATGATGAAAAAGAGGAAATTGAAGCATTAATTAATAAACTGAAAAGATTTTATGAGAAAATAAACGAATTATCTACAAATCTCTTAAATACTACAATGAAATTTTATGAGCATGTAGGAATGTTGTTAATATCTTATGTTAAATGTAGAATGGAATGGTCTCTCTTTTTTCTCCTTTCGTAGAATTCCACTTTTTTAGATCCTTCCGCTTACGTGTTCCGCTTCCGAATTTTTGCATCTTCCGCCGATTGCACCCCTAATTATTATCATTATTCTTAAAAAAGTGGCCTTCCAAAAACTTTTACTACTTATAATAAGTAAAAATCGAATAAATTATTGGACTTTTAAACATAGAAGATGAAGAGTTAACGCTTCTGAAAATTTTTTCGTGACTCAAAAATTAAAAAATTTGCGGACCAGGTCTAGAAATCAAAATATCAAGCTAGTATATTCTATCTTTATTTAAATAATCGAACCACCCCCCCCCCGGGCTACTGCACAGCCTTGTGAATTAAATCCTTACATATAATTTAATAATCTATTATATAATCTTAATAAAGTAAATTTTCATTTAATTTAGCCAGCTTACAGACTCTGGAATGTGCACAATTCTCTATTAAAAGCAAGTAATGAAGTCTACAAAAATTTGAATAAAATGATTTATACATTTACCAAAACTTTTGATTTGAATGATTTAAAAAGCCAAAATTTCAAGGTACTTATTTAAATTAATCTTCAAAGACTCTATTTTTAATGGAAAAATCAAGGTGTTAGCATTTCGAAAATTCTTGATTATATCTGTTCCATTTAATTCCTTATTATTCTAACTTTTGATCTGAATATTTTTAATTTGAAAAAATTTATGACATACAAAGTTGCTCCATTACTTTCTTGTCATATTGTATATATATAATACCGAATAAATAATTCATTTTAACTGCAAGATGACCCAAAAATATTTGGATCCTTTTCATTTAATCATAACTTTTTTTTATCATTTACATTTTTAATATCAACCCTGAAGATTTATATATCGTTTTATACATCTTTATTATTTTTAAGAAAATAAAATAATTAGTATTGAAATTTATAGATAAATCAGGAGGAAAGTGAGATAATAGAAAAGCACCAAAATGGAGAAATAAATTTAAATAAAGAGCAAAAAGCTCGTTTGGATCGCTTTAAAGAACGCTTCGAGACATGGATTGTTGCAGAATTTTGGCTGAAAAAAGCTATTAAAGACGTTGCAAAGTTTTTCGAAAAAGAAAAAAGTTACAATTATACTCTCAGCTATTTGAATTTGCTTGCTGATAAAATAGAGAAAAGGGAGGATTTACCTTTAGTATGGTTGGAATATGAGGAAAAATATCTTAATTTTAAACAATTAAATAGTAAAATTTCTGATGGCAAAAATGATGATAAAAAACTCGAAATATTATCGGTCAGCTAATAATATTCTAATATTCTAGCCTTCTTGCAATTTTTCTAAATTTGACACTAAAATGCGAAAAAAACTTTAATTTTCTTAAAAATTTTAATTTAAGGTTTTAATCCGCTTCAATGCCGGAAAAGTTTTATTAGCCTATACACGCATGAAACAAATTTTTAAAGCCTTCAATTTCGATGATTTTGATAAAGAAAAATCACAAATTTTGGCTGGAACAATTGAAAGTAAAATTAAAAGTGAAGCTGACAAAGTTATTCAAGAAAAAATTCATAATCGAATTTATGGATAGAAAATAATTTGTTCATGTACATTTTCATGGGAGATAACAAAGAAATGTTAAAAAGATAAAACCAACTTTGAAAACTAAAAAATTAAGAATATAGTATTTCCTCTAAAATAGCCCCCGGGTGATATTTTTGTCATTTCGCCGATTAGAGAAATCTGGAACCTTGGCCAAATTTTTAATTGACCGAGCCGAAACCCGATCCGAAGAAACTTTTTAAAACTGATCCGGGAATTTTTCTTTTCAAAAATCCAATCCGAAATTCGACCAGACTTATTTCTCGACCGGCCCATTTTCTCGACCCGGCCCATCTATATTTTATATTTTTTCTTTTTTACTATATTTAAAAAAAATTTTTTTTTAATTTTTTTAATTTGTTAGATTAGAATAAACTAAATAACCACAAAATATTTTAAATCCTTATTGCTAGCAAAAATTTTTTAAAATTATTTATTTAAAAAATCGGCTAAAATACCTTTTGTAAAAGGGGGAATATTATATGTAAGCTTAATTGTTATAATTAGGCAAGTTAATTCGTTTAGTAAAAAATTTATTTTCTATCTATGGCAATTCCACAATTCACCATTATATCCCATTTCTTTTCTTAAAATTTAAAATCTTTTAAAAATAAATTAAAGATTTTAATACCAAAAATTGAAATAGGATTTTTTGAAACACACTCAACATGCCTGTTCCGTCTTGGTCTAGACTTTTTGAGTATGTGAAAAAAATAACTTTAAATAAGGCAAAAGTAAAAAAACCCGGCTGTGTCAATAAAAGATTAATTTTCCTAAGCTCTTGCCAAAAATATCACGAAATATTTGCCTGAAACGCTAAATTAAGAAGGTTTCTGGCCTGGCCTTTTGAAAATTAAAATTTTACAATTTAGCCTATGAAACCAAAAAGCTTTTCTCGAGTCTTGTAACTTCTTAGTTGGGTACAGCCCGATTAGGCGCGGGCCGACTAGGCGCGACCGATTAGGCGCCGGCCGATTAGGCGCGCGGCCAATTAGGCGCCGGCCGATTAGGCGCCAACCTTTTATTTAAATATTCGATTATAATCAATTAGAATGGCCACATCGACCATCAAATGGGACAATTCTGAATTATAAAACAAAAATTTTACAAAAAAAAATTCCAAAATAAAAAACTGGCCTAACTAGTTTACGTACCAGACTCAAAATCAGCTCGATTGAATGGTTATGAACAAAGTTATGACCAACTGAATCTTCGCTGGAAAAACTGTTTTTGTGCTGCTACGGAGGGTAGGCCGGGCATGGTCTTCGCTACACGATGGCCGTGCTTCGCTGCGGTCGTGCTCGCTTCGCTCGCGGCGACCGTAGCGAAGCGGCGACCGTCGTTCCGCTCGACATGCCCGGCTTCCTCCGCAGCGGCAAAAACTTTTTTCCGCGTGACCTTGTGGAAGGGTGGTGTATTTGTCTGGGATTATCAAAATCTATCTATTTTCAGGATTTGGAGGAGCATTTCGTTCAATATTTAATTAAAAGGCTTGGCGCCTAATCGGCCGGCGCCTAATTGGCCGCGCGCCTAATCGGCCGGCGCCTAATCGGTCGCGCCTAATCGGTCGCGCCTAGTCGGCCCGCGCCTAATCGGGCGTGTCCCTCTTAGTTTGATATACACAATTATTAAATTTTAAATTTAAAAAATTATTAAATTAAAGCAGGAATATTGTTTTCTTAAAATTTTCTTGCCGTTTTATGCAGTCGTTAATTGGGAGGGATTATTTAATCAAATATCTATCATGCCCTTTTCATAGCTATTGACGTAAATCCATAGATTTTTAGTGCAGAAAAAAGAAAGATTAGTTCAAAAATTAGTTCATAAATCGAGAGAATTAAAAGAAGACTTTTGATATTCAAAATTAAAAAATTCAAACTTATGATTTGATAGACATTAAATTTTTATCAAGCATGTATGTGTATACACTTTATTAGATGTGAATTGCCAGATTTTCTTTTGTTTATCATTAATTAATTAAAATAAATTTTGAATAATAAATTTTTAATTTTTAAATTAAATATATATTTTTAATGATAAACAACACATTTATCTATCTAAATTTTATTTATGATTTTTGTGATTTTCTGAATTCTGATTCTCATCTGAATTCTCATCGACTGGGAATGTCGATGAGAAATGTACGAGATATCTCAAAAATCCGACTCAAAAATATGTTAGACCAATCTCAACAAAACAGAGGATACAAGAGACCAAACTCAATATTGAATATCTGAAGATATAGGTGCTTTGGAGGGCTATCCGACATTTGGGGATCAGACTTTTGGGGACCCGACAGTTGGGGACGACTTTTGGGGATACGACTTTTGGGGACCCGACTTTTGGGGACCCGACACTTAGGGACCCGACTTTTAGGGACCCGACACTTAGGGACCCGACAATTGGGGACCCGACATTTAGGGACCCGACTATTGGGGACCCGACATTTGGGGACGAAATAAAATTCTAAAAAAATTTGAAAATCTACCTAAAGCGGGTCTTTAATACATAGTCAGATATGGACAAAACATGGTCATTGACTCAGCTCGATGTCTGAGTCGAATGAGGGTGAAAATCAAGTGCGGGAGTCAAATGTCAAGGGAGACAAGCACGGGAGTTAACGATCAAGCGCGGGCTGTTGACTCCCGCGCTTGATCATTAACTCCCGCGCTTGGTTTTCACCCTCATTCGACTCAGAAATCGAGCTGAGTCAATGACCATGTGTTGTTCGTATCAGACCATGGATTATAAACTTGCCTTAGGTAGATTTTCAAATTTTTTTAAAATTCTATTTCGTCCCCAAATGTCGGGTCCCCAATTGTCGGGTCCCTAAATGTCGGGTCCCCAATAGTCGGGTCCCTAAGTGTCGGGTCCCCAATAGTCGGGTCCCTAAGTGTCGGGTCCCTAAAAGTCGGGTCCCTAAGTGTCGGGTCCCCAAAAGTCGTCCCCAACTGTCGGGTCCCCAAAAGTCTGATCCCCAAGTGTCGCGCCACGCTTTGGAGTGATTAGGTGGGATATGTAGGTGTAGTTAATCCCTCCACTTCTCCGTCGCGGAAGTGGAGGGATCCGACAAAATCAAAAGAAAAGAGTGAAAAAAGGCCGGATCTACGAAATTTTCAATTCGGATATCGGATCCGGATATCCGAAGATTTCAAACTATCCGACAACCCTATATAGTGAGGTCTGGCTGTAGCTATTCATATATTTTTTCCTGATACATAGTGGCGGCGCAGAGGTCGCCCGGCTCAAAAGTCGCTCGGCGCATAAGTTGCGGCGCAAAAGTCGCGGCGCAAAAATTTTGTATCTACCTATTTCTACATTGCCTGCGTTACAGCCTCTCGACAGCCCTCACTCTACCCTCCCTCGCAATTAAATTTTTAAAGGCATTTTCAATATAGCACGCGCAACACTAACCCCCCTCTTTCATCACCCTCTCACTCGCTCCCCCCCCCCCCAATAAATTTTTATCGATTTCTACATTGTCTGCGTTACAGCCTCTCGACAGCCCTCACTCTACCCTCCCCTCCCAATTAAATTTTTAAAGGCATTTTCAATATAGCGCGCGCAATACTAAACTCTCTCTTTCGTCACCCTCTTACTCGCTCCCCCCCCCCCCTCCCAATAAAATGTATTTTTAAATTCTTACCACAAGTGAAGAATTGCTCCCCCCTCAATAAATATTATTATTTTATTTTTTTTTATAAAATTTAGTTTTTTCCCCTTTTTGTTTGTCAGTTTTAGAAAATTTTTTGTAAAAAGATTACCTGAAAAATCCTATTTTTAAGTCACATTCTAAACTTAAATTTAATAAATTTATTCTAGTTCAATGATTATTTCTATGAATTTTCCATTACTGCTATTAAACCTCATATTATTTGGCTGTTTATTTGTGGGCATAACATCAATGCATCCATATAGACACAATCGTAATTTTATAAATTCGAAATTTTATTAAATCTAATTAGCTAAGATTCTGCTAGGATTTAAAAGATTCGATCTAAAATCCTACTTTTTCGGCTCAATTAAATATGAAGAAGAAAGTTGTCGCTTAAGAAGCTTTTGAATTGGGGTGGCTCATCTAGTATTTAAGTATCTTATAGAGAGATATGTATATACAAGAACAGTGAAACTCTAAGTATTGAAATTCTTTGAAATTTTCTTTACTTGTGCTAATATATTTAAAAAAATTATTTATATTCGTGAAAATAAAACTTGAAATATTTTAGACGGATTTGGTGAAATAGAGGAAATGGAACATTCGCGTAAAGATGGGCATCACAACAAAGATTTAAATTTGGAAAAGATAGCCGAAAATCTGTTTAAAAATAAAGATTCATTACGCAAAAGTTTAGACAACTTGAAAAAATGGGGTAATGAACTTGTGTTTCAGAAGCTATTTAATATAGAAGTAAAATACGCAAAACAATTTGATAGTATGATAAACGGAATGGTATGTATAATTAAATTGTATACTTGCCGGTTTAAGTCTATGGCGGGTTATAAATATTTTGAGTAAAATTTTTGCTAAAAACATATTAATAATTTGGCGGACCTTAACCAGAAAAGTTCCAAGATTTAATTTTTGAATTAACCTAAATTGTTAATCAAATGCAAAATCATTATTAGAAACGTCCAAGTCTATAAGGTCAGAGTCTAATCCGTGGTTTCAAGTTTTGAAAATTTACTGGGCAATTATGTATTTTATAAGAATTACCTCTAAAAATTAGAGGAAATAAGTTTTTACAAATTGATGCCTTTTTCTAAATTTTCTCATAAACAAACTTTTAAGAAAAAGCATGAAGGATTAAAAGGAGTTGCAGAATTTTTACAATTGCTACAATTTTGCTCTACAATTAATTACTATTACAAAAATGATGAGACTAAAAGAAAGAAATATAAAAAATTTTGCAAGGATGAAGTAATGAAAAATGCTAACGAAATTTTAAAAGATTTTAAAATTAAAATTAAATCAGCAGGAAAAGCAAAGTATAAAAAGGACAAGAAGAAAAATAATTGGAATAAAGATGATAAGAAAAAAGAGAAGAAAAATGATGATGATTATTATTTTTATATTGAAACTAGTGATGATGAAAGTGATAAAGGGGATAAAGGAGAATCTTCTCATGGAGGGGAATACTCAAATTATGAAGGAGAATCTTTTAATGAAGATTTTATTCCATCAATCTTTAACGAGGCTTCTTCTTCAGCTACATCTTTGTCTTCTGACTTACAACAACTATTTTCTGTTTTTCAAAACCGTATTGAACAATCTACGACTTTTGAAATAGCTCCATCTATTCAACAAATGAATTGTACAGGATGTTTTGGGGGCAATGAAAGCAACTCTCCTAAATTGGCTCCAGAAGTAAATTCTAAATGTTGTGAAGGTTCTTCATGTTTTGGCTGTTGTGCAAGTGATAGCAATAAATCTATGGCTAAAAAGGAAGAATCTAAAGATTGTAAAGGTTCTTCATGTATTGGGAGCTGTGACAACATCGACTGCAGCAAAATTATTAGCGATATTTGTAGTGGTGTTGGAGATGCATTATATTGCATCTGTTGTTGTTGTGTATTCGAAGCTGCACTTAAAGGTGGTTGTGGTGGTTCCGATGATGATTGATTATGTGAAGATTGAAAAAAGAGGAGATTGAAAAGAAAACATGTATCTATAAGTGATTGACCGTAACCATTTATTTAACAAAAAAAATGTAGCATTATTTAAACGTAAATTATTAAATAAATTTTTCTTAGTTTTTTCAACAGAATTTTTAAAAAAATTTCGGTGTAAATTTTAATTTGTTGGGATAAATTAAGATTTTTAATTAGGAAACACTTTTCCACAAATTCGTCTTAAATAATTACATAGAAATTTATTATATAATTTAACAAAATTTTAAAAAATACAAAAAATAATAAGAAAATAACATAAACAAAAAATATTTGAAAAATTATTAATTAAAAATTAATTAAAGGAAATGAATGAAAAATTTATAAACTCTACGTAATAAATCTGGAGTAAATTATTATTATAAAAATAAAAAATATTTAAAAAAAAGTTCAAATTCAGTAAACGTTTTTCTACATAGATAAATTGATATTTTACAGCCGGTCCTCATTTTACCTCCTTGAATGGGCTTGTATTAGATATGGCTTCTAATAGAGCCGGGCTATCATTAGAGCATTTACTGTATTTTCAATAATTATTCTAATCATTTTTTAAATTTTTTAAATTATACATACTACCGGTCCCTTTGAATACCGATACCGATTTTACTGATACCGATACCGAAAGATAAATCCCGATACCGTTTTTGCTGCCAACGATACCGAGTATTCCTAATACACCCAAAAAGTCTACCGATATCCCTCCTAATCCCCAAAGTTGATTTGAGGTATAAAGTTGAATTTGGAGTATAACCGTGGATGAAGATTATATCGGAGGATTAAAGTGGATATCGATGGATTTGGAAGGTTTTCTATTGGTTCCTGAGATCTCGAGAATAGCTTTATAGTGTTAATTTATCATTTTACTACTGATTAAAAATTAAAACCTTTTTCTAAATGAAGAATGAATTTATTTATTAAAGAATTTAGTTATTTTTTTCTATTAAAATCTCGTAATACCGGTACCGCTGACCCTATTTTAAGTAAAAAAAATTATTAAAGTGTGATTCTTTTCTTCATATTTTCTTTCCATTTTACACTTGGCACTATTTTTGGTAATAGTTCGGTTCGAACCCACCCCCTCCTTTTTCCATTCTAAAAGTATTAAAAAATGGTCAGTCTGTATTAGGTTATAGAATTCGTCGAGCTGTTTCTAATAACAATAAAATCAACCCCTGGTCTTAACATTGGGCCAAGATACAGAAAAGAACCCTGCGCAAAGAGAAAGGTTTTGCAAAAGCGTCTCACGACTACAATACGATTACTTTATTTCATAACTTTGTCGTAGTTAATCCCTCCAAATCTAATATCCATGGATATACGCGTTAATCCCTTCAAACCCTGTAAACCCTCCAAATCATCTTTAATTTTAAATAAATTAACGAAAATAGATCGAGAGCGAATTTTTTGGAGCATTTTTTCCTAAAAAATTTTCAGTAAAACCTCGTACCCCCCCCCCAACCCCACCACGAGCGTTTGGGGTGCAACTACCCTACTATAAATATTTAAGCAAAATTGGGTTATTTACAGTTTATTCTAATCTAACAAGTGAAATATAGGAAAATTTACATAATGTTTGAAAATAAAATACTTAGAAAGTGTGATTATACATTTAGGGATTTTTTGTGTTTTAATTAGGGTTGCGCAAGACCGGTTTTAAACCCGAAAATTTTGAAATTTTTTGCCAAAAATTAACCGTTTTTAGAAAATTTTAAAACCTGAAAACCAGAAATTTGACGAAATGAGTGATTCTATTTAAAATTCCCCCAGAATAAAACAGGTATTTGTCTATAACTCAAAACCGAAAATTTTTGGATAAACCGAAAACCAGGGTTAATAACCGGTCGTGAGCAACCCTAGTTTTAATTTTTAAATTTTTTTGTTTTTTATCTAAATTTGTTCGATAAATATGGGAATATAGTAAAGATAAAAATAATTTATGAATTAGAACGGATCTATTCATAAAACGGATCTATTCAAAGATCTGAAAAGTCTTGAAAAGCTAAAAAATGTTGTAGAGAAAAAAATTGTTAGAACCAATCGGAACGAAATAGAGAATACTATTGATCTTTAAACCAAGACTTATTGTGGGTTTATCGATATTGGTCTTGGGCTTAAGGTGTAGTCTTAGTCTCCATTTTTTGAGTATTTTTAAAAATTACCTAGATAGGAAATAAGACAAAAAAAAATCATATGCATTTAGATATACATATATGTACATTTAGGGATTTTTGGGGAACCAATCGGAACGAAATCGCTAAATAATCTAAATTTTCTAAATAATTTTACCCTCTTTTGCAATATAATATCCCAAAAATTTCCAAAAAATTTTCCAGCATCGCTAAAAAGGAAATTTATGGTTTATTGACTTTAAGAAATACAAAAAGTACAATTCAGTCATTCCATAAATAAGGATTTTTACGGAAGAAAATATGTAGAAATATAAAAAGGCCCTTTAACTAAAGAACAAATAGCAAAAACGATATAGTCGGACCTCACTATTAGACACAATTATGCAGCAAAAATCTTAACTTTTAATGGAGTATCGAACAATAATAACAATTACAAAACAAATTTTGGATAAGTTGAGGTTTCTAATGGTATTCGGTATATTTCATAGTGAGTTCCGACTTTAATAGATTATGAATTTTACTATCAGTAAAAAATCTTTCGAAAATAAAAATTGGACCACAATCATTAAAACCTTCAATCATAATAAATATTGTTTGTCGCATAAATTTGGTTGGACGTGTAAACTTGTTGTTCAAGTCAAGTTTTCAATCACGTTTATCTCCTCCAGGATATGTATCAAATTGAGGATGTTGCTGATTATTCTTAAACGGATTATTCACCATATCTTCTGTTTATAATAAGTTAATAAATTATTTAATTTATATTATTTAATAATATTTTAAGTCGAAAATAGGATTGAGAAATATTAAACTAACTTTCCCAGCGACCCCGCCTATCCATACCAATACATATAATCCAAGGAGAAGGAGAAAAATGAGATCATTCAATTAGTCAGTCTATCAATCAGTCAAGTAAACGGTCTTCATATTTATTGCCCGATCGAAGGAACTAGTCGTCGCCCGTTTAATCGCTCTTAAGGAGTGAGCTGTGAATATTGCCCGGAAGGAATAACAACATTAATTAATTAGTATCCACTTCATGTTCAATTATTCTGGGTTCTATACTGGGTATGGATTCAGCAACTTTCTATATCAGATTTACTACTTTATTTTTTATAATAAAAAGGTTTGCCTAGCGACAAGCTTTGTCGATATTATTCATAATATTTCTAAGGCCCGATAACAAATTTGTTACTCTCGAAAAATTCATTTTAAGTAGATGGATTAGAAAAATATCTTAGAAAAACATCTTTTTGGATAAGGTGTTTCTGAGGTATTTTTGGATCACTAGCCGTTATAATGATCGTTGTTATACTCAAATTCTAATTTTAACTTTATTCATAAACTAAGCTAATCAAAGGCATGCTACTACTTAACCTCCGATTTTTTATTTTCGTTGAGTTTAATTATCTTCATATTTTAAAAACTTACCTAGATATCCGTTTGACTGACTAAAACCAAAATTTTTGTAAATATCTTCCCAATGTTCCTGATCAGGTTTAGCACTTTCATTTTTATCAATATTATTTGGAATATTATATTCCATTTCCTCATCCGATTCGATCAAAATATATTTACCTTTCCCTTTGTTTTGAGCATTTTGATCTTGATAAACATGCCCATATGGACTCTGTACAATGTACGGTTCTTGTTTATTTTCGTTAATTTTTAGTGGTGGAGCATAATTCACAACAACATTTTTACCTTTTTCTTTGGCTAAATTTAGGAATATTTTGAGTATATTTTTGAATTTTTTCAGTAGCCCCTAGTTAATATACTAATTGATACTGGAAACTTTTAATCAATTCATCAGGGATCGTGCCTGCATGAAAAATAGGATGGCAGAATCCCTGATATACATTGAAATATCTCTGACGGACAAGGAATTTCCGAAGTCCGGTTTTTGTGTACGCTCAAGAATATCAATACAAAAAATTACCACCAAATTTATCTTGTTCATCAAATAATTTTTTAATTTTTTCTTCAGCATTTTTTTCGTTTTCATTTAATTTATTGTCAAAATTGTCTTTTATCTCATCTATTATTTCAGATTTATTTTTATTATCTAATTTACAATTTGCTTTACCACTTTTATCTATGACAATCAAATATTTATTTAAATAATTATTTTCATAGATAGCCTGCTCACAGTCCATCCGATATTCACCTCTCTAAATTTTTATTTATTTATTAGAACATCTTGGAAATGACATAAACTGTATAAACTAATGATAGGTTAAACCATTGATAATCAATCTATACTTTTTAGATTTTAAAGTGTCCATCTGCCAAAACAATTTTAAACTGTTTCTGCGCCCTTTGCCCCTTTTTAAGGAACGGTCCCAGACCCAGTGGGCGTAGGTCCCGAACATAAAGAAATGTTTTGGAACCATACCCTTACTTTGCAATGCCAAGAAAAATGCAATTATTTTTTGATTGGACTCATAAAGTACACAATTATTTCTGTTTAGGGTTAGTGTATCTATATATCCGGACAAAAAAAAGTTAGGATATCAATTTTCGATCGGATACCGATCCCGGATTTTCCCTTTTTGTGTGTAAACTATATTCATTGCAAATATCTTATTTAATTTACTTTAGAATGTTTTTCATTTGGTATAACTAAAAGCTCGTATTTATCATTTGCACACAATTTTGTTTTAACAATTTGTGAGTCATAAAAGTTTTTATGACAAATTTGTCGATTTTCAGGGCTAACATCAATAGTAGCAATATTATCATCATCGCTTTCATTCTCACATTTTATAATTAGAACTCTTTGTTTATAACCTTCAGTTTTAAAAGTAAATTGCAGAAAACGAACAGGTTGTTTAATTAAAGTAATCATTGTTTTAAAATTTGGTTCATATTTTTGTAGGACTTGTTTGTAGCTTATTTTGTTCATGTGATGGTATTTGATGAAGATTAAAGTATTATCTTCAACATTAGTAATAGAGGAAATTTCATCATTCTTAAAAAAAGCAAAGAATTATTTACGGAAAATAGAATATCAAAGTGATTGTCGTCGAATCACTTTTTGGAAAATGTCTAAACTATTTTATCATTTGATTAATATAACCCAAACTAGACTGGACTTTAGATTTGTTGTGTTTTTGTTCCAGTCGAGACTAGTACCTGATCTCCTTCATCTGTTCCAAACTCAATCCACCTTCTCCTAAATCTCGGACAACCCTCGGACATAACAAGATCTAAGATTGGTATTTTAAAAATCCGGATTTTCGATTGAGATTTAATCATATATTTATTTATTTAATAAATTAATCTAACAAACATTTTCATTGTAAATTTTCAGGATGTATTTCCCTAAATATTCACTATAATTTCCTTCCTTTTCTTCAAAATGAAAGGTATCATATTTATCTTTTATTCCAATTTTGGGCTCGTTCCATTTATAGCTAATCAATTTCAAGTTGAATTTATGGGTATTTTTTTTGGCCAAATTTAGTGTTTCGAAAAGACTATTTCCTCGCGAGGAAATCTTCACAAACACCGACAATGTTGTTACGTTGTAAACAATGTTTAGGAATGCAAATGTTAAAAATATAAGCATTCTATAAAATAAAATATTTAATATACACTCCTTTAAGGTTGGCGGTTCCTGGGAAATCTCCGGGTATCCAGAATCGGAACCGATGAGGTATTTACCTCTGGGTTCACCCCTAAATATCGACACCCAAAATGACGATTACCCAAAATATCGAAATTTTTTAATTTCATAATTATGTATTCCAATGATCGGAAATAATGTTCCAACATCGGGGAATTGTGTTTCCGATCGAACTGACCATAGCGACCGATCAAGGTTCTCCTGGAGATCGATCACTCTTCTTTGATTGGACATATTGACCATGATTGATGTTTGTTCCATTGTTGGAACAATTTCCCTATGTTAAAAAGACTTGCCCGTCCTTGGAATACATAATTATGAAGTTTAAAAATTAACGATATTTTGGGTAATTCGTCATTTTGGGTGTAGATATTTTGGGGTGAAGTCTTTACCTCTGAATAAAAATAACAAAAAAAACTTTTTTAAGAGAGTTGAATAAAGGGAAAATGGAAAGACTAAGGCAAAATTCGATAAATATGTACCTATTTCATAATTGTCGACTCTAAATTTTAGACATGAAAATAAAGAAAGAAAAATGAAGAGAGAAATAAACAGAGGAAAGTAAAGAAAAATTTAAAAAATCGAATTTTTCGTAAGCAAACGTGTCTTTCTGTGGGTATTGGACGATTCAGTATCGCCCGATTACGGTAAACAGGGGACGATGCAGTAGCTTAAATTTTTGGGCTAGAAAAATTTTTTCTGGTAGATTTTTTGTTTTTCTTACTTTCTACAATCTAAAGAACATTTTAAAAGCTAGTCGAAGCTTAACTCTAGACCTTTATTAAGCTTTGGGTTAAGGGGTGAAGTTTTGGGCTCGGCTTTTTTCTTCAGGACAAAATTTCATTTACCAACAAGTCAAATACATAATAAATAATAATCTAAAATTACATAAGATTTATCAAAAAAACTAAAAAATCATTGTCTCGTTTCACTCATTAGATTTATGGGCCTAAACAGGGGGGTTAAAGTTGTTAAAAGCTGTGCCTATCCGCACCAATCTGATATACAGTTTGGTGAAACTTAAAAATAATTAAAAAATTAAAGAAATATAATTTAAAAAATAAATCTTGATATCTGGAAAACCGCGCACATATCAGGGTCACCAGACAATCAGGCGCCATGACGTTTTGGCGCTGTTTTTGGCCGATTTTGGCGTTATTGCTTTGGCGCGTCAAAACGGCATTATTTTACACCCCTAATAATGGATTTTCTCTAGCTTTTTTCTCTAATTATATTTCGTAAAGTTCGTAAAATTTTATTATATATAATTTAACAAAATTTAAAAAATACAGAAAAAATTAATAAAAATATAAACAAAAAATATTTGAAAAATTATTAATTAAAAATTAATTATGGGGAATTGAATGAAAAATTATAAATATAAACTCTAATAAATTTGGAGTAAATTATGTATAGAAATAAAAAATTATTTAAAAAGTTTAAATTTAGTAAACATTTTTCTAAATAAATTGAGATTTTTACAGTCGGTCCTCACTATATGGCCTTATAACAGAAAAATTTTTATTGGTATCGTAAAATTGTAAAAACGTTTTGTCGTCCTTTTTTTATTATGTTAGTTGTGTTTTAGGAATTTGAAAAATCCTAAATTTTTAGTGCAAACGTGACACTCATTAACAGATAAAAACTTAAGGGAGGTTAAAAACAAGTGAAATCCGACTGTAATTGAGATTTTGAAGAATAATTTTTAAGAAACTGGACTACCCCAATACAAAACAATGAGGACCAGATATCAGAATCCTTTCGGTTTTTAATAAATTGATTTCATCTTGGGTCTGTTAAAGAGGAATAATCTTATAATTTGATTAAAAATTATTAATAAACGAATCAAATAAGTCCATAGAGAAGTGGTTGGAAACCCGCAAGTAAGAGGATATATTGAGGGAATAGTAAATATATTAAATAAATATTGGTGATATATTATAGTCTAGATTAGTGCCCAAAAGTGAAGGTAACAATTAAAAGCTATGGGAACTCCTTAGGAATTGTCGCTTATATCGAATGTCAATCATACTGATAAACTTGGGCACTTTAATGTGGTGTTCATTTGTTAGGTTATTAATCTAGACATGGGTAGAATTTCTAGACAAAGACCTCTCTAAACAATTTTGATTAGAATCAATTCCAATAATTAAAGGAGCATCTTCGTGTTTTGGAGGACTTCCAACTTCTCTGAGCGTTTCCAAAGGAGAAGAAAAATAAGAATAATGTTGTGGTTGTTGTTGTGAAGGGGGAGATTTTAATTGTATTCGAGGTAGACCACTTCCATTAATAATATATCCATTATTACCACCATTTTGAATTAATCCATTAGGTTGTTGATAATCAAAAGAGCTTACTAAAAATAATTTTTTTGTAAAAATGCCAAAAATGGGAGAATTCCTCGTTGGGAAACTGAGAAATATAAAAACTGAGAAACCAAGTAATTCTCTAAATTAGGGTATCACGTGCCTTCGGAGTCGGAATCGTAGGAGATGAGGGTTTGCCGGGGTACAGCCTTCGGGATTCGGGTCGGGTTTTTTGTTAAAAAATCGTCGGGTACGGGGGGCGGGGAGCTACCCCCAACTTCTGGGTTCAGGACAAGGCAATGAGGCTTTTTAAAAACTAAAAATTTCTCTAACATTGCATAGAAGGGCAATAAACACCACTACCACCACCAATATTATTATTATTAAAAGTAGAAGCACTACTTCTTCTACCATTATTATTTATTTGTTGTTGATCAAATATTGTAGAATTATTATCTTCACAAAAATATCCATTATTCCCATTTCCATAAATTTGTTGTTGTTGTTCATATTCAAATAACATTTGTTGTTGATCTAACATTTCTGGGGGAAAATGAATATTTCCATTTGGAGGGGGATATTGTTCTGCTGTTAATCCGCCAGCTTCGTTATTGTAAAAATATTGTTGAGGAAGGGGATAGGGAGGGGTTCCGCAACTTTCACTTGCTGTCATACCATCAACCGGCTCGCATTTAACTGAAAAGAATATTGTCTTGAAATGACAGAAAAAATTGGCAAAATGTCAATTTTTTGAAAATATTGGATTTTTCGAAATTCTTCCAAAATTTTTAAAATTTTTCCAATTTCTTACCAGAAATAGAACCTCCATTTGGATAGCTGCTATTATTCGACATTTTTGAATGCCCGATTCGTCTGTCACAACAACAACAACCTCTCCAAATAAGCCAAACAAGTAAAAGAAGAAATAAAACAGCAAAAATACAGAAAATTACAGATCCAAAAACTATGCGCAGTTGAAAAGGCATTTCTCTCCATTGAATTTCTTTAAATTAAAAAAACTAAGCTGAAACCTCAAAGTTTGCATTAACTTGAAGGAATGTCTTAAAAAGCAGGGCAGAAAAAAGAAATCCGTATTATACCACCTCTCCTCCCATTACCAGTGAAACAGGGAATTATCGTGTTTAGTCAATTAAAACCCCCGCAGTTTCAAAACTTACCAATTTTATCAAAAATTCCAAGTAATCTAACATCTTTTTGTTCCCAAACAACCCCATAATCATTACGTGCTGAACAATTCCACAAACCCAAATCTTGTTCGACAAAATCAAAAATTGTCATTTTCGATAGCAATAAATGTTTGCCCAATTTATCGTCATTAACTTGAAAACGATTTTTGTTTTTGTTGTTATTTCCATCTCCTTCACCCGTTCTAATACGTTCTGCAACATCCATTCTGCGACCATTATGGAACCATTGAATGTTAACTGGCAATACTCTTGACTGTACCTGAATGGATTCATTTGTTATTTTTATTACTTTGTATATAAAAGAATAATCTGTAGAAAAGACAGGGTACGCTAAGATTTTCGTGTTGCACGAAAACACGAAGCTAGAAGGATTTCTCGATGTTTTATTTCCTTTAAAGAATTGAGAAACTAAGTGATTATTTAAATAAATTTAAAATTAAAATCAAGCCTAATTAGGAAAAGAGCGGGGGGGGGGGGCTATATACCCCCTATGACGGGGCATAAACAGGGGATATACCACAATCCACAATTTCCTCTAAATTTTCCACATATTGACTTTTTAATTAAATTCACTGTTTACCTCACAGATTAAAGTAATATCCTTTTCATTTTCAGAAAGTATATATTCGATAAATCTAACTTTTGGAGGTCCTTTTAAATATAATTGATGATACAACGTTTTTGAAGGAAAGCCTTCCACCTCGGCAATACACTTAAAATTATAAATATTTTATTTATAAATATTTTACTACCCTATATTCTCCTTCCTCCCAATCCTGCGCATTTTTGATAGTTAAACTAAAAATTTTAATTATTAAATTGTTTTAATTTTATACAAACTTTGCTCCTTCATGAATTGGTGTCTCTTGTTCCCTTCCATGATACCAACGAATAATAGGCGTTGGATTGCCGAGAACCTAGGAAAACATATACTTTAATTTTAAACTATTTACAAATTTTAAAAATATCTATAAGAGAATCACTCTAATATTGGGTAGCAACCCCCGTCCCCCGAGAAATTTTTAGGCAAGATCCCGGCATCCCACGCTCGGGGTGCTATCCTACTCTAATATACAACCTCGGGACTATAAGGAAGGATGATATATAGATGATAATCAAATCAAAAAATGTTTCGACGGTTAATTACCTCGCATTGAAAAGTTGTTTCAGAACCTCTATCAATTATTTTAGTTTGATTTGTAGACATAAAACGAGGTCCGACTTTAAATTTAAAAATTATGACGAATCAAAATATATTAACTAACAGGGAACATTCAATTCAAAAGCAGAACTTCCAAATCCAACAGAATTTTCTACTGTACAATTAACTTTTTTAAGATTATCATTAAATCGAAGAGAGGAAATTGAAATACGCTAAAAATATTATTTTTAATTTAATTTTCTTTTATTTTTTAATAGACATGATTTGCCAATATTTCCAATCTTTTAGGTTCTCCATCCCAATTCCAAGAATACTTTAAATCTTCGTTAGGCCTGGAATCGCTTCTGCAAAGTAAACGAATTGAGCCAGACTCTCTGATCTAAAAATAGAAATTATTTAAAATAACTTTAGGTTTTGATATTCTAGTTGTATTTAATAGGTTTTGGATTGCAAAAAAACTCAAAAAAAATTTTTTTAATTATCAAGGAACATAAATCCCCTCTAGGAAACAAAAATCTCTTTAGAGGAAAAAATTTTGCCAGCTCCTGAATTTAAAGAAAATTTAGACTATTCTAAAGGGCAATAGAATGTGTGAGTCAAAAATTATGAGAAATTGGTCATGATTTTATGTAACAAAAAATCAGAAATTAAATAACCACCGATTTTACCTTTCCATTATCTTCCGGTTCAACTTCAATAATTACTTTGGGGGGATAAAATACATCCAAGGAAATACTGGCTGTTTTTGCCTCTTTTCCATAAGCTTCATGTGTTGCCATACAAACCAAAAAATGTCCATTATCATCCCGAGAAGGCGAATAACTTTTTAAATATTTTTAAATTAATTTTAAACATTTAATTTAAAAAATACTTTAAATTGCTTATAACACTGTAAAGTTGACTGTCTCCATCTAAGTCTCTAAATTCTGTAATGTTAGCAAGTAGACGTCTTCCACGGGAATGACGTAAGGGATGTCCAGCAGAGGGGAAAGGCACTGGAAATTATTTTAAAAATTTTTTTAATTAAGGGATCAGTGAAAGGTAAAGCTTCCTCCGCTAAATGTTGGTAAATATCAGGGTCACGTGTAATTTAGTTTTGAATTTTTTGGGTCAAGCAAAAAACTGGAAACAATGAAACTAACCCATGCTAGTTCCTAACCATTGCTGGGTATTGAGAGTTTTATAAGTCAGACTCCGACCTCTTCAAATCCTAGCTTCGACACTGGCCGAAGCTAGCTCCTGGAGTAAATACTCTACCAAGCACTGTTCCCAAATTACATTAGAATTTTTAAAAAATCATAAGAATTTAAGGAAAAGACAAGAAACATAAAAAAGACAATATTTACAATATTTTATTTAAATGAGTTTAGAACTATTAATTTAATTAATTTCTGTGTAATCCAAAAAATTTCCAAAAATTCCAAAAAGTATTTTCTCACCTCTGTTTGTTTGATATCTAAAAACTGTTGTTGTTTCTGTTTCATTATTTGATGGTATAATATGTGCAATAATTCTTTTTCCTAACCAATCTTCAGCCAAAACCCAACTAATTTGTGCTGCTGGCCTTCCAGCCCTACTTTGACAACTAACTTGGAGTGAATGACCTTCTGTTGCAGCTATTTGATTAAATTGTCCAATTAATTGTTGATTTTTACTTGATGAAGTCAATCCACCTTCGATGGATTCTCCAACGAGTATAGGGTCTTTGGGTTGGACTGAGGGAGAAAATTTTTCATTTTTTTATTTTAATATCTAATAATTACCAATAATTGTTAATTTAACTCTTTTAGAAAGCTTAGGAGTTGGTTCATCATCTGTTGGAGTAAGTTGACACTGGAAATTTTAAATAAATTTTCAAGTTTTCAGCCAATAATAATTTGATAAATTATAATAAACGTTAAATAAAAGTTTTCATTGAAAGTTTCGAGTTCTAAGGAGGTAATACTAGGAAAGTTCACTATGAGGATTCTTTAAGGATTTTCGATACTATGCGAGAATAATAATTTTTTTTGTAAACTCAAGATTATATAACCTCTAAATTCTCGTAACAAATAACTTTTTCCTAATAAATTATTCTTATTTTAGTTTTTTAGAAATTATAAATAAAATTTAAAAATTACTCTATAATTGTCATCGTCTGCAAGGGACACATTTTTTATCTGAAGGTGATATTCTCCATCGTCAATATTTCCAATCATTGACATACGCTCTATTAATTTTTACTTTATAATAAAATTCCAAATAAAATTACCGAAAAAAGGCATATCACGTTTATGGCCTAGACCTACTTCTCCTTTCATCCAGTAAACATGTCCTTTCTAAATTTAAAATTAAAATAACTTTTAGTTTTAGATTCAAAATTCATCGAGATGGGAATATAGGATAAGGCGACCCGATAAAAGTGATTGTTCGACCCAAAACAAAGCCCAAATGAGCTATAATAAGCTGACTCTCGGCCAGTCACTAAATTTATGATAGAATTATTACACTCAAAATCTTCCCATCTCGACACCAGAAATGTTATTGTTAAGAAAAATGTCGGAAAGGGTTTCGGGTCAGCTCTTAGAATTTTTCTTAGATAGGAGTTCAGTGTCAAAAAATCCGTGTTTTGGGAAACTCGTGACAATTCTGCTTGGTAGTTGGAGCATTCTAATTTAAAATCTCTTTTTAATTTCTGTTTAGAAATTAATTTTTATAAAATACTGTACATATCAGATACACAAACAAAACTACTAATCAAATATTTAATCTCCCTCTCTTTAATATATTTTGACATATGAGAGAGAAAACCGTTCAAAATATTATTTGATTGATTTTGATGAATTAGAAAATTTGCACATTTTTGCGGTAATTATGTAATGTTTTTTTATTTTTGTCTAAAAAATGCCGTTGACAGAAAAGGCATTCACAAATTTATAGAGATTATATTTTAGATGATTTATGTGTGCCTTTCAATAAAAATAAATGCTTTTGAAAAACAAAAAATAAAAAAAAACTAATTAATCAAAAAATTTTGACTTTAATGTGCCGAAAAGAATAAAAGTATAACTAAATTTTATGAAAAAACTAAAAAGATTTGAAGAAAAATAGCAAAAATCTATAAAAAACATCTACAAAACTCTCAAAATCTGTTTAAACCGTTTTTCGATTTAAACGTTCTTAACCCAGTTTTAGTTTAACTATCCCAGTAAAAATGAAAAAAATTTGATTGAATAAAGGGGCAAGTTAGCTTTAATTAAATGCCGATTATCCTTTTAACAATCATTTCTATCACTTCCACTCTATTAGAAAGTTTACAGTACATTAACAACAAAATTTCTAGATAAAGAATTAGGGCTCTTAAAAATATTTAAATAGAGATTTAAAGATTTTTACACAATTAAACTTTCTATATTATTAGAGTCAATATCAACGTGATAAGAATTGTTAGCGGGAAAGAGTAATTTTTGAAAGACAAATCCTCGATTAAATAATTAGAAATTTAAAATATTCCTAACCTGATTTTGAACTCTACATTTAAGTAAAACAGTTTCTCCGATTCTAGCTACAGTATCCTCAGGTTCTTCAACAATTCTCTGCTCGGCATTAACAAAATGTAGGACGAAATAAATAATTAAATAAAATCGGAAAATTGATGGAAAGTATTTTGGAATATTTTTTAAGTAATTATTAATGTTGATCATTGTTGAAATTTTAAAAATCTAAAAATTATTTTAAAATTTATAAAAAATTGTGTTTGGATAGAAGGGTGAATAAAATTATGTGGAAAATATGTAGGTAAAAAATATATTATATTAAAAAATAAATTAAAAAATAAAATAATTAAAAAATAAATTATACAAAAAATAAATTCAATGATCAATTTAAATAAAGAAATTATTTGCTGTTTGATAACTATCTAAAAATAAATAAGGAAAGAGAAATAGGTATTTTCAAACTTTGGCCGTTGATCAGGGAATAATAAAAAATCTTTAATTGTTAATCAGTATTGTAAATTAGACTCTGGATTCATTTAAAGAGTTGGATAAATTGGAAGATCAAGATAAATAGATTGTAACAATTTTTGGTTAAATTTTTTTTTGAAAATTCGGATGGAATGAGGTTCTTCATTTTATATACGAGGGACGAAGGGGGAGGGAGGGAGGGAGGGAGAGGGGTCTAAATAATAAAGGGTTGGAATATTACAAAAATCTGATAAATAATCTTTAATTAAAATTAATCCAAATATTATACAAAAAATAAATTCAATGATCAATTTAAATAAAGAAATTATTTGCTGTTTGATTTTTTAATTTTTATTTATTTAATTCCTTCTTTTCCTAAAAAAATAAACTTTCTATTTCCCCCCGCCTTTTTGCTAATTTTTCCATTCTTTTGCCGCTTTTTGCCGCCAAACTGTGTTCGTCCTTTTCTCCAACAGCTGTGACATTGCCGTGGAAAGTTTTGTTAAAAAATAAAAAGTTTAGCGCTTAGAAATGATTAAAATCTAGAAAAGCAAACATATGACTGTACAAAAATAAAATAAATTAATAGAGAAGGGAGGGGGGGAATTAATACTTGATTATTGAAATAAATTGAAAATTTTATAATTAAGATTTAAGAAAGGAAAGAAGTGTAATTAGTAGAAAGGGGGAAAAGTATTAAATCGAGACATTAAATTTTGAAATTAAAAAATAATAAACTTTAATTTAAAAAATATGCGAATAATTTTTACCCAAAACGTCTGGATAGTAAGAAAATGCCATCAGAATTATAATTAACAAAAAAATTTCAGTTAATAATTTTTTTGATGGGCCTATTTCGTGTCTGTTTTGAAGCATTAAAATGACTGAAATATGACTGAAAGTAAATTTTAATATTTTGAATTTAGCCCGACTTTGAGATCCCGCAATAAAGCATGGTTGGTTTATCGAATAAATACAAAATTTGGAGTTTTATTTAATAAAAGCTAAATATCCTATTAAATTTTTGTTTTTATCCTATTTTATTTTTAAAAAAAATTTTGATATTTTGAAAAAATTTTTTTTATTAAATTACTCGTTTGATGAAGAAAAATTTTGTTTATAATTTTGGTGTCAAGTGGAATTTATTAAAAATAAATTCCAGATATTTCAAGTAAAATTAAAAGAGAGAAAGAAAGTAAAATCAAAAATTTCTTTCCTTTTCTAAAAATAAAATTGGTTGGTCATTCCTCCTCCCTCCTCCTTCCCTCCTTCTCTCTCTCTCTCTAAAGATGCCCTCAAAATAGTGCGCAATTTGCAAAATTTTTAAAAGAAAAAATTGAGAAGCGGATAGAACGCTCTAATTGAATTTTATTTTTAAAGGAAAAGAGGAAAACGAAATTGGCTTTATAAATTATTAGAGTTAAAAATATTATTAAATAATTTTTGGAGTATTAAATGAGAATTTATTTTTAGTAAAAATGTCAACAATTATTATTTAAGTTCATCAATTTTAATTATTTTATTTTTCTAATTGTTTGTTAAAAATGAATGAATATATTGAAATTAGGAAGATTATATTGCTTTTTAAATTGGAAAATTTTTGAAGAAAAATTTAATAAAAAATTGAAATCTTTTGGAAAAATAATTTAGAATTTTATTTAGATTTTCAACGAGAAATTTCTAATTTTTAAATAAAACTAAAATAAATCAAAGTAAAGGAAAATCCAAATTCCAATCACATTTAGAAACCACGGTTATGTGAAAAAATAATGTTAGGGGGGAGCAGGCCACTATACCGCCGCCCAATATACCGCCGCCCAGTATACCGCGTCCATTATACCGCCGCCCTGTATACCGCGGGCCCAGTATACCGCGGACTCATTATACCGCCGCCCAGTATACCGCCGCCCATTATACCGCCGCAAAATTTTTTTATTATTTTGGCGGGGGATGTTAAATAGTGACGGGGGATGTTGTTCCAATGACCCCCGTTGACGACTAAGATCCCCCGTCACTTGTTAACATCCCCCGTCATTGGGTCAACATCCTCTGCTTTTGGAACAACATCCCCCGTCACTATTTAACATCCCCCGTCATCGGGTCAACATCCCCCGTCACTATTCAACATCCCCCGCCAAAATAATAAAAAAATTTTGCGGCGGTATACTGGGCGGCGGTATAATGGGTCCGCGGTATACTGGGCCCGCGGTATACTGGGCGGCGGTATAATGGGCGCGGTATACTGGGCGGCGGTATATTGGGCGGCGGTATAATGGGGTGTACCCATGTTAGGGCATTTTACCAAAAATATTTCCATTCAATTAAAAAAAAGATTTTTTAAAAACATTTTTATTTAAAAAATTTAAAACTTTGTATGTAGCAAAAGCATTTAAGTAAATAAATATTTTTAAAAATAACCAAACAATGACCGTTGTACTTTGTTAGAAAAAATGGAAATTGACACTTGTTAAGCAACAAAGAAAAGCAAAAAATAAGAAAAGGGGGAAGGGGGGTTATTTTGTTGTTGCTCCCCCTCTCCCCTCCCTCCCTTAACAACGTTTCCGTCCTCCCGAAAGGATTTTCTGTTTTGTTTTTCCCCTAAATGTTTGTCTACTCAGTTGGAGGGATGCCGCTAATGGAAGGAAGAAAAGGGGAAAATGAGGAAAAAATATAGGGAAGGAAGGGACCCTAAAAATGGCCAATTCTTTTATTGTGGAGGTGCGAGGAAAAATAATATGTTTTTAAATGTTTGGAAGAGGGAAAGGATAGAATGAGACAATAAAAAAATATTAAAAATACAAAACAAACAAATAATCCTATTTAATTAAATGGAGATGCGCAAAACAATGGGATAAAGCTTAAAAAGTTGATATTGTAGAATGGGGATTTGTTGATTTTACACTTAAAGTTGATTTATAGAAATTAAAAGAAGGGTAGAAAATTTTCTAAATTGTACATGCTAAGCTTGTCTCGTTCATAACGTGAATACCGACAATGTGTTTAAAAATTATTTGAATTAATATCCAAAGTCTAATCTTACCTTCGTTTTCTAATAGTATAAATTAGAGCCCGGACCGATACGATTTTTTATCGATATTTTTCGATATTTTTTTCGATATTTATCGAAAAATATCGACCGAGCCCTCCGTCCGGGCTCTAGTATAAATAGTAAAAAACTCGATACTAAAACTCGAAATCTCTAAAATTCTCGATTAATATCTGTGATTAGGGATATCATTTCTGTGATTAGGGATGTCGTTTCTTTAAAAAATTTTCCGGATATCCGGAACCGAACCGAAGAACCGGACCACAAAATCCTAGGTTCGTTTCAGATCATCGAACATACAAAAATATTGCTAATCGAATCTCTAAAAAATTTACCAATATCTCAAAAATCTCTCGCGATTTTCAAACAATTAACTATTCATTTGACTAAAAGATACAAAAAAAAGTCTCGATCAAATAAAGATAAAGCCTTTTAGCAATTATTTATTTATAATCGACTTTAAACGTTCTTTTAATAGGTTTTGTTTGCACGTGTGGCCATTGACACTAAAGAGGGGGAAAGGAAATAATAAAAGTCAAGAATATAACCCTTATATTTTAAGAATAAAAAAATGAAAGGGCCTTACTCTTTTCAAATATTTTTACCCTCCCTCCCCCCTCCCTAGCCCCAAAAGTGCCTTCACATTCATAGTTTTTTGTTTGGGAATGTTTATTTGTACAGGCGCGAGAATGAGCAAGTTGAGGGAAAGAATTGGTTTAGTAAGAAGAGATGGACATTAGCGATATATTTATAAAAAAATATTTTTTATATATTGAGTTTTTGGTGCAAAGTGGATAAATAAAAAAATAATTTTAAGAATTAATTGTAAGGGATTTTTGAAAGAGAAAATAAGAGTTTATTAAATAAATGAAATAAGGCTATTTTATTATATTTTTGCTTTCAGAATTAGGGTACAGTCGGAAACATTATTTTAAAAATTTGAATCTCGATAGATTTTGGAATTATTAGAAGAAGGATATAACTTTGACCTTCCCTGAATTTAACTGTCAAATAATTAAAAAATATAAATAGGGAAAATTGCTGTTGGAATCCCAACCAAAAATGAGTACCAAGATTTATTGAATCCCGATTTGTGATCGAGATAGACAAATCGGCATAGAGATTTAAGAATAATAGTGATATCGACTTCGATCTGATAAGCTCATAATTAGATGGTCTCTAAATATTTTGTAGATTATGTTAAAAAATTTTCAAAAGTCTTCAAAATTTACAATATTTAAATTTAGTTTTTTTGCTCCAGAAATTAAACCCACAATGCAATTCTTCCCATACACATTATCTTGATTTTTAGACTTGATTTTACAATTTTTTAAAATTAATGTTACAAGAAGTTAAAAATTATTAGAAACAAAAATAATCGAAAAATATTCAATCAAATAATTCACCTAAAGTAAAAGGATATATAAAAAAGAAAAATTGGGAACGGCCACAAGGCGATCCCTTAAACTGAGAAAAATATAGGTGAGGCGATTAAATATAGAAAAGAAAAATAGCCGCAAATGAGGGAAAGGCGGAAGGAAATGAGGGAAAAGTAAAGAGCATATGGCTTTTTGAAGACCTGAAAATATAAAAATTGTTGGTCAATAGTTGAGACAAATAAAGCAATAATAATAAAAATATTATTAAATAATTTTTGAAATTAATTAAATAAAAAAAACATTTTAAAGAGTAATAATTAAATGTTCAAATAAAAAGAAATCATTAAAAATTCAAATGAGGAAAATAAAGAAATTGGAATAACTTAAAGTGCCGATGTTTATGTTTGGTTGATTGATGAGTTTTGTATTGGGTTAAACAAAAATTTGGGGAATAAAAAAATGAAGAATTTTTTTCATTCAAAATATAAGTTTTGAATAAATAAAATAAACGTTTTGGACAAACTATAAACAGCAGATTTGGCAAATTAAAAAATATTTTAAAAACAAAAATGGCTAGTAATAAATCAGTTGATTTTTTATCATTTTATGAATTAATACCATGATCAAAAACGATATTAATTTACAGAAACGGGCAAGTTAAGAAAGAAAAATTTTTTGGGCACCGAGAGGAGTGGGGGTTTGGCACCGGGGTTTTTCATTTTGCTCATCCTTCTAGAGATTTTCTACAGCCTAATATACCAAGAAGGAATTTTGTTTTTTATTTCTCTTAAAGATTTTTAACCCCCCTCCATTTAAAAGTTTTAAATTCTGCCAGATTAATCAGCCCTAACTGATTTTGTTTAAATTATCAATTCAACTAACCCTTGGGACTATTTAATCTACATAAAACATTAAAAAAATTAAGCTTAAATTAAAAAAAATATTTTTTTAATATTTTAGTTAGCTAGCTAGTACATTAAAAACAAAAAGTTGTTGAAGCAATTGAAGAAAATATGTTTGTTGGTTGGTAAAAAGGTTTGAAATTGGCCACCGCTATATCAGATAAATGTGATGATCGTTTGTCTGGACTACTTTTTCCCTTTTTTTCTTTTCCCTTTTAGCTAGTTAGTAAAAATAAAAAGAAAAATATAGGTTGACCAATTGATATAAGCACAGATGTAAAAATAATTTTTTTTAAAGTTTTGTTGGAGAGAATCAGTCATTTGGTATTACTTTGCTTTATTGAATGCTTGTTTTCTTTCCATTTATTTCCTTATTTATATAATTAAATAATCAGATACATAATTAAATAATCAGATACATCCTTCCTTTAGTTAGTCACAAAATTTTTTTAAATTGATCATAATTTAAAATAGAAAAATTTAATAAAAAAGCATTACGCGAAAGCGAAAACAAATGAAAAGTAAAAGTAAAGTCGAAAGATCAAATTTAATATATTATAAACAATATTCTATCTAACATACAAATTACTCGATCCCTCCAGTGAGGATTGAAACAATAATTAGTCCAAGACATTGCCTCGAAAATAGGAACCACGAAGCGATTTATTTTAAGAGAGACGCATAACAGAATACTGTATTCTCTAAAAATTCTCTTGAAAATAAATAAATATTATGGGACCGAGAACTATTTTAGGAGAAGTTCTGTGATAAAAATAAATTTAGAAATAACTAATTTTTCAAACAAAAATAAAAGCATAAGCCATTTCCTGCCACCTTGAATATGCTAATTTAAAAAAAATTTCCGGAACTAAGAAAAAAATGAAAGAAAAATTTAATTTATGTGTTCGTTTCTTGAGAGACAAAACAAAAAACAAAAATATTTAATTATTTTTTTCTTAAATAAACCAAAGATTAATTTTATTTTATATTCAAATAATCGGCTTAGTTTTGTTTATTTTTTTATTCTTTTACATTTACTCATCAAAAATTTAATCTTTGTTTTATATCTGAATTTATTTTTATTATTATTCAAATGTTTTTTGGGCACGCAATTGTTAATAATAAATTTGGCCCAGAAGTGAATCGAACGATAAGTGAAGACAGTTACTATAATTATAAGGAAAAGATTTATAAAGATTCTTAAATTTGTTCCTTGAAAAATTTAAATATGTACAAAGTGTCTTCCTTGTTTATCAAACATATGTAGCTTTATGTTCAGTCTTCGTCCTCAGGTACCTCGTTCAGATCAAAAGGATAATTTTTCTCACTTATCTGATTGCCAATAATTTCATCTGTCTCTTCTACCACATTTTTATTTTGCTCATCCACAGAATCTTTAACTTTATCTTTATTAGTACATTCTTCCCCACCTTGATTGGAGATATTTTCTTCTTCAAACTGAAAGCTCTCTTTGTTAACAATAGGCATTTTACCTTTATTAACAGAATCATCAGTTACTTTATCAACAAAAGAACATCCTTCATTATTTTCTGTCTGAACATTTAATTCCGAGCTTTCATTTTGGAGAATTTCTTTTTCATTTTTCTTTTTTAAATAGAGTTTCCGCCAATATTCTTTCCTTTTTTCCTTATTATTTTGGTAGTAATTTTTGCCATAATTTAGAATTTTTACTTTATTATTTTGATAGTAATTCTTTTTAAAATTTTGAACTTTTTCTTTGTTATTTTGACGGTAATTTTTCGATGTTTGAAGCTTTTTCTCTTTCTCCTTTTGATACATACTTCTATTATTTTCTAATAATTTTTCTTTATTCTTTTCATAATATCTCTTATTTCTTTCAGCCACTTTTGCCTTATTTTTTTGTCGGTAATTCCTCCTACAATTTGCTTTCGTCAACTTTTTTTCGTCTTCATTATTTTCTTTTGTATCCAATTTTGTAATTTTGGATTTTGGTTTTAAAGTTTCATTATATTTTTGAATTTGAGGATTAACCGATGATCCAGCCCCATCATTTAATATTTCATTTTGATCACTTGACGTGTAATCATTTTCAACATCTTTAGTCAACCCCTTTCCCTTTGTATTAGTTTTAACAGAAATAATTAAACTCCATAATATCGAATTCAATATTAAAAAGATTAAAAAGCTAAAGGGTTTCATTGGCAAATTATTTCTTTTTAAAAATTTATTAAAAAATAATTTAATAAAAAAAAATTTATTAAAAAATAATTTATTAATAATTTAATAAAAAAAATTTATTAAAAAATAATTTAATAAATTTAAAATTCAATTTATATAAGCGAGAACGTCTCGAAAAAATATTTCACTATATTTTGTAATAAAATATAAATGTTGAAATAAAATATAAATATGAGATTGCACTTTTACTTAAAAACAAATTGTGAATCTTTTTTTTGATAGTCAGGATAAGATATATAGCGAGCCATAAAAGTTCAATAAAGCTCTGCGAACTAAATTAATAACAGACATATACGGAATAATAATTTCACTACATTTTATATATTTTCATGTTTCGGACAATTTATTGAAAGAAAAGTGCATAGCTTTTAGAGAGAAGTGTATTCATATTCTTGATTTTCGAACCCTGAAAGATGGACTTAATTAAAAAATAATAATTAATGATAGGCCTTCTGGCTTTTCTGCCTCCTGAAAATTCAAAAATTAATGACTATTATGAAAAAATTAATATCTATTATGAACCGAACCGAAGAACCGTCGATTTTTCGGGTCGGTTTATCTATTCAATTCTTCCAAAAGTAGGGGATTTCTGGCTTTTCTGCTTTCTGAAAATTCAAAAATTAATGACTGCTGTGTTAAAAATGTAATTAACATGAGAATTATCTTCCCAAACCTCTCACACTTTCAAATGATAAAGTAGGAAGTTTGATAATTCGAAAGATTTTCTATTCTCTTCGAATCATAGACAATAGATATCTCAACAGTTTTACAAAATAATATAATAAAAACAACAATTATGTAAATTATTTAGAGGTTTATTATATTGAAAAAGAATTCTAAAAAATTTTTTTAAAGTTGGTAAAAAATATTTTTTCATTTTTTCACATTTTCTACAAATCCACTTCTCCATTTCCTCCCTTTTAGCGCTTTTAAATAATGCCAGAAAGTGTGAAACGAAGAAATGACCTTTGGGCTATTTTAATGGCCTATGCTTTTTGTAAGCAAAGTGGTCATGAAATGATGAGTGGGGAATTGATTTTGGAGGGAATAAATAAAAAATATAAATTATGATCCCTAGAGGTGTTAAATTAGGATATATAAAAATTTTAGAAATAAATAAATTATTTAAAGTAAAGAATACTTAAAGAGAAGAAAAAACTTTAACTAAGTCCATCTTTCATGGTTCAAGAATCAGAATATACATATATATATAAACTCTCAAAAAGCTTTGTACTTTTATTTCAATAAATTGTCCAAAACATAAAATTGTATAAATTGTTGTGAAATTATTATATTTCGTATTTGTCTGTTATTAAATAAAGTTCGCAGAGCTTTATTGAACTTTTATGGCTCAAAATATATCTTATCCTGACTATCAAAAAAAAAAGATTCACAATTTGTTTTTAAGTAAAAGTGCAATCTCGTATTTATATTTCAACATTTATATTTTATTACAAAATATAGTGAAATATTTTGCCGAGACGTTCTCTCTTATATAAATTGAATTTTAAATTTATTAAATTATTTTTTAATAAATTTTTATAAAGAAATAATTTGGCAATGAAGCTTTTTAATCTTTTTAATATTGAATTCGATATTATGGAGTTTAATAATTTCTGTTAAAACTAATACAAAGGGAAAGGGGTTGATTGGAGATATTGAAACCTCAAGTGATCAAAATGAAATATTAAATGACGGGACTGAATCATCGGTCAATCCTCAAATTCAAAAATATAATGAAACTTTAAAACTTAAATCCAAAATTACGAAAAAGGATAAAAAAGCAAACAATGAAGACGAAAAAAAGTTGACGAAAGCAAATTGTAGGAGGGATTACCGACAAAAAGATAAAGCAAAAGTGGCTGAAAGAAATAAGAGATATTATGAAAAGAATAAAGAGAAATTATTAGAAAATCATAGAAATATGTATAAAAAGGAGAAAGAGAAAAAGCTTCAAACATCGAAAATTTACTACCAGAATAATAGAGAAAAGATTCGAAATTATGACAAAAATTACTATCTAAAGAATAAGGAAAAAAGGCGAGAATATTGGCGGAAACTCTATTTAAAAAAGAAAAATGAAAAAGAAATTCTCCAAAATGAAAGCTTGAAATTAAATGTTCAGACAGAAAATAATGAAGGATGCTCTTTTGTTGATAAAGTGACTGATAATTCTGTCAATAAAGGTAAAATGCCTATTGTTAACAAAGAGAGCTTTCAGTTTGAAGAAGAAGATATTTCCAATCAAGGTATAGAAGAGTGTACTAATAAAGATAAAGTTAAAGATTCTGTGGATGAGCAAAATAAAAATGTGGTAGAAGAGACAGATGAAATTATTGGCAATCAGATAAGTGAGAAAAATTATCCTTTTGATCTGAACGAGGTACCTGAGGACGAAGACTGAACATAAAGCTACATATGTTTGATAAACAAGGAAGACACTTTGTACATACACTCTGACACAAAAGTTAGCAGTCCCAAATTTTTGTAAAAAATACATAATGCAAATAATATTACGAAGAAACCTTAAGGCGCATTTTATGGGGCATTTTTTGTCCTTGCCTTAGAAAATTAAAAATTTAATAAATTAATGAAATAGTTTTTCTGAAAGATAAGATTATTGCTATCTTGTAGCAAATTTAATGGGCTTTCAAATGAGCCCAAAATCAAAATTTGAAACATACCATAAGGGGTCAAAAAATCTTTTTGAAATTAGAAAACCCTGTTTGACGTTGATTTTCAGGGTATCGAGTCTCGACACTCGAATGAGATAAGGGCCTAATTCTTTTTTTATTTTCCATAACATCGATAGACATATTTACTGCATTTTTTGTACAATTTTACTGTAAGTAGAAATAAAGGAACAACTTTGGCCTATTGACGTTACAAAAATCTTAAAAATTCCGCATGAGGCGCTGAAATGGGAAAAAGCTAGGCTTTTTGACCTTAAAATTTTCGGAATTTTCGATTTTGGTGCCTTCGGTTAATTAAATTTTGGCTTAGAAGTAAAATAATGTTTATTAATGAAACACAGGTGTTTTGTTAACGAAGGAAGCCTAATGAAAAAAGTTTTATGCAGGCCTGGTCCCCATATTGAGGGATATCATTCGATTATCGGAGGTATCCCTAGTACTCCCAAAAGTCTACCGATATCCCTCCTAGTCCCCAAAGTTGATTTTAGGTATAAAGTTGAATTTGGAGTATATCCGTGGATGAAAATTATATCGGAGGATTAAGGTGGATATCGATGGATTTGGAAAGTCTTCTATTGGTTCCTGAGATGTTTTTGTCTCAAGAATAGCTTTATAGTGCTAATTTATCATTTTACTACAGATTAAAACCTTTTCAAAATGCGGAATAAATTTATTTTTTAAAGAATTTATTTATTTTTTTCACATTAAAATTTTTTTAAAAAATACCGATACCGATTTTTCAATCCCGATCCCGAGTCGGTACCGGTATCGGGATCATCAATCCGAAATACCGATACCGTTTTTTTCTCGGAATACCGGTACCGCTGAACCCTACTTTTGTGACACATAGATTTCGAAAAATTTCAATTTTAAAATGTTTAAATTGATAAAATTTTCTGAAAATTTATTTTTATTGATGTCTTAGATCGCTGCTAATGTAGGAAAAAATAAGACAAATAATGCTTGGGGATTGTATTTTTACAAAAATTTTGGGGCGCTTAAACTTTTGTGACAGAGTGTAGTTCAATTTTTCACGGAACAAATTTAAGGATCTTTATGTATAAACTATTTTCTTATAATCAGAGTAACTGTCTTATTTAAAAAATTTTTTATTGATTTAAAAATGTATCTAATCTCAACATTTTACAAAAAAATAAAAACAGCTAAAAAAAGAGAAAACTTTTATTAGCTGCCAAACTCAGGCTCAGAATTTATGGTTTCCCCAGGGAAAAACATGTCAAAAGGCTTTTTTAGTTTGGTGTTAAGCTTTCTTATATTAACTTTAAAAAATTTATACGCTCTTAAAAAATTTAATAAAAAATGCAAAATTATAGGGCATAAAACCATGAGGTTTTTAGAAGGGTTGTTTGGGGAGTTTTTGAAATTTTAATTGAAGAAAATTGGAATAATTAATATTTTAATTTAAATAAGTACTAGTAGATAAATTAAGGAAAATTATTTTTTTATTCTAATTACATTTAACGCCAACTTAATTTTTAATTCTAGTTCGAAACAGCCATAAATTTAAATCCTTAAATATAACCGAATAGCTACATAACTAAATATAATCCTTAAATTTCCTTTGAATATTACATAGAGTTTCTTGATTAACTATAAAAATTTTAGTAAATAATTATGAGAAAAAATGAAAAAAAAATAAATAATTATGTAAAAATAAATAAGCTTAAATTAGGGAAGTCTTAGAAGATTAGATTGAATTATTCTACTACTCCTTTTCAAAATTTAAAATAAAATTTAAATAAGGGCCAAGTTTAAATTTTCTTTAAATAATATTTTTAGCATTTAAAGAAAGGAAAACGGCATTAAAGTCTAAAAATAAAAAAGGCTTAATATTAACTGATGTAATGGATAAAACTTGGTGGAGCGTAAAAGTCCGGAAACGAGAAAAGAAAATATTTAAATGGGGAAAGAAAATGCGCGGAATTAAAAATAAATTTTTAATAAAGAATAATGTTTTTAAAATAATCTTAATGGCGGGGACTACTTATAGTTAAATGATTAATGGCCACAACAAAATTAAAATGCTTGTGGTATTTAAAAATTCAAAATTTCTTCCCTGAGAAAATACAGACAAAAATACTCAGAAAATTACCGATTTTTAAAAAAATTTAAGGATTTTGTTTCCTGATGCCGGTTTTAGGAACAGTATGATCAAAACTTCAACAAAAATTTAAAATCAATTGATCATACTGTTCCTAAAACCGGTATCAGGAAACAAAATCCTGAAATTTTTTTAAAATCGGTAATTTTCTGAGTATTTTCTGTTTGTATTTTCTTTTGGGAAGAAATTATAAATTTTTAATGCACTATTAAATTAGCCAGTAAATTTAAAATATAATTAACTTCAACACGAAATTAAAATTATTAGCTTTAATTTCAAAATTTTCTTAGAAATATTTTAATAAAATTTAAAGGAATAAAATTAAAAGAAAAAGCCAAAAGCAGCTTAAAAGCGTTCTCTAAGCGCAAGTTCGATTAATTAGCCTCTAGAGAAATAAAAATAAGCTAAACAAGCGGAAGCTAATGAGTGAAAATGGAGAGAAGAAAAACAAGTTGGGAGGGTTGGGGGCCTTATAACGCAATTGACCAGTCGGAAATGTTGAAGAAATGGATGGATGGGGAATTTTAGAAATTGGCTTATGGATGTGAATAAATAGGGTATAAAATATAGAAAAGATATAAATGTCAAAATTGTGGAATAAAAATAAAAAGAAATTGGAGAAGGAAAGAATTTTTAGAAAAATAAAATTTTAGAAATAAAATTTTAAAAATAAGATGTAAAGGGAAATAAATTTTAAAAAAGAAGGGTTGATCATGAAAGGCCCTGAACACTTGAAATACTTTTGAGATTGGAACAAACTGAAGATTTATGGTTTAGTTTTTGTCTGTTTCGAATATCCGAAGAATCTTTATAACCAATACCTCTATTAATGAGGGGTACAAAAAAATTGTATACCAACTACTAACGAACATTTTTAATTTAGAAATAAAAAAGTTTTGAGGAAATTTAAAGTTTAATTAATAATTTAAAGCTTGATTTATTTTCAGAATTTTATTCGAAATAAGCTTAAAAATTTAGTGAGGCAATAAATTTTTAGAAAGATTAAAAGCAACTTAAAATTAATTTAATTAGATCATATTAGACAGGCTGGTCCCTGATCTATTGTAAATTTCTACTCTGGTGAAAGGGAAGATTTTGGTAAATCCCGGACAGACCCTAACTAAAAAATAGAAAAATAGAATCGTTGATTATGAAAATGGGAATTTTTGATATGGCTGGAAAGTTAATCATTAAATTCTTGATATCCCAGCCTTTTAGGGTTGATTGGATTCTAATGTTTCTCTAATTTCTTATCTACCGTATATGCTCGAATAATTACCCTGGGTAATTATTGTTTCAACCTCTCGCTAGATGGGGTAATTATTTGAGAGGGGGCAATTATTTGAGAGAGGGTAACTATTCGAGCATTTACGGTATGTAATTCAAAAATAATAAAAATGTAAATAGTGGTTTTACAAGTTCCCAAAAATAAGCAAAACAAGTTTAATTATTTAAAACCAGAAAATTAACATTAGATAATGGTTTTACAATTTCGTACAATTTCTCAAAAATTTATTTTGTTTTTTTACAAAAGATCCACTAAAATCCCCTCAATAAATGGTTATTCTTTTTAAAAAACAAATAAAATAAATTTATGTGTGAAGGGCTGTGACGGATTTTTCTATTATATTTGCAACAGAATTTTATGTCATTAGAGCAATTTCTGGCGAAATATAAAATGGCTAGTCAAAAGAAAAAATAAATTTTTCTACAAAACCCCTCAAAAGGCAACCCTAAAAAGGTATAAAAAAGGACCTTAGCACTTTTGATTGGCTTCTGGCGTCTAAATGTAAAAATGTAATTGACAGAAAAAACAATAAACGAGAGGAAATGAGGGATTTTTTGAGAAAAAGAGAACGGCTAATGGGGTGTGAATTCGAATGTTGTATGGATTAGGATTCGTTTGAATCAAATGTATAATTCGAGAATGGATAGATCTTTTGTGAAGTTTTAAAATTCTGTGAATAAAAAGTTGAATTAGCTATAGAATTGAATAAGATGAAAATTTTTGTTACTGGCCAAAAATGTTGTGGTCAAAAGACTGACGTTTTGTTAACTTTTTTGATTATTTTTCGCCAACATTCTGCTTAGTTATTAAAAAATATTATTTAATTTATATATCTCATTTTAATTATCTATTAATTAAAAACAAGTGCTTTTAATTTATTTTTGAGTTAAAAGACAATATACTCTACTTAGGTTACCCGATGCGCATAGGCTTGGATTGCCGGATTAAAAAAATAAAAGAAGGAAAGGCATATGTTTTTGGCTTTTTTGAGGTTTTATTAAGAAATTTAGAGGAAGAATATATTAGCGGTATAAAAAAGGGAAAAAAGAAATGATTGCTTTTAATATAAAGCTAAAACATAATTTTAAGATGGATTTGTGGAAGAATAGATTACTTGGCTTTTTAAAGGAAATATTAAAAAATAAATAATAAATTAATATTTATTTATTTGACGAAAAAAGCAAAAAAAATAATTAAAATTAAATAATAAAAATAAATTAATGAAAGGGTAAATTAATTAAAATTATTTGCTTTGCAAAGGGGAATTCTGGAAATTATATCATACGCTATTTTTCCACAGATTTTTTGATTATTTCTGAAATTATTAAAAAACATAAATTTAATTTTTTTATTTCCAATATCCTTAATAATGAATTAAAGCTGATCAACTTTAATTCATAAAAAAATTAAATTTAAGTTTTTTAATAATTTAAGAAATAATCAAAAAATCTGTGAAAAAATAGCGTATGATATAATTTCCAGAAATCCTTCAGATATCTTCATCCTATATTCGAGCAGAAAATTTCGAGGATCGAGTATTTCAATCCGCCAATCTTAATATAGGATAAATATGTTTAAAATATAAAAGAACAGAAATCGTCGCTGAAATTTCAAATAATTTTTGTTTTAACACAGTAGTGATGTCGCAACTGCAGATGAGATTCTTTTTTGCGGATGTGAAATTTAAAATTGAAAAGTTTCTGATTAAGAATTTATCAATTCTGTAACAAAGCGAATATGTTAAATAAAAAATATATTTAATGAGAAAATTATAAATTAATAAATAAAAATAATTCTAAATGCAACCTTTTCTTAGTCCAAAAAATGTGTAAAAAATAAAATAAAAACCAAAAAAAAGATTTTATTAAATAAAAATAAAAACAAATGTAAATTGAATTAAAGAACACAAAAATGGAAAAAGAAAAAAAAGGATAATTAAATTTTTGGGAGGAAAACTGAATTGCTGTTTTGATAGAAGGAGAAAAATTAGGGGTTTTCTAGTTAATAAAAAGTATAATAATTTTTCATAATATTTATATTACAATTTATTATTAACAAAATAAAAATAATATTTGAGAGGAATTAACTAAGATTTTTTTTGAGAGAAATTTCAAAAGAAAATTTTTTTAGTAAAATTATATTAAATAAAAAACAACAAAATTGAATAGCCAAAATATTATTTAAGTTGAAATAAAAAATATTTTTTCGTATAAAAAACTACTAAAATTATCAAAAAATAAAGGAAAAATACAATTAGCTAAATTAATAGGAACAGAAAAAAAATAACATAACAACAAATAATTTAAAGAAAAAAGTAAAAGTAGCTTTGTTAAATATGTATATTTTTAGATTTTTTGTTATTAACTTATTTCCAGCTTGGATAGGGTTGAAACTTTGTTTTTGTATTTTTCAATTAATTTTCAAAGGTATCTCAATTAGTAAAGAAAATAGAATATAATCTTGATGTAATGAACTCCTCGAGAATAGAAGCGAGACGGGTAAAGCCGACGAGTTTACCTTACTTTATAAATCTCTTAAGATAAACCCACAATCTTTTTGTCTTTTTTTAGTGATATATTTATTTATATTTCTTTCAAATTCACACTTTATTAATCCATATTTTGTCCAAAAATGTAAAAAAATTTATTTTTAGAAATTTTAGGATAATTGCAGGAAATAATGGATTATATTAGAAAATAAAGAAGCAAAAAAAAAGAAATTGAGCGTGAATAAGTAAAAGTATTTTTAGTAAATAAATAAATATATTTTACATAAAAATTCTGCATAAAAATATTGAGGTACTAAATTGCCTAACAATAAAAAAATAAAAATATATTTGCAAAATAAAAAGATTTTAGCTATATAAAATCTCTTAAAATGGACAAAAAAGGGAAGAGCTAAACAATAATTTAAAAAAAAAGCCTCAAAAGTGTTATGTAGCAACAACAATAAAAGGATGCTTAAACTATTGAAGGACTTCATTGAAGTTTTATAGGGAAAGAATAGTTATAAATAAAAAATTTTACTACATAATTAGGAAATGAATAAAAAAATTTTGTGGAATTAGAAAATCCCAAATTGAATAAAAATAGACTTTTCAGGATGTGATTAAGGAATTGAGACTAGGGGATTCAGTTATTGGAAAATCACAAAATATTCGAACCCGACAGCAATAACCGACATTTATGTCTTTTTGAAAATAAGGTTGGCCGATCCATATATCAAGATCCGAAAAAGGCCGGATATCCCATATTTTCGGTTCGGATCAGGATCCGGATATCCGATGATTTCCAACTGTCCGCCAACCTTATTTATAAACTGTTGTAATTATATTTTATAGAAACTGGAATTAAATTCTAGAGCATAATAAACGTAGTAAACTAAAGAATTTATTTACTTAAAATATTTTAACGTTTATACTAATTTTTAGCAACATATAAATATTAAAAATGAACAGGTAACGAGATTTGTAGAAGATGACTCCAGATTTTATGCAGAAATAATAGCAACAGTGATTATAAAATTAAATATCATGAAAGCTACCTAAAATTTTCAATTAATATTGAATCAAAAAACCCATTGCAAATTATAGAAAATTTCAAAAAAAAAATAAAGTTAATCTCCTTTTTTTATAAAATAATTTGAAAGGGAGAAACATTTTAACCATTTTCTCCCCAAATTCTTTGTAGTAATGAACAAAATGGCCACAGAGTGAGTGAATTACGGCTGTCACAATGAAAGGAAAATATTTAATCTTATTGTGAGAATTAGTTGTTTTGTTGTTTTATTGTTTTAGAGAAGAGATTACTACGTAAAACACAAGATTATTTAGTAGATGTTTTGGAAAGGGAGAGGTAAAGGCGATCAAATCAAAACAATTCTTAAGGAATTTTATTTTAAATAAAGAAGAAATGTTGAGTGAAAATTTAAAGAATTCGTCATTGAAACTATTTAACAGAAAAATTAATTTTTTTTTAATTAAATAGGTAATTGTGTGTAAAGGGAAAAAATTGAGTAATATTATTTGTAATTGGCAGAAGTTTTCGAATCCTCAGGATATTCCAATCCACTTTGGTAATAATCCTGCCCTTAAGGCAAATCCTGCCCTTAAGGCAAATTTCAAGAATCTAGATTTTTATTAAACAAAAAATTATTATAAAATTGTTGTGTTCCAGCATTGCATACATATATTACGAGATTCTCATACTTATCTGTATTTTCCTTAAATGCAAATCATAACTGTGTCTCGAATGTTTTTTTAAATTTTTTTTGTCATCTTAGCAATTACAAAATAATTCCGCAAAAACATATTTTTGCGTATCTAAAATAAAAATAGTGGAAAGCGAAAAAGTGATTTATAGCTTGTTGACCACCTCAAAAGATATAGGAAAAAATAAATAAATAGGTGGATTTATTGTGGATTAAAAGAAAAGAGATTAGAGATTACTAGGAAAATTAAATGATTTTTAATGGGAAAGCCGGAAAGAATAATTTATTAGCTAATCAGGTAATTAATTAAATTGAAAAGAAAATGGGACTTAAAGGTGTTATAAATAAATAAATGTATATTTGTTATAATCTTTGATTTTAATTTTTTTGAGATAAACATAAATAGAAATATAAGAAAATTAAAAAAAATTAAATAATTACCTTCTCGATATAAAGAGATCGAATTTTACAACTACAATCATTGATACTAACTCAAACTTAATTCAAAATTTTTAGTTTTTTCAAGCTTTGATAATAAATATATACATACCGTATTTACTCTAATTGAATGACTCCTCTATTTGAATGACCCCCCTAATTGAATGACCCATTTTTGAGGCTATTGAAAAATAAAATGACCCCCTCTATTTGAATGACCCCCCTAATTGAATGACCCTTTTAGCGTAGCGCGAACTTTGCGGACCCGAATTTTGCGGACCCGAAATTTGCGGACCCGAAATTTGCGGAACGAAAGTTGCGGACACGAAGGTTGCGAACACGAAGTTTGCGGACCTGATCTTTGCGGAACCAAGATTTTAGGACCGACACTTGAGTAAAAAGGAAAAATTAAAAATTTTACTTTTCGAGGATTCCGGCAGAGTTTACCATAATCCGTACTGGATTCAAGATTTTTTCTTGATTTTTCAAAATTTTTATCAATTTTTTATCTTAAAATTAATCCAAAATTAAATAATCGAGAAAATTCCTTAAAAAATCATTTATATGGCCATTTCATAAAGTCATGATGCCTGAATTTATCCTAATTAACGCCGCAGGGTCTAGAGATTCTCCGCTTGAGTCTAGAGATTCTTTGGTCAGGTAATTCAAAAGCCTTGTTAAGTGTTCAAAATCTACAGATAACTCTCAAATCAATTAATCGGAGATATCAAGGGATTTGTAGGATTAAAAAGGATATCAGATGAGTTGGACGAATATCGGGGAGTTAAAGGGAAGTCAGAGGATCTCTAGACTTCTCACTTCGTTGTCTTGAAAAGGGTCTGAGAATCCTGGGAAATCCCTGGATCCTGATCCGAAAATTTGGAATATTCGAAAAACAACCAGGATTTTATCAAAACGCAATTTTAAGTTGTCTTATTAGGTATTTTATTAAAAATTTTAATGGAAGAATTTCAATAAATTTACTTAAAAATTTACAATTTTGATAAAATTTAAAATAATTGGTTATTGAAAAATAGAATGACCGCCTCTATTTGAATGACCTCTCTAATTGAATGACAAATTTCTGGGGTATTGAAAAATAGAATGACTGTCATTCAATTAGAATAAATACGGTATTTATTTATTGTTTCTTGTAAAAAGCCATCCTTTTTTGTCAATAATATTGCCAATAATCTAATTTAGGAAAAGGATTTGTTTTGTCTTTTTTATTACTTGCGTGTACAATGCTTCTTTAAAAATGAAATGCCAGTAAACAAGTAAAAGAGTTAGAAAGGATAAATTTATTTACTTATTTTTAAATAATGTAAAAAAGTATGGAATTATGGTTGATTGGAAAAAACTTATTATCAATAATTATGCGCCTAATTAAAGGAAATACAATGTCGCTATTGGTGTTTGAATTCTTATTAGTTACATTGTCTTATTTATTTGACGAAAATGTTTTCGAATCAGCATAATATGAATTTATAACAACCACAAAATATTCATACTAGGAGTTGGAGTTTATTAAAATAAAATGTAAAAAATTTGTTGGTAGGATTATGAAAGCCAAGAATTTAATACAAAAGATTGGTCTGATTCGAGATATAGAACAGAAATAAGGTTATCGAGATATTATCTCGAATTTCGAATTATTTAATAAACTTGGTTTTTTATTAAAAATGTTATACATGTGTACAACAACATTAAAATATGGTTAAATGTCATATTTTGAATGAATAAACCAAAACATAAACGAAACACAGTTTATAAAGTTCGTACAATTAGGAAACTCCAATTTAATTATTTAAAAATTCCATTTCAATTTATTCCAGAGCTTTATTAAAATAATAGGACGATACAAAAGTAAATTAAATTTTTGTATTTAAAAACTTTGATCAAACTACAATCGACCATTTATTTAAAAAAACTGAACATGTTTGACTTGTTTTTAATATTGTTTCACATTCTTGTATGTATCTTCTCCTAGCATTTGTTTGTGAGGGAAGAAGTTTCCTTTTAATTTTATTTGATAAAGATTTTGGGTAATAAGGGGAATTTTTTAAATTTACCTTAAATTATAGCGCTATTTTGAAAATATTTTTTAAGAAATACCGTATTTATTCTAATTGAATGGCACCTTCATTTGAATGACATATTTTTGAATGAATGAAAAATAGAATGGCAGCCTCTATTTGAATGGCACCTTTAATTGAACGGAATTTTTTTGGGGTATTGAAAAATAGAATGGCTGCCATTCAATTAGAATAAATACGGTATGTATCATATGTAGATAAATATTTAGAAATTTAATTACCCTTATTTTAATGTTTACCTTTAGCACGATTATCAGCGATGTTTACACCCATAGTACTTTCTAAATAATCATCCAACCCATCAAAGAAATCATCGTTATCATGATTATTCGTTACATGATTACTTTCTGGATTTTCGTTTGCATTAGTAATCATTGAGGAATTAATCACATTAATTTCTGCCTGATTAACTAAATTTGATTCGTTTAAATTTCTTTCAAATAAATATCTAAGTTGTTGAGGATTGATTACTTTATTTAAATTATGAGCTATGTTGTTTATCAATTTATTTTTTTTGCTTACATGTGATGTGTTGTTTTCAACGATAACCTATACAGTTTATATGATTTTGTTTTTTTACAAAAAAATACCTTTCGTTTTTTATCAATTTTTGGTTTTTGATTATTAATACCAACTTCGAGCTCAAGATTTTTTAAATATTTTCTCGCCTCCTTTTCTTTGATAACATTAAAATCGAATTCATAATTAACTTGATCGACTGCAGCAGATACACATTTTCCTTCATTATATTTTGTACGAAGAAGTTTTAAAATTTTTTCTTGTTTAGTATGATCTAGAAACATAAATATATATTATAATAAAACCGTTTAAACCAACCATTCTTTCCATAATTTATAATTATGTCTTGATTCCAATCTGTGATAAAATTTTAAAAATTATAAGATGGCATCATTCCTATACCCAGGATAACGATGATACATATAAGATTTTATACTAATAAAGTTGGCCCTCACCATAAAATAAATTAGAATGAGGTCTCCTTAAGTTAAGATACGTTTTTTGGTGAAGCTTGGGTCTGACTGGGGATTCCCCTGAACCCTCAACTCAAGTGTAGGACCCTAAGCGATACACTTCTTCAAAAATATCTTATGTTAAATGAAACACAAAATACCGCTATCTTATAGAAAATCCGACTAAGCCACTGTTCTTATAAAGACGCGGTGACAAAATTTAGTTTTTAATTACTGAATTACCAAAAGCTTCTAATGAAAATGCGCTCAAGTTTTGGTTATTTGCTTCGTTTTCTTGGGAATTTGTAAAATAACTGCAATTTTCTTCCAAATTTTGTTCAGCGTATCGTTTTACTTTCTGAGCAGAATTGTTTAGTAATATGCATGAAGGGTTTCTTTTAAGAATTCCAAAATTTATCTCATAAAGATTGATTCCTTTTTCATAAATAGCCGAAGTGCATATTACATTTACAGCATCATTTTCAATTAGATTACCATTAAAATCCTCCTAAAGTTTAAAACATTAATTTTTAAACAATAATACATAAATTTTAATTAGCCTAAGAAAGTTTTCCTGATATTTTTTCAAATCAATTTATACCCCAGATATCCTCCTAATATCACTGATATCCAACTAAATACCCTGATCTCCTTCCAAATCCTATGATAACCTTCAGAATCCTTTCGATACTGTGTGAGATAGAGTTTGCGCTCCGGTTATTAATATTTCCGTACTTCTACTTAGCCTCCATACTTTTTCAGAGCCTCGGTAAAAATTTTTAGGATTGCAAAGTCCTCCTTTTCAGCGTTAAATACGAAAATTTTTAGTTTTATGGAAGAGCAAGAAGCTAAATTTCTTCCTTTTCTAGCGCAGCAGGCAAAATTTTTTGGAAGTTTGGAATGTCATGAAACAGTATTCTTCCAAGTTTTTCTGCACAGACGAAAAAAATGGCGAGTGTTGGTTCGGGTTTCGAAAATTTTTCCGGGTAGGGGTATCGGGAACAGCTGATATATGTATATATATTTTACTTATCTTCAATTACAGAACAAAATCACTATTTGAGATTGGGGTCATCTAAGAATAGTCCGGTTCTCAAAATTAAATGTTTGTGGGTGGGGTTTTTGGGGTTAAGCATTAGGGGCCGAAGTTGAGGTTTTCAAGATCCTCAACAAGCAGAAGAAAATTTTTAGATTTTAGGAAGCCATAGCTAAGGCATTTTCGAAGGCAATGATTTGAGATGATTCCTATCAAAATGGATCAAATTTCAACATGGATTTTTTTTATTTTTTATTTTTAATAAGCCTACTTTATATAGAGTATATTTATTTTCAGGACACATTTTTATTCTCTTACATCCAGATTTATACTTTCTTCTAGAATTTATAGTTCGTATTTCATTTTTATTGCAATTTTCTAATTCAAATTTATTCTGTTCATTTTTTTCATTTCGACATTTAATAATAACATTACATTTCTCTGAACTTCTTGTTTCACAAAAAAATTGTACAATTCGGAAAGGATTTTTGAATAAATTTATAATTTTATCAAAATCTTTTTCTTCACTTTTTGCTAATATTTTGTATTTTGCTGTGTATTTATGAAGAATAACATAAACTATTGAATTGTTTTCCACTATTATAGGATTAATTATCTAAAAATTCTTCATATAGTAAGAGCGAGGTAATGGTTTAATCCCGGACAGGCTTCGAGTCTGCGACCTCCTGGCAGTTATTGCTAGGCGCCACGTACAGGTGCTCTACCAACTGAGCTACCGGGACGCTGCTTTCACCTTCTCTTTTATTAGATCTTAAACCTCCGGCTAGTGAGCGTTTTAAATGCTTTCTCTTCCTTACAATATAAATGTTGTGATTAGTAGGGCTCGGATTTTTAGGTTATAACCTATTTTTTCTGCGAAATAGTTATGATGAATTGAGCTCAAATCCGTTGTTATTTTTTGATTATCTTACGTTTACGCAGACTTATTATCACCTATTCAAACCTATTTTGGGGTTTTGAAACCTAAAATAGGTTGTAACCTATTTTGAAGTTTTTGTGTTTTTTGTCACCTATTTTGGGTATTTTTCGTAAAAATAAAATTTTTTAACACAAATTTTCAAAATTTTTCGAAAAAATTTACAATTTTTTAAAAATTTTGTCAACTTTTCTTAGCATCCGAAAATTTTTTTAAATTTTTTTCAAAAAATTTTTTCTTTATTAATATCTCCCTCTGAAAATTTTAAAAAATGGTAATTTTTTACAATTTTTATTACACCAATAAAATTTATGAACGGTCAATAGAAAATATTTTAGCATTTTTCCATTTTTGCCCCATATGTCGACCTTTTTTTGCAACCTATTTTCCATTTTTGTCACCTATTTTCGAGTTTTTGACACCTATTTTGGCATTTTTTACAACCTATTTAGGTACCTATTTCAAGGTTTTTACAACCTAAAAATCCGGGCCCTAGTGATTAGGGATAAGATTTTTAGGTTATAACTGAGGTTGTTGGCAAATGGTTATTAATCGTCACCCACGGTTTTCGGCCCTCGCTTTTTGGTTTCCTCTGTTTGTGGTTAAACGAGACCGGTTTTTTTACAAAAACTTTGCTAGTTTGCGAAAAAGTGTGATCGAATACATTAAATATATGTTTATAAAATATTTTCCTGAAAATTGTAAAAAAGTATAACGAACATTGTATCCATTAACGGAAATTTCCAGAGAATATTTAGTGCCTAGCCTCTCTCCAATAATATCATGTTGGGTAAAATGAAAGTTATCATATCCGTCAGTTTTTCCAAAAAACTGTTGGCCACTTTCAAGTAAATTTCCTGTTAATTTCAAGTCGAAACGTTCCTTTGTTTCATCTGTCAAGTAATGGGGATATTCAAAATTGTTTCCTTCAATTTCCCGCCATGATATCTTTATAAATATAGACAATGGTTCAACATTTTTATAAAAGGTGTTTAAAACAAAAAATAATAAAAATAACCACATTTTCTGAAAAATATTTTAGATAATACATAAATTTTTATGAAATGTTGATAAAGGCGGCAAAAAGCTTTCATAATAAAGCTTTTTTTTCAAGCTTTCATCATTTTTAACCTTTTAAATTCGTTGAAAAATCATTGCATCATTATATGTAAAAATGTTTAATTTCTAAATATCTGATTAAGTGAATGAGAGGGAAAATGAATAAGGGGAAAATTTAATTATGTCTGTAAGCTTATGTGTCTTATCCATAATGTGTTTACTATCTTAATCAACCCAGCATATGATTTTCTCATGCACTTTTACGCCCCGAACATGCCAAAGTAGACGAACTCGCACAAGATGGCATTTAGAATACAAAGATAGATGAAGGTTGTAGAAGCATGAAGAGAATCAAGAAGAAGGAACTAACTATTGGCTGGCTTTTACGCTAACTCGTTTAAGGAATAACTCATTGATCTCATTCAAAGACAAATTCGAATAAAATATTTAAATGCAAGAGTTTCGGGAACTCTCATTTTTCTAAATTTTGAGTCGGCTGGTAAATATTCTACATAAAAGAATCAACCCAACATAGCAAAGTTGTATTTCCAAGTGTGTGTATTTTAATTGAGGTACCACCTCCAGCACCACCCCGGCCAATAGTCAAGCAAATTTAAAAAATCATTCCTAAATTGAGATACGGGAGCACCTTAAAAATATTGTGTTTATGTATGTAAAAGAAGTCAAGTGTTAGGCAGTATCGGATTCAATATCACGGTCTTATTTCTTAACCAAAAATGTTTTTGGAATCAGAATAAAATAAATTTACAAATATAACCACATTTAAAAAATTTTTATCAGGTGTCGGATTTTACTAAAAAATTTTTAATGAATATAAAATGCAGATAAATTATAATTGTAAAAAACGTTAGGGAAGTTGGATAAATTTTACACATGTAAAATAAATCATTTACAAAGAAAATGTGAATCAGGGCTGGACAAACGTTTAATTTATTTCTTATCAATTAAACTTGTCACCTTTTATTTATTGTTCCAGCCCTAATTTAAAGTCTAAACCTGTAGACATTTTTTGAATATGTTGATTGAATTGTGGAAACCAAGAAGATAATACTTACTGGAGATTGGATCGAGAAGAGATTTTTTAAAATCTTGGTTATCAATCTTGGTTCATTTATTCAAATCGTTATACAGCAGTAAGAAAGAAGTAAAATTTAGGGGTTTTCTGCTACTTTCAGGTGTTTTAGCACTTGTAGATGTTTTACTGCCGCAGGGATCATGGCGCTTCTTCAGTTTTTTAATAGATCTTAAACCCAAGTCTAGTATGTGTTTAAATGCTAGCCAGCTGGATCTCTCTCTTCCTTACACAACAGCGTTAATATTTTATGAATAAATCAAACATTAACAAATATGTATATGTACAACTAAATCTCAATTTCAATTTTTATAACTTGGTTACCACAATTCAGGGACTTTATGAATATATTATAATACATAGGGTAGTACAAAGGAAAATGGGATTTTCGGTGGTATCTCTCGTATTTACATTCTTGTATTTACATCTCTCGTATTTACAATCAGGGTTGTGCGTCATGGCGTTTTGCGTTTTGGCTTCCCTTTTCGATAATTTTTTGCGTTTGGCGTGATTTTCAATTTTTGGCGCGTCAAACGCAAAATTATACACACCTAATGATGAAAATTTTTGATAAAAATTTTTAAAATAATTGGAAGGAGTGATGATCGAGAAAGAAAATTTTCCTGCATACAGTCATCTAAAATTCTCAAAAATTTCGCTCCGGCGGTAAAAAAGGATGAATTCTGGCTTCTCGAAATCTTGAAAATTCAAAAAATTTCGCCTACGGCGTTAATTGGATGTACAGTGGTTTTTGTCTTTATAGACTCTAAAATTTTGGCGTCAATTTTGGCCGATTTTTGGCGTTTGGTGTCTTTTTAAAATTTGAAAAATTGGCGTTTGACGCGCTACGCGAAAATTTTAGCGCACAGCCCTGTTTGAAATGATACATCTTGTATTTTCAATCGGCCTCACATTTTTAAGGAATTGTACATGTTGGGTGTGTTTCCAATATTGTTTGCCATGATTGTCTTCTCTTTGCATTTGGTTAATGTGGAGAGAAAATTGAACCTGATCAATTTAGGAAATATTAAAAACAAAGTAAAATTTACTTATAATAATACCCGGCCCACCAACTTTTTTAAATTTAATAAAATCGACTATACTATTTGAAACTTACCCAAATTCTGAGGTTCATCATCATTCCAACCAAATTTCAAATCATCGTCTAACATTTCATCAGTTTCCATGATATTTTTATTGATATTTTTACTCTTAACATTTGTAGAAGATTCATTATCTGATTCAGAAGTCATATTTGTCATATTACTTGATCCATTCGAAATGCTATTGCTACTCGATTGGCTTTCGGCAATAGAATTGTGATTATAATCTCGACTTTCTTCAATATTGTGAGCTAAATATGTATAAAATACTTTTATTAAAAAATTACGATAAAAAAGATAAATCAAAACATGATTGTAAGTTCACCTTTAGCATGCGTGACATAATTATCTATGTTTATACCCATCGTTTCTTTGAAATATTCGTCCAACCCGTCGAAAAAATCATCGTTAACTTTAATATTCGTCTCATGATTAATTTCTTGGTTTTTGCCTGCCTTAGCCATCACTGAGGAATTCATCAAATTAATTTCAGGATGATTGTTAGATAAACTTGCTTCTTTTAACTTTCGTTGATCTATTAAATGACCAAGATAACGAGGATTGGTTACTTTATTCATATCATGAGCTATGTTGTTTAACCCTTTACCTTTTTTGTTTGTAAGTGATGTGTTTTGTTCATCGATTCCCTGAACAATTTATTTGATTAATTTTATTAAAAAAAATAAATAAAATATATTATATTAAGAAACCTTTCTTTTTTTGTCAACGTTTGTCTCTTTATTTTCAAAATTAATTTTAGTACAGTTATGTTTAACATATTTTTCTGCAGTCCTTTCAGTGATAACATTCAAATCGAATTCATAATTAATCTCGTCAGCTAAAGCAGCTACACATTTTCCTCCATTATTCCTTGCACATAGAAGCTTATATATATTTTTTTTTGTTTATAATTTTTAGTATAATCTAATAAAAAGCAGATTATTATTAATTTATGTATAATTTTTTATATAAATATTTTATTAAAGTTAAAGGAAAATAATTAATTATTATAATAAACATTATACACTAACCATTCCTTTCATAATTGTTAATGTTCACTTCATTCCAATCTGTGATAAAATTTAAAATGATGACGGTAACATTACTCTAATCAGTTAGATACATAATAAATCCCGACATTCACGGTCCCGAAAGATCGGGGTGCTACTTTAGTGTTATAAGAACGCAGGGTAAAAGCTGTGTTTACAAGTTAGGTATTTAATTACCAAAATTTTCAAAAATAATTTTCTTACTTGAGTTTGGGCCAAAAATTCCACCAATTTTAATTGTTTCATTTTCTTGAAAATTAGAACTATAACTGCAATTTCCTTTTAAGTTTTGTTCAGCGTATTGTTTTACTTTCTGGGCAGAATTGTTTACTAATATGCATGAAGGGTTTCGTGCATTAGTTCCAGGATTTATCTCATAAAAATTAGTCCCATTTTCATAAATAGCTGAAGTGCATATTACATTAACTTTTTCAATTATATTACCATAAATATCCTCCTAAATAAAAAATATTTTAAATCAATCTTCAACCATTTTTAAGTGCGTTTTTAATTTTTCATAGAAGTATTTGTTTCAATTTAACCGTATCAAGATTAATTACTCTCTCGCATTAATGATTACCATCTATTTTTCCTAAACTAATTTTAAAAATATTTAAAAATCATTATCAATTTTAATAATGTAACATTCTAAGGATGAATAAAGTATTCGGGTGATTAAAGGATTCTGTCGAGATAATGAGGGTTTAAAAAGATTTAAGGAATATCATGGAATTTCCCCTAAATAACCCTTAATCCTTCGATAACTCTCCAAATCCTGATAGACCGGCAAGACTTCTAAACCATTTAATTTCTCTCTCTCGCCAGAGGTTTTTCTATCTCTCACACCAATATACATAACCATTCAGCTACCGAGACTATGTTTTACCTTTTTTATTAAATCTTAAACACACGCCTAAGTAAGCGTTTTAGGTGCTAGCCAGCTGGATACCCTTCTTTACGATGTAATTTTCAAGATACTCATAAAAGATAAACCGACACCATTTAAATTTACAAAACTTTCCTTGTATAATTTATATTTATTTTCAGGACATATTTTTATTCTTTTACATCCAGATTTATACTTCCTTCTAGAATCTTTAGTTAGTTTTTCATATTTATTGAAATGTTCCAATACAAATTTATTCTCATTATTCTCTTCATTTTTACATTTAACTATAACTTTCAATTCATTTAATGATTTTGTTTCCCAAAAAATTGTACAAATCGAAAAGGATTTTTAAATAAATTTATAATTTTATCAAAATCTTTTTCTTGGCTTTTTGTTAATATTTTGTATTTTGCCTTGTCATTATGAAGAATAACATAAACAATTGAATTGTTTTGTACTGTTATATGATTAATTATCTAGAAATTTTAATATGAATGTTTTAATGACAAATCTCAAAACCCTGCTTACCCGTCCTCGAAGATTGGGGCCCTTTATTAAGGTTACATCCCTATTGACAGGAATGAAGTCTAATATTTAAATCTAAAATTAGGGGGGTTTTAAAAACATTTTCCTTATACTCTCAAAAAGTGTAAACGAACATTGTGTCCATTAATGGAAATTTCCAGATTATATGTACTACCTAGCATCCCTTCAATAATATCATGTTGGGTAAATTGAAAGTTATCAAATCCATCTGTTTTTCCTAAAAACGTTTGTTCCTCTTTCAGTAAATTTCCTGTTAATTTCAAGTCAAAACGTTCCTTTGTTTCATCTGTCAAGTAATGCGGATATTCAAATTTACTTTCTTTAATTTCCCTCCATGATATCTTTACAAATATAGACAATGGTTCAACATTTTTATAAAAGGTGTTTAAAACAAAAAATAATAAAAATAACCACATTTTCTGAAAAATATTTTTAATAAAATTTTATTGAGCGGTGTTCTTTGTTAAAAAATATTAAATTGAGTAAACAACTCAATTTAATATAACTCAAGTCGCCATAGAGCACCACCATTTATTATCAATTTTATTCTAAAAGGTGCGCGAAAAAAATGAGTAAAAAATTCTGTCTCCTTGGCCATCGGACTAGGTTTGATAGTTTGAGACTTAAGTTTTTATTTCTTCCAGAAAATGTCTAGCAATAAAAAATCTTTTAATGAATTTTTAAATTTTAAATCTTTTAAAATGGGGAGGAAAGGCAAATACCTAATGGAGTTAATGAATAAGAGGGAAAATGAATGCCTATTCATTACCCTCTATTATGCGCATGCGTCCAACTCCTTTAACGATAGGCAAGACTTGATTAAATTGATTTTCAAATTAGAAATCGATTAAAATAGAGGGAGTGAAGAAAGTGAGGAGAGGAAGAGCAGTCAAGGGCATGAATCGTGGAATGCGTGAGTTTTATTATTGCTAACATAAATTCAAATAGAGGATAAACTTAACAGAGGAAAGGCAGGCAAGGACCTTTATCGTTCGGGTTAGTTGACAAGACTTAAGCTGGAGACCTTTCTATGAATCGGTCAAGCTCAAATTTGATCAGGTCTTTAAGCTTGCCGACATAAAGGGTAAAATGCTCTTTATGTTTTTCTGTTAGAGTTCAACGTCACACGCCAGGGACGGGTGCTGGAATTTTCGTCTCTGGAACTTCCGTCTCCAAGACTTTTCGGAACTTTCGTCTCCAACATTTTCGGAATTTTCGTCTCCAGCGGAATATTCGACACCAAGGAAATAAACGGAATATTCGTCTCCGCAATTTTCGTCTCCAGGGCCCGTAGAATAAATTCGGGGTAAAATAACCGGTTGAATAACCGGGTTAAATAACCCTGGGTTAAATAACCCTGAGTTCCGAGTAAAATTGGTAGAATAAATTCCGTAGAATAAATTCGCATTTTTACTCCAAACTTGAGGTTACTGTAACTCGCGAGTAACTCTCTTTAATTTTATTCCTATATTGAGCTTTCATTAAAAAGCTTTAATTTTTTAATAAAATCATTAGAGTTAGAAGTTTTGAAAATGTCGGATCCGGTTTCCGGGTTTTTATATTTTTTCTCATCCGAACCGGACTTTCCAGATCAAAATCCGGATTTGTTAGACACGGATCCAAACCTGGATTTTCAAAAAAATTTTTTCATAAATATTTTTTCATTTTTTGAATATAAAATTTTTTTTCAAAATTTTGAGAACTTAATATATTTTGGAAAAGAGCAATCGAGACGCGTTTTACCCTGTTACACTGCCCCCGACCAGTGTAGCAATTTTACCCTTAGCTAAGGGTTATTTGACTCGAGTAAATAATTTATTCTACCAATGTGAAAAGCTACTCGGGGTTTTGGGTTAAACTACCGGGTTATTTAACCCTGAACTCAGAGTAGGAATTTATGCTGCGGGTTGCGAGTTATTTGACCCTCGGGTAGGGGTTAAATAACCCTTACCCCGAATTTATTCTACGGGCCCAGAGGAAAACTTACCCGTTGATGGAACAACTTCCCCCGTTGCCTCTAATCATCGCGCATGCCTCTAATGTCGATTTTAATCAGACGCTCATATGATTTTCCTCCCCCCCCCCACTCTACCAACAGCCAGCATTGACTGCGTGAAATCGACTTTCGAAATTCAAACATAAGGAGGGTGGGTAGATTTTAAATTGTAACAAGTTGTAAACTTTCTATTTCAATTGGGCAGCAGCTGAAATTAGAATAATGGTCTCGACTTTCATCAATCACGCTTAAAATTATCATAAATTAGAAATCCTCCCTCTAGAATTAACGATTCAAAAATTTTCTGTTTTACCGAATTTAAAAAATTTTAATGAATATAAATTGAAAATAAATTACATTTAATTGTAAAAAACATGAAGGCAGATGGGTAAATTTTACCTGAAATAAATAATGGTTTAGAAAGAAAATATAAAAAATAATAAAATAGTACATAGGTAAATAAAAATTGGTATTGGATTTTACAAAATAAAAACAAATTTTAAAGAATTGAAAAAATAAAAAAAGAAAATAAATGCGTGATAAAACTTGGTAGTTAAAAAGTTAAATAATTTGGAGTCATAAATAGTGGGTAATTAATGAATCTACAATGCTGCAGAATTTATAGATCCTTAAGAAACAATTGTGGATACAAGATTACTTCAATCACTCTTCATCAATCTCAAGTTGAATCGTTTTCAATTTCTTTAATTCTCGCTGCTTTCGAGAATTACAATACCACTAATATCCAATGGCTTGGCCTTATCTAAATTATTTGTTTTGTTTCTCCCTTTTCCTTTTTTGTTTAGCTTTGATTCACCGTCTTTGGCAGTTCCCTAAAAATTTGTTTTATATAAAAATAATTGAGCAAATATATATTAAGAGACCTTTCGTTTTTTGTTAACATTTGGTTCTATATTTTGACTGCTTTCAAGAATTGAATTATTAAAATCTTGATGCATATTGCCACTTGATCCATTCGAAATGTTATTATTACTAGATTTGCTTTCAGCAATAGAATGGGGATCATAATCTCGACTTTCTTCAATATTGTGAGCTAAATATAAAATACTTTTAATTAAAAATTACGACAAAAAGATAATTCAAAATATGATTGTAAGTTCACATTTAGCTATTAAATAACTAAGATGACGTGGAGGGATTATTTTGTTTAAATTATGAGCCATGTTGTTTACTCCTTTACTTTTTTTGTTTGTAGGTGATGTGTTTAGTTCATCGATTCTCTGAATCATTTATTTGATTAATTTTATTTAAAAAATAAAAGAAATACGTATAATTTATTAATAAAGCTGTGATAGTTAGGCAAGTAAAATCAGTGAAATAGGAGTCTAAAATAGGCACCAAAAAGCCAAAAAATGCACAAAAATAGGCAGGTAAAAAGGTTATCAGTAGTGAACGGGGCCGGAACTGATCCGGCCGGATTTTTCCGGAGTCCGGGTTCCAAATCCAGGTTTTTTTTGAAATTTCCGGATTAAAACCGGACCGGATTAATCCGGAGAAATCCGGAGAGAATTTTTTAAAAATATATATTAAGAGACCTTTCGTTTTTTGTTAACATTTGGTTCTATATTTTGACTGCTTTCAAGAATTAAATTATTAAAATCTTGATGCATATTTCGGGTTTCATCATTGTATTCAGAATTTTTATCTGTCACTATGCTCGATCCATTCCCAATCATTTCATTATGGGATTGACTTTCAGTGATAAAAGCACTAGGTTTATATGCTTGAACAACACTAGTTCCTATGGTCGAGTGGGCTTAAATATAAAGTCTTTAATTTGAACATACAAAACATGCCTGGAAATTCTCCTCTATCATGCTTGGGATAAATATTTTCTATGTTAATACCCATGGATTTATCAAAAAAATCATCTAATCCCTCAAAAAAATCATCGTTGTTGTCAAAATTCTTTTCATAATGGCTTCCTGCATTGTTTGTATTAATATGGATTGAGGAATCCATTACATTAGGTTCAGGATCTATCATAGTTGAATTTGAATCCTCTCCATTGATATTATGATGTTTGACGCTTTTAGGATGTTTGTCGCTACCCTAAAATGGTTAATGTAATGCATATAGTTATTTAAACACTAAGTCCATGGCAGTTTTATTTTATGTATTGATGTTAAGCATGTATTAGTGTTAGTCCCTGGCCCCTCGTCTTGCTTATCTATATATTCATAGTTTAGTGTATTCATCAACCATAACAATTTAGTAGAAAAATTAATTAAAATAATATTAAAAACCATTGGTTTTTTGGCAACTTTTGTCTCTTTATTTTCAATATGAGCTTTCGAACAGTGCTCCTTAACATATCTCTCCGCCATCTTTTCACCAATAACATTTAAATCAAATTCGTAATTAATTTCGTCGGCAGCAGCTGATGCACACATTCCTGCATTATACTTTCCACAAAGAAGTTTTAGAATTTTCCCTTTTTTACAGTTTACATTGTTATCTAAAAAAGATGTCAGTGATTTTATGTAACTATATATTAAATATCAAATAAAAATAATAATAATAATTTAATAAACATGTTAATACCAACCATTATTTCCATAATTGATAATTTCAGCTTCATTCCAATCTGTGATAAAATTTTAAAAATTATAAGATAACGTCTTTATCGGTTTCTGGAAATGAGGCATAAGTTTTTACACTAATACAGTTGGACTTTACCAAGAAATAAATTAGAATGAGGCCTCCATAGTTTAGTAGGGCATCGGTGCTTAGGATTGACGGCATCGATATTCGGTTATTTTCTTATAACAAGTTCCGGCTAAATAATACCAACTATTATTTTATCTATTATAAGAACACAGAAAAGACTGAGTTTTACGTGAAACAAGATACTGAATTAACACAATTTTTTAAAAAATGTTTACCCAAGTTTTGGTCAAAAATTTTATCAATTTCAGTTTCATCTTGTTCACCATAACTTGAATTATAACTGCAATTTTCTATCAAATTTTCTTTAGCGTATTGTTCAAATTTCTTTCCGGAATTGTTTACTAATATGCATGAAGCTTTTCTTACTTTTGTTCCAAAATTTATCTCATAAAAATTGATTCCCTTTTCATATATAGCCGAAGTGCATAATACATTTTTCATTTCGCTTATATTGCCATTAATATCCTCCTAAATAAAAAAATATTTTAAACAAATTTTAACATTTTTATTTATCCGAATGACAATTCCTGATATAAAATTTACAGGGTGATTTTAGGATTTAGGAGATTATTATTTATTTTTAAAAATTTATTATTTATTTAATAAAAAAAATTTATTTATTTTTCTCTTTATTTAAAAAATAGCCAAAATTTTGCAACATGGATTTTTTTCATATTTTCAATTTAAAAAACTTACTTTATATAAAATATATTTATTTTCAGGACATATTTTTATTCTCTTACATCCAGATTTGTACTTTTTTCTAGAATTTATAGTTAGTTTTTCATTTTTATTGAAATTTTCTAATTCAAATTTATTCCGTTCATTTTCTTGATTTTCACATTCAACGAAAACTTTTAATTTCTCTGAACGTGTTTCCCAAAAGAATTGTACATACCGAAAAAGATTTTCAAATAAATTTATTATTTTATCAAAATCCTCTTCTTCACTTTTTGTTAGTATTTTGTATTTTGTTTTGTCTTTATGAAGAATAACATAAACTATTGAATTGTTTTCAACTAGTATCTGATTAATTATCTAGAAATTTTAATATGAATGTTTTGATAACAAATCCCAAAACACTGCTTACTCATCGAAGAAGATTGGATACCCTTCATAAGGTTACATCCCTATTTGCCAAAACAATGAGGACAAATAAGTATTTAAATATAAAAAGTGTGGGTTTAAAAACATTTTCCTTAAATTCTCAAAAAGTATAAACGAACATTGTGTTCATTAATCGAAATCATCAGATTATATGTATTGCCTAGCTTCTCTTCAATAATATCATGTTGGGTAAAATGAAAGTTATCATAGCCGTCTGTTTTTCCAAAAAACTGTTGGCCACCTTCCAATGTATTTGTTAATTTCAAGTTGAAACGTTCCCTTGTTTCATTTGTCAAATAATGCGGATACTCAAAATTGTTTTCTTTAATTTCTCTCCATGCTATCTTTACAAATATAGACAATGGTTCAACATTTTTATAAAATTCATCATTTTCATATCCTATCGGATTGTATTCAGAAGCTTTATCTGTCACTATACTCGATCCATTCTCAATAAATTTATTACGAGATTGACTTTCAATGATAAAAGCACTAGGTTTATATGCTTGAACAACACTAGTTCCGATGGTCGAGTGGGCTTAAATATAAACAGTCTTTAATTTAAACATTACAAAAACATGCCTGGAAATTCTCCTCTATCATGCTTGGGATAAATATTTTCTATGTTAATACCCATGGATTTATCAAAAAAATCATCTAATCCCTCAAAAAAATCATCGTTGTTGTCAAAATTCTTTTCATAATGGCTTCCTGCATTGTTTGTATTAATATGGATTGAGGAATCCATTACATTAGGTTCAGGATCTATCATAGTTGAATTTGAATCCTCTCCATTGATATTATGATGTTTGACGCTTTTAGTATGTTTGTCGCTTCGCTGAAAATTGTTATTGTAAAGCATATAGTTATTTAAACACTAAGTCCATGGCAGTTTTATTTTATGTATTGATGTTAAGCATGTATTAGTGTTAGTCCCTGGCCCCTTCGTCTTGCTTAACTATATTCATAGTTTAGTGTATTCATCAAACATAACAATTTAGTAGAAAAATAATTAAAATAATATTAAAAACCATTGGTTTTTTGGCAACTTTTGTCTCTTTATTATCAATATGAGCTTTCGAACAGTGCTCCTTAACATATCTCTCCGCCATCTTTTCACCAATAACATTTAAATCAAATTCGTAATTAATTTCGTCGGCAGCAGCTGATGCACACATTCCTGCTTTATACTTTCCACAAAGAAGTTTTAGAATTTTCCCTTTTTTGCAGTTTACATTGTTATCTAAAAAGATGCCAGTAATTTTATGTAACTATATATTAAAGATCAAATAAAAATTATAATAATAATTTAATAAACATGTTAATACCAACCATTATTTCCATAATTGATAATTTCAGCTTCATTCCAATCTGTGATAAAATTTTAAAAATTATAAGATAACGTCTTTATCAGTTTCTGGATAATGGAGGCATAATTTTTTACACTAATACAGTTGGACTTTACCAAGAAATAAATTAGAATGAGGCCTCCCTAATTTAAAATACGACGTCTTTTAATTTGGTTGGTCGGGCATCGGTGATTAGGATTGACGGCCTCGATATTCGGTTATTTTCTTATAACAAGTTCCTATAATACCAACCATTATTTTATCTATTATAAGAACACAGAAAATACTGAGTTTTACGTGAAACAAGATACTGAATTAACACAATTTTCTAAAAAAATTTACCCAAGTTTTGGTCAAAAATTTTATCAATTTCAGTTTCATCTTGTTCACCATAACTTGAATTATAACTGCAATTTTCTATCAAATTTTCTTTAGCGTATTGTTCAAATTTCTTTCCGGAATTGTTTACTAATATGCATGAAGCTTTTCTTACTTTTGTTCCAAAATTTATCTCATAAAAATTGATTCCCTTTTCATATATAGCCGAAGTGCATAATACATTTTTCATTTCGCTTATATTGCCATTAATATCCTCCTAAATAAAAAAATATTTTAAACAAATTTTGACATTTTTATTTATCCGAATGACAATTGCTGATATAAAATTTACAGGGTGATTTTAGGATTTAGGAAGCCATAGCCAAAATTTTGAGAATTTTCGCTGTGATGATTTGGGATGATTCCTAAGCATATCAAGATGAGTCAAATTGCAACATGGATTTTTTATTTTCAATTTAAAAAAACTTACTTTATATAATTTATATTTATTTTCAGGACATATTTTTATTCTCTTACATCCAGATTTATACTTCCTTCTAGAATCTTTAGTTAGTTTTTCATAGTTATTGAAATGTTCCAATACAAATTTATTCTGTTCATTTTCTTGATTTTCACATTCAACGAAAATTTTTAATTTCTCTAAACGTGTTTCCCAAAAAAATTGTACAAATCGAAAAGGATTTTTAAATAAATTTATAATTTTATCAAAATCTTCTTCTTCTTTTGTTAATATTTTGTATTTTGCTTTCTCATTATGAAGAATAACATAAACTATTGAATTGTTTTCAAGTAGTATCGGATTAATTATCTAGAAATGTTAATATGAATGTTTTGATAACAAATCCCAAAACACTGCTTACTCATCGAAGAAGATTGGGTACCCTTTATAAGGTTACATCCCTATTTGCCAAAACAATGAGGACAAATAAGTATTTAAATATAAAAATAATTTGGGTTTAAAAACATTTTCCTTAAACTCTCAAAAAGTGTAAACGAACATTGTGTCCATTAATCGAAATTTCCAAAAAATATGTACTGCCTAGTCTCTCTCCAATAATATCATGTTGGGTAAAATGAAAGTTATCATATCCATCTGTTTTTCCAAAGAACACTTGTCCACCTATCAGTAAATTTTCTGTTAATTTCAAGTCAAAACGTTCCTTTGTTTCATCTGTCAAGTAATGCGGGTACTCAAAATTGTTTTCTTTAATTTCCCGCCATGATATCTTTACAAATATAGACAATGGTTCAACATTTTTATAAAATTCATCATTTTCATATCCTATCGGATTGTATTCAGAAGCTTTATCTGTCACTATGCTCGATCCATTCCCAATAAATTTATTATGGGATTGACTTTCAGTGATAAAAGCACTAGGTTTATATGCTTGAACAACACTAGTTCCTATGGTCGAGTGAGCTTAAATATAAACAGTCTTTAATTTAAACATTACAAAAACATGCCTGGAAATTCTCCTCTATCATGCTCGGGATAAATATCTTCAATGTTAATACCCATGGATTTATCAAAAAAATCATCTAATCCCTGAAAAAAATCATCGTTGTTGTCAAAATTCTTTTCATGATGGCTTCCTGCATTGTTTGTATTAATATGGATTGAGGAATCCATTACATTAGGTTCAGGATCTATCATAGTTGAATTTGAATCCTCTCCATTGATATTATGATGTTTGAAGCTTTCAGGATGTTTGTAGCTTCCCTGAAAATTGTTATTGTAAAGCATATAGTTATTTAAAGCCAGGGCAGTTTTATTTTATGTATTGATGTTAAGCATGTATTAGTGTTAGTCCCTGGCCCCTTCGTCTTGCTTAACTATATTCATAGTTTAGTGTATTCATCAACCATAACAATTTAGTAGAAAAATAATTATAATAATATTTAAAACCATTGGTTTTTTGGCAACTTTTGTCTCTTTATTCTCAATATGAGCTTTCGAACAGTGCTCCTTAACATATCTCTCCGCCGTCTTTTCAGCAATAACATTTAGATCAAATTCGTAATTAATTTCGTCGGCAGCAGCTGATGCACACATTCCTGCATTATACTTTCCACAAAGAAGTTTTAGAATTTTCCCTTTTTTGCAGTTTACATTGTTATCTAAAAAGATGCCAGTAATTTTATGTAACTATATATTAAAGATCAAATAAAAATTATAATAATAATTTAATAAACATGTTAATACCAACCATTATTTCCATAATTGATAATTTCAGCTTCATTCCAATCTGTGATAAAATTTTAAAAATTATAAGATAACGTCTTTATCAGTTTCTGGATAATGGAGGCATAATTTTTTACACTAATACAGTTGGACTTTACCAAGAAATAAATTAGAATGAGGCCTCCCTAATTTAAAATACGACGTCTTTTAATTTGGTTGGTCGGGCATCGGTGATTAGGATTGACGGCCTCGATATTCGGTTATTTTCTTATAACAAGTTCCTATAATACCAACCATTATTTTATCTATTATAAGAACACAGAAAATACTGAGTTTTACGTGAAACAAGATACTGAATTAACACAATTTTCTAAAAAAATTTACCCAAGTTTTGGTCAAAAATTTTATCAATTTCAGTTTCATTTTGTTCACCATAACTTGAATTATAACTGCAATTTTCTATCAAATTTTCTTTAGCGTATTGTTCAAATTTCTTTCCGGAATTGTTTACTAATATGCATGAAGCTTTTCTTACTTTTGTTCCAAAATTTATCTCATAAAAATTGATTCCCTTTTCATATATAGCCGAAGTGCATAATACATTTTTCATTTCGCTTATATTGCCATTAATATCCTCCTAAATAAAAAAATATTTTAAACAAATTTTAACATTTTTATTTATCCGAATGACAATTCCTGATATAAAATTTACAGGGTAACCCAAAAATAACCGGCACTTTCTATTTCATCATAACTTTTTTTTCTCATTTATTTTCTTTTATATTTTTGTACTCAATTTGAAGAGTTCGGAAATTCTTGGTTATTTCTGTTCTGTATTTATTTCTCTATCATTTAAATTTTATTTGATCTCATTATTTTTAATTCGAACAAAGTTATGCCGAAAATAAGGCACCCGATTTGGGTCACCCATTAAAAAACTTATTCAAGTTTTCAGCGACGCATTAATTTATAAATCATTTAGATTTTATTACGTATAGTAACATAAATGCTAAATAATTACACTGGGTTATTGTTTCAATCTCACGCTGGAATGGATAATTAATCTGGAGGAGGTTGCCGGGTTCTGTACTCAGTAACCCTTTTCACTATTTATTAATATTTCTAAAATTAATATAGGAAAAATAGGGGGTAATTATTGGAGAGGGGGTAATTCAGCATTCATGGTAATGTGTACACGTCAACATAGAATTTTTATTTTTTTAATAAAAAAATACTTTCCTTGTACAATTTATATTTATTTTCAGGACATATTTTTATTCTCTTACATCCAGATTTATACTTTCTTCTAGAATTTACAGTTTGTTTTTCATTTTTATTGAAATTTTCTAATTCAAATTTATTCTGTTCATTTTTTTCATTTTCACATTCAACGAAAACTTTTAATTTCTCTGAACGTGTTTCCCAAAAAAATTGTACAAGTCGAAAAGGATTTTTAAATAAATTTATAATTTTATCAAAATCCTCTTCTTGACTTTTTGTTAATATTTTGTATTTTGCCTCGTTTTTATGAAGAATAACATAAACTATTGAATTACGTTCCACTATTATCGGATTAATTATCTAAAAATTTTAATGAGTGTTATGATTTTTTTGTCGTAGCATTCTCAAAGGATAATTCCTTTGTTAAATAAATCCAAGATTTTTAAAAAATCAAAAATATGGACTTGTCCTACATTCGGATTTATACATTTGAATTAGGCAAAGTAAATTATGGATTTATAATTCAAAAACAACTAAAATTATGTTTTTTTGGGCATTTAGGAACCCAACAAGGCCATGGAAAATATATCTAATTCATAGTTATTAACAACCCAAGTTAAGCTTGCCAAAAAAACCAACATTATTTCCATTAATCGAAATTTCCAAAAAATATGTACTGCCTAGCCTCTCTTCAATAATATCATCTTGGGTAAAATGAAAGTTATCATATCCATCTGTTTTTCCAACAAACGTTTGTCCACCTTCTTGTAAATTTCCTGTTAATTTCAAGTCGAAACGTTCCTTTGTTTCATTTGTCAAGTGATGCGGGTACTCAAAATTGTTTCCTTCAACTTCCCTCCATGATATCTTTACAAATATGGACAATGGTTCAACATTTTTATAAAAGGTGTTTAAAACAAAAAATAATAAAAATAACCACATTTTCTGGAAAATATTATCAATTGAAAATTATCAATTTCTGAAATAAAATATTCAAATTTTTGTTAAAAAAGGTATCAAATTGAGTAAACATCTGATTACTTAAATCGCCATAGAGCACCGCCATTTATTATAAAGTTTATACTAGTAAATAATAAAAAAAAATCTGTCTTCTTAGCCATCTAACTAGGTTTGATAGTTTGAGACTTAAGTTTTTATTTATTTATTTATTCCCGAAAATATTTTACAATAAAAAATTCACAATAAAAAATTTTTAATTTTAAATTTTTTAAAATGGGGAGGAAAGGCAAATAATAGAGAATAATGAATGAGAGGGAAAATGAATGCTTATTCATTACCCTCTATTATGCGCATGCGTCTAACTCCTTTAACAATAGACATGACTTGATTAATTGATTTTCGAAATTAGAAAATCGATTAAAATAGAGAGAGAGTGGGGAAGAAAGAGAGGAGAGGAAGAAGCATTTAAGTCGCTGCGCCTCAAAAAGGCCCTCCCTTAAAAAGGCCCACTTCAAAACGGCCCATTGCGCAAAAACCCTCAAAATGGGCTACCTTAAAATGGCCTACATAAATTTTAACAGAGTTTAACAGAGGAAAGGCCGGCAATGACCTAGGTATTTGGCCTATAATTTTCGTGATATTTGATAAATCTTAAGACTGAAGACCTTTCTATGAATCAGCCAAGCTCAAATTTGATCAGGTCTTTAGGCTTGCCGACATAGAGGGTAAAATGCTCTTTATGCTTTTCTGTTAGAGTTTAACATTACACGCAAGGGGTGTCTTCAGTCGAATTAAACAGTCAAAATGTCAAATTTATAAAAACCTGCTACAATTTTTGCCTGGATTTCCTTCTCCTCCTTTTCAATTTGAAATTTTCACAACTGACCACAACTTCAACCACAATAGCACAACCACACCATAACTCAACAACTGTCCACAATAGTTGCCTTGTATACCTCTAAAGATTTGAATTAAGATCAATCCTTGAAATTTTCACACTTAACTATTTATTTTATATTGCCTACGGTAGATGGATTCAAACCGACCATTGTTTTTTCCTAAGGCTGCTTCGAAACTTTGGAATTAAAATGCTTTTATAAACACCCCAACTTACCGCAGAGTTATAAACTTCGTTAATAATTGTCGAATCTGGGACACCTGGTATGGTTCGATTCAGCTCGTCGAGGCGCATCGAAATATGCCAGGGCGGCCCGGATTCGACAATTCGGAACGAAGTTATAGCTCTACGGTAAGTTGCACTCGAGGTAAGTGCTCCTGAAAAGACGATTTCTAGATTTTAAGCAGCGTTTTCTAATTTTTATTTTATTAATTAAAAAAACTTACTCATTAATTTTTAAAAATTTAAAATATTTTTTATTGATTAAAAATTAAATTTAATTAAATTAATGGAGAGAGAAGCTGTCAATAAAAAGAGAAAAATTTTTTCTCTGCTGATTATTTAAAAATTATTTTCCTTTCTATTTTGTTGTTTTCAAAATTAATTCCAGCGGGAGGCAGTGCCGATAACTGTTGTAACTTTAGCATATTTTTTATAATTATTTTAATATGCTTGAATTAAATCTCAACCAGCTAAAAACACTGCCAACTGCTGAGAAATAATAAATAAATATAAAAATAATGTTTTAAAATATTTGTTTGTTTGTTGTTTATTATTTAAATGATTCACATGTAAAAAAATTAAAATTTTGGTGATTCTATTAAATAAATAAAAAGAAAATTTGAAAATTTGAAAAAAAAATTTAAGTAAATAACAGAAAAATTTTCCAAAATATTTTTTTGAATAATTAAAGGAACTCGAAAAAAACTGTGGAGAAACATCAAAAATAAACGGTGTGTTCAAATCTAGTCAGGCAATTATAAAATCTAGAGTGCATCAAAATCGCAAATACGGGATTCTCTAAAGGGGTTTTTCAAAAACGTGGAACGTGACAGGATCCCGCGGTATTAAGGAATCCAGTTAACCCGTTTATCCCTTAAAATACAAAATTCCGGGACGGGATCCCGTAAAACCCCTGTAAGGGATCTTCTCTTGTAATAATAGCGATGTCACTAATAACGAGAGGGTGTTGACTCTTTAATTTGAAATTAAGAATTTTAACTACCTTTGATTTGACTCGATGAATAGAAGAATTAAATAAAATAATAAAAAAATTGGAAAAAATTAAGAAAAAAAATTTTTTTATTCGAATATAAACATGAATAATCTTCTCTTTCTCTCTTTTAATTTTATTGTTAAATCAGATGTTTATGTTTAGAAGAATTTAAATATACAAGGTTTGTTGTGTGAATACATACATATTTATTTGTTTTTGTGTGTGTTCTTTAATTTTTAGCATTTTTTAGTGCTGATTTTGTATTTTAGAAAGAGTTTTAGCAAGCAATATTTGATATAAGCGGTAAAAAGGGTTGGAGGGGTATTGAGGAGGTTTTTTGGGGCGTGGCAGGCATGTGGCAGAAAAAAATTTTTTGGAGAGAAAATTGATTCGAGAATAAATAGAAAAGAGTAAAAAAGGGCAAAAGGGGAATATTTTAGGGGATAAAAATACCAAAAATAAAAATTAAAATAAACTTGGAAAAGAAGAATTAACACAATTACATATCATGTAAATTCATTTAGAAGCTGTTGGAAGGGGGATATGTATATTTATTTATTTTTTGAGGGAAGGAGGGAAGATAGATGGATGTACTTCTGCCACACCGTTTTGTTTGTGTATGTATTTATTTTTTATCTCTCTCTATATTTTTTAAATTTAAGAGAGAAAATAAATAAAACAACAAAATATAACAATACGAACGCTAGCCACAAGCAAAGGGGCGACAGTGGCGACAAGAAAAAAAAGAGAAGGGAGAGGGGGAAGCGTTCGCCTCTCTCTATGGACCAGCCGATACGTGCCCCCTCTTCCACACTATATTGACTGCATTCTTTCTTTATAAGGGGAAAATGCGGGAAATAGAAAAAAATAAATAGAAAATATAGGTAGTGTCTATTTATCTCTGCCCCTGTTAAACCCAAAAACTCTAGCTGTCCCTAAATGACACGCCGAAAGGGGTTTCTGGTTGGTAGGTTGACACATTGGGGGTAGTGATGAATTTGTGAGGAAAATCTACACTCTCTCCCCTTTTCTGTATCTCTCTTCCCTCAATTTTGTTTCCCCAAGTTTGTCATCCAAGCGATGAGGGGATTAATGATAAAATGTTAGGCGATAAATGTTCCATAAGGCGAGAAAGACTAAAAGTTAAGGAAATAATCTTTTTAGTCGAATAAGGGGTAAAAATTGAGTGACGTAAAGTTTCGGAGCTAAAAAAAGTTGAGGTGGGCATAATTTCCATTTTGACCTTTATATTCAAAAATTGGACATTTTGATCATTTTGGACTTGTAGGCATTTTAGCCCAAAAATAATTTTGTTTTACCAAATTATTTTTCTTTTACCCCCAAATTTCTTTTAAAATTTTCTCTAATCTTTTGCCACTCTCGTTTCCTGCCAGTCGAGCGAACACTTCCCTCCCCCTCTCTACACTTTTTTTCTAGCGTCAATATTCGCTCGCTTTATTTCTTTTTCTTTGTTTACCCCCTCCCATATATTGCTCATCAAATAAGTGGGGGGAGGGGGGGGGGTGAAATTCACGTCACATTTTTAAAGAAAAAAGAGGAAACCGACAAAGAGGACATTGACGGCTTTATAAAGAAAAATTGCGCACTTTGTGGGAAATTAATAATTTAAATTTTCAAAAAAAAAAGTAAAAGTGCAGTAAAAGGGCAAAACAATTGCATCATATTATTAAAGGGCAAAATTAGTATAAATTTGTTTATTTAAATAATTTCGGTGTTTTTTAAATATTTTAAGGAACTAAAAATTTATTTACATATTTTAAAAGGATTTTTGAAAATAAATGTTTTAGAGACTAAAAGAAATAAAGGTACTTTTCGGTTATGAGGTTACACATTTACAAATTTTAAAAAGTTCTCAAAATGGTTAATATATCTTATATAGGGTAGAAATGGTGCTGAGTCGAACGGTACCAATCTTTTTCTTACAGAGATTCTTGTAGACCCAGATATAGGGCTCGAAATGGTCAAAAACCACTGGGAGGAGTCACGCTCCATAGGTTTACGTTGACCATTTTTAGCTTGTTCATCTGCTCTCAGAATCCAGATTTCGAGCTGATTTTGGTGTCATTCGACTCAGCTCGAGGCGCTCTTTCGAATGAGCTATCAATCAAAAAATGGAATTTTTCACCCCAAAAATGAGCTTACTACTCCCAGTGGTTTTTGACCATTTCGAGGCCTATATCTCGGTCCAAAAGAATCTCTGTGAAAAAAGATTGATACCGTTCGACTCAGCAGCTTTTTCTACCCTATATATGATATTTGTATTGACCATTTTGAGAACTTTTTAAAATTTGTAAATGTGTAACCTCATAACCGAAAAGTACCGAAATAAAATTAAAAAATCATTTAATTTGGGAGTTAAAGTTCGAATACGTATAGGAGAATTTTTGTTTAAAGTTTTTTAAAATTATAAAAGCGAGTTGAGTTCTCTTTTAGTGATTTTATTTAATCAAATGTATATAAGAAAAAAAATTAATGAGTATATGAGAGAAAACTCAATTTTGAGGGGAAATTGTTTAGAATTAGTATCTGTCAATTGTCACTTTAGATACAATTCTTAACCCTTATTTTACGAGTTCATCTAAAATTCATTAAGGAGTTAAGTGCTAAAGTTTATTTGGGGGAACCTACAACCTTCTAAAACCAGCATTTTGTTCAGCAAGTTGTGGTCTAGTGAAGTTACTGAGCAACCGAAACCATGAGCAGCTTCATTGACTCGGTTTTCTCTCTTGCAGAATTTAAACCCTAGCTAACCTCACAAAAAATAAAAAATAATTTTTACAAAAATTTAAATGAAAATTATATAAAATTGAAGGATGTCAAGGCATGGGGAGAATTTTTATTAAACGGATGATGTGATAAATAATTTAAAAAATGGGGTGAGAGAAGAGAAGAAAAGTTGACTTTCTTCTATTAATTCTTTTTCTTCTCCTTCAATTTTACTTTTAATTTTAAAAGGTCCAAGTCCAATCTTTTTAGTTGGGTTTTGTCATTTTTTAATACATATATTTATTTATTTATTTAGATGTTCTTTCTCATTTTATTTAAAAAATTCTCGACTATTCATTCATTGTCATCCTTCTCCTTTCTTCTTCTCTTTCAAGCGTTCCTGTCCACCCATTAAAAAATCAACTTGTGTTCCTTTATCCTTTTGTTTGTATTTATTTTTAGTCTTTTACTCTCCTCGATCTCTGAAAAAAAAATAAATAAAAGATATTGACTGAATTGCCCGCTATTTAGAAGAAAGAAAAGAACAGCTGTAGTGGCGGTTGTCATTAAAAAAAGGAGAGAGGAACATACCTAAAAGGCCAAAAACCAGCAATTTTTTGTTAGAACTTTTACGTTATTTTTTAAAATTTTGGAAAATTTTGTTTTAAATTAAAAAAAAATTTTTTAGTAGATTTATAGATTTATGCTGAGGTTTTGGTAAAAATGGTTTAAAACTTAGGATTGCCAAAATGGAACGAGATGATACGGCACCTCTCTTTTTTCCGGAGATTATATTTTTTCCGGAGGTTCAAAATGTTCAACGTAGAGCTTCGTCGAGGCGCTTGTGCAAAACCCCGCGCTTCGCGCGGGGAGTCAACGGTCGCTGGGCTCTGGGCTCGTAACATCACCTATTCCTATCATCGATGAGATGGGCATCCCAGGATTCCTCCGCAGTAGCAAATAGGGTTGGTCCCCGACGGGGGGGGAGGGCCACGGGGAAAATTTTCGGGGAGGCAGCGCCACGGGGGGGGACGGGGACGGGGAAAATTTTTTATTTTTTCACGGGGGGGGGGACGGGGACGGGGGAAAAATTTTTACGGGGAAATTTCGGGGAATCAAAAATTTTCTTTGGCGCCTTCGGCGCCAAAAATTTTCATTTTTTTGCGCAAAAGTCGGATCTGCAAATGTCTGATCTGCAAGTGTCATATCTGCAAGTGTCGGTATCTGCAAATGTCGGGTCTGCAAAAGTCGGGTCTGCAAGTGTCGGGTCTGCAAATGTCATATCTGCAAGTGTCGTGGCACGGAAATGGCCATAGCCCAGCTCTGTACATACTACTACAATCCAAGTAAATGACAAAAATCTTTTGATTATTGTGCAATTTTTATTTATGATGAACACATTTAAGCCTATGCAGGAGTTGATGTGGTGGTATGGATAACACACATCAGTCCTGTAAATTCGTGACCTAAATGATTTTTCGTATTAGTTGAAGAACGAATACTTAATTTGGATTAATTATTTAAATTTATTTTTTTTTAAATTACCTATTGTATAATAACTAAGGCTGTGATTTATAGGCAAATGCCTATTTTTTCTGCGAGCTTGGCATGATGAAATACGTTCAAAAAACGTGTTTTTAGCTTGGTCCTAAGAGTTTAGCATGACTTTTATTTTGCCTATTTCTGCCTATTTTGGACTTTTTGAGCCTTTTTGCCTATTTTGTAATTTTTGGTACTATTTTTGCCTTTTTTAGCGATTTTTCCTAGATTTTGCCTGAAAATCAGTAAAAAATCTAAAAAAATCTTTCCCAGATTAAAGAAAATAAGTGCCAACTCCCATTTTTAATTTATAGTTAGACAAATTGAGTATTTTTACTCTGTTGGACATTTTGAGATTAGACATTTTGGTGGCGTGGCATTTTGGGGTGGGACGTTTTGTGGGTTGGGCGAGATTTGCTTTTTGTCGATTATCGACATTTTAAAAAAATTACACAATTTTTGTTCAAAAAATGATTTAAAATGGCGAATAAATGGCAAAATGGTAAAAACGACGATTAAGTGGCTATTTTCTTGTTTTTATCTTAATTTTATAGGCAGATAACGTTTTTTGCCTGCCTATTTTCGTGCCTTTTTTGGCTTTTTGGTGCCTATTTTAGGCGCCTATTTCACTGATTTTACTTGCCTAACTATCACAGCCTTAATAATAACATACTATGAAAAGATTTTTTTATAATTCAATTTTTTTATTTCATAGTTCTTTTAAAAATTTTATCTGTAATTCTAAATGAAATTAAAAAGTTACTTTTTATAATTATCACGCAAACAATGTAAAAAATTTACGGTAGTTTTAATTTAAATCTACCTAGTACTCATTAAAAAGTACAAATTTGGCACGAAAACTTTTTTCTTGTCATTATATTTTACTATTGTTTTAAAAGTCCAATCTTTTTGTTGGTTTTGTCATTTTAAATAATAATAATACATATAATCCTCATTAAACATTTGCGTCAAAATCTCTTAGTATCAGTCGTATTTGTTATATTAACCGTAAACAAATTTAAATCATAAAACAAAATTTTCCATTCACATTGAAAAAATTTTAACTTAAAAATAATCGTGTCACGACACTTGCAGATATGACATTTGCAGACCCGACACTTGCAGACCCGACTTTTGCAGACCCGACATTTGCAGATACCGACACTTGCAGATATGACACTTGCAGATCAGACATTTGCAGATCCGACTTTTGCAGATTAGACCCATTTCGCTCTCTTCTTTACCTTACCTATACACCGTGGAGTGTTGCTGCTGCGGAGGAATCCTGGGATGCTCATCTCACCGATGATAGGAAATCTACATCTCCATTTGTTTATCCTCTTCAACATCTTTCGTCTTTTGCTTGTTCCCTATGGTGTCCTTCATCTTGGACTTGATCCTCTTGGAGTTGTCCACACTGTTGACACTCGAAGAACTCATACTACTTTCACTCAACACTTTTTCTCCACTCATATTCATTTTTTGAATTTCTTCATTCAATAATTTCTTCTTATTACTCCACTCATCACTAGGGTTGTACCCCGTCCCCGTCCCCGAAAGTCGGGGAATTTGAGAGATTTTTTGAAAATTCCCCGTCCCCGGGCCCCCCCCCTGGAAAAAAAAAAAATTTTCCCCGTCCCCGTCCCCCCCGTGGCAGAATTTTCCCCGAGCTCCCCCCGAAATTTCTATGCGAACTAAAAATATTTTCATTCACTTGATATTTCTTTAAACAAGTAAGAGAAATACATTTTCTTTTCTTTTCTTTTAGTTGACTGGTTAAGGCGCTTGTCTTTATACAAAGGAGTGCTAGGTTCGAATACTAATCAGCGTTCTAGATTTATTTTCAGATTATTTTAACTTTTTTGATTTATGAGAACGATTTTAAACCTTTAATATTATTTTTTGAACTTAAAAAACCTAGATTTTTCGCCTGCTGCGCAAATAATGGAAGAAATTTGGCTTAAGGATCTCCAAAATTCTCAAAATTTTCGCCTGCGGCGCAAATAAATGAAGAAATTTGGCTTAAGGATCTCCAAAATTCTCAAAATTTTCGCCTGCGGCGTAAATAAATGAAAATTTTTGGCGCCGAAGGCGCCAAAAAAATTTTTTGATTCCCCGAAATTTCCCCGTAAAAATTTTCTCCCCGTCCCCGTCCCCCCCCCCCGTAAAAAATGAAAAAATTTTCCCCGTCCCCGCCCCCCCGTGGCGCTGCCTCCCCGAAAATTTTCCCCGTGGCCCTCCCCCCCCCCGTCGGGGAACAACCCTACTCATCACGACGGATTTCTTTATACGACCTGGTCACAATACTCTTCAACACTGGCACTTTGATTTTCCAGGCATATTCCGTCTTTCTCACTATTTCACCATGAAGCCACTCAATTTTACCACTTCGTTTATTGGTATTCTTCACTTTCACTTTTGTTCCATTTGGAAACGCATTTTTCTGTATCTTGAATGTTGCCTTCTTTTTACTCGCCTTGTTGTACTTTGGCTTTTGACTCAGCAAAAGCCAAAGTATACTAAAATCCCTGTATACTAAATCCCCCGTCCACTGTATACTAAAATCCCTCGTATCCTTGTTAATTCTCTAAATCCATCATAATTTCTCCTACAGCTTCTTTATCACTTCATTGACAGTATACAAGGAAGAAATCTGGCCACTTGGTCTTCCATAAGCCTTAAACTTTTCGACTCCGGCGGTAAAAAAGGATGAAATCACTGATATACCTCCAAATCACTGGTGCCAATTAAATACACACTTATTCTCTCAAACCGCCTTAATCTCTCAAACCGCGACTGCGTATTTTAAAGTTAAAATTGCGGACTGCGGAAAATTGTGGATTCTCAAAACTAATTGAGTTTCAAAAGTTCAAATGATGACGGGATCCCGCGGAATATATCCCGTAAATCCCACTAATCCAGCTTATCAATTAAAGCCAGTAAGTTCGAGATGTGAAGCAAAGTATGGAGCTAAAAATCCTTCATTTCAGCGTCGCAGACAAAAATTTTTAGATATTCGGAAGGCAAGGACCAAATTTCTTCTTTCTCAGCGCCGCAGTCGAACATTTTTCGAATTTTGGAAGGGCAAGGAGCCTGATTTCTCCCATTTTTGTCCACAAATCTGGTAAAAATATTATCGAGTCTCGTTCTAGTCGGGCCGATTTTTTCCGAGACAATTTTTTTCAGGCCTGTTTTTATCGAGTCGGGCCGATACGAGTCTTTTTCGGGCCTACCCTTATCGAGTCGGGGACCTTTTCGGGCCAAACATATAGGCCCGACTCGATCTTTCGGTCCGAGTCGGTCCATTTTGGCAACCCTATTTATAATAATAAAAACCTATGATCAGTAAATATTTCTAAAGAAGAAGAATTTATCTTCCTGTCCATTCTTATCTTAAATGCTTAATTTCAAGCCTAAAATGATTATTAAATGACGAGATTTCAGTTTTTCTTAATATTAGTCTGGATTAATTTTGCCGAGTTTGGTCTGATAACACGTGATAAAGTAAAATATTCATTGCCATAGTTTAAATGTTTTGAATATTTTAAAAATAATATTTCAAAGAATCGCCTTATTTTAAAGAATTATTTCAGTTATATCCATCGCTAATCCTTAAATAAATTTCTTAAATAATATTGAAATTAAAATCTTTTTCTGATTAACTTCATTTATACTCTCCCATTATACAATATTTCTTAATTCTAAAAAAATTCTGTCAAAAAATGGTAGTTACTCCATATAATTCTTCTACTGATTTGGTAAAATAAATAATTAAATATTTAATTAATTTCCTCAATTTAAAGTGGTATATGAATTTTCAAAACAAAACAGGTTATTTGATCGAAATGTATGGAGGCCGTTCAATTGTTGCTTTTATTGCTTTAATATTTAATTTGGCAATTGTTTATGTTACTTTAGTAAAAAAGTTAGAAAGTCGGACTCTGATTTTCATAAACCTAAATTTTGTGATTTTATTTCAAAACCAAAGGTGTATGTGAAATTGAAGTCCATCTACTATATACATATAATTAAAAACTTTAAATTTAAAGCTTAAAAAACTTAGAAACCTCACGTTTCCTTAAAAACTTACTTCATATAGTAATAAAAATAAAATTATTAAAAACATTAATGTCCATGTTTATGGTAGAAATTACTTTTTCGACATTTTCGACATTATTATTTCTCCGACATTTTTGCAGATTTTATGGGATTAAGAGGATATAGCGGGATTAAGAGGGTTTGGGGGATTAAGTGCGTTTTCTAGTTTTAAGCTTTGTCATATTTCTAGTTTTAATTTTTTAAATACTCTAAGAAATTCTCCTTTTCTTTACTTAAAATAATCAAAAACTACTAAAACAAAATTTTTTAAAATACCTCTAAAAAGTTTACAACTATAAGTTATTCTACTTATATTAATTTATTTTTTTTCTCAGATCACTCCATAGTTGTTGCCAAATACTTATAGCATTGGAAAGTTTCTTTGGGATATTTCTCAATTTAAATTATTTTGTTAGCTTTATTTTGGCTTTGATTGGACAGCCATTTATTAAATATGCTACCTGTTTTAGTATACAAATTTTGTCAAATATTACAGGAAATGGTGCACAGATTACAATGGTTTTGATTGGAATTGATCGTTTATTTGCCGTTAAACTACCTATTTGGTATAAATTTGTTCTAAAAATTAACATATCAATCTTCCGCCAAAGTCTGACTTTTTTGACCTTTTTACAATTTGATCAAAACTTGATATTTTTGGGGAAAAAATAGCCAAACTCAACATCGATATTTTGAGAGAAAGTCTAATTGATCAAAATTTAAATATTTGATCAAATTGTATATGGAGAATTATAACAATTTTAAATTTCAAGAGATAATTAACTTTAATTTCTATTTAGGTATAAAAATAGAAGTGCAAAAACTTTTGTGTTTTTAGTTATGGTAATTGAAATCTTATATGCTAGCTATCAATTATTTCTTTATTTAAATGCTTTCGCAGATACAGATGGAGAAACGTAATTTTTATTTTTAAAATTAATTTATAATTAAAATTCAAAAATATTAAAAAGTTAGAGAATATAAATAGCATTTCTATTCAAAAATAAAAAAATTTCAAACAGAACCACTCAAATTATTTAGATCCTGTTCGTAAATATAGTAAGAGCGAGGTAAAAGTTTAATCCCGGGCAGGCTTCGATCCTGCGACCTCCTGGCAGTTATTGCTAGGCGCTTTCGCTCACCACGTACAAGTGCTCTACAAACTGAGCTACCGGGACGCTGCTTTCACCTTCTCTTTTATTAGATCTTAAACCCCCGCCTAGTGAGCGTTTTTAAATGCTAGCCAGCTGGATCTTTCTCTTCCTTACAATATCCTCTTGTATTAGTGGTATTATGGTTATGGTTTCAAAAATTATTATCTTTTAAAATTTAGTTTGGTTACTTGTTCAGTTTATGATACAGGCCGTGGCAGTTGGTCTGTTATAATGTATTTTAATTCTATTATTCTCAGTGGGATATTAATGATTACATATATTTCAATATGGTTTTTAGTTTTTTTAAGAAAAAGCACGGGAAATGGTAGAAATTAAAAAAAATTTTTTTTTAATATTCAAAAATAATTTTTAAAACAGTTTCTTCTTCTAATCGCCGAATTATAAAATCTTTAATAATTATTATAATTTTAAATATGATTGGTGTATTTATAAATAATGCTTTAAGACAATTATATAATTTTGTGACTGTTGATGTTGTTACAAAAAATTTTATTACATTTATTAACTCCCATTTTAATATTATTGCGTACAGTTCAAATGCTCCTGTACTTTATTTTTTCACGTAAAAAATTTGCTGTTTAAAAATAATTTAGAGAAGAAAAAGACTTGTTTTATTACGTTGATTTTTGTATTATTCGAATTAACTCAAAAACTCCTTCTTTTTTTAAAGAATCTTTCATTTCCATATTTGAATTTTTGACCCTAAAAGTGAGCTTGGTCACCCTTATTCATTCCAGTAGTTGTTACGAATGGTTTTTCAATTTTCGGGTTTATTTTTAGTTCTCATGCATTTAAACCTAGAAAGTGTGTTACGTATCGACTTACGGCGTGTCCGAGATACTAACAGAAAGACTAGCTAACTAACAAGGTTTATCTAGTACAATACTATACAATAGAGGTGAACAATGGAATACGACTATCTGCTGGAGCGCAAGGACTAAGACTGGCTGACTGAATAGACTAACGACTGACTAACAATAGACTAACTCTCGAATAACAGACTAACTCAATAACTCCCGACTGGCTAAAGCCTCAGCCTTTTATACTAAGCACATACCCAACAAAGTGTTACAATTCGACTTAGATCGAAGAGCCGTGTCGAATAATAATTAATTAAGTTTCATTCCAGTAGTTACGAAGAGGGTGTTAAGAAATTTGATAGAAATAACAAGTGGTATAGAGAAAGATAGGGAGTAGATACCTAGTCAGAAAGACTTTGGATAAGTAGTTTCTTGAGTTACAAAATTGTTTGAGTCTTTTTTTTATCCAAGAATTGTTTAAAAATAATTTTTTTATTTTCAGTGAAAAATACCATGCAGCTTTTAATGATTGCTTTCCTTTTTTAAAAAAATTGAATTGTATCTCGTCGACCACGGTTACATCTACTAATGATGTTTACCCTCGTTTACCAAAAAATGTTAACAGACCTCTTGCAGTGATAAATTCTTAATTTCATATACAGTAAAATTTGTCTAAAGTAAAAAGACTGTGGAGACTACAATTTACTTTTATGGATAAAATTTAATTGAATTAATATAGAAATAATGATAATTTATGGGGTAATTTGAGTGAATTTATTTATCTGCTCATTTAGGCAGATGGTCCCCGATGGTAAGATTTCTCTCCAGGATGGGACCAAGTGTCTTTTGTAGCAAATTTTGTGCTCTTTCTGTCGTGCTAAAAAGAAAATTTTTATATAAGCTCTAAGGGGTTAAAATATTTTTTGAAGTAGTGTACCCATATTTTCCGTTGATTTTGGGGTTTTGAGATCTCGATGAAGAAAGTATTTACAGACTTCGTTCTTTTTGCTTTTCTACTCGATATTAATGGAAATGCTCACAGAAATTTTTGAAATTTTTAAAGCATTTCTAATATGAAAAATAAAATTTCTCCAAATTTTCCACTTTATTATTTTTAAATATTCGAATTCATTTAATTGCATTATTTATTTTTAAAATATTTTTTAATAAAATTTTTGAATAACACCACTAGGCCACCAGTTAACGTTGGGAGAAAGTGATGCAGACTAGGAGTCGTAATACCAGAAGGGCCCGGAAGTCATTTAAAAAAAATACATTTTATTAAACACATCTACTTAACTTTAATTTATTAAAAAATTATTTAATATTTTTTAATAATATTTCATAATATACATCATTTACATAATTGAACTAGAGGTCGGCGCGGGACGGGATCCCGACGGGATTTTCCGGGATCCCGATCCCGAAATCCCGGATTTTTTTGATTTTCGGGATCAACCGGGATCCGGGATTTTTTCGGGATTTTTTCGGGATTAAAATTTTTTCGGGATAAAAAAATTCGGGAAAAAAATCCCGACCCGGGATCCCGGAAGTACGATTTTGCCGACCTCTAAATTGAACTTTATTATTTTAAAAAATTAGACAGTTCGTTGGCATATTTATTTTGTTATTTTATTTTTAGACTGTTTTTTAAATTTTTTTCTTTTCTTTTTTGTATTTTTAGCTACTATGGTGAAAAATGTTTATATAAAAAATTAAATAAATTCACTATTTTATATTTAATTAAAAATTCAAATTTCTCAATTTTTTTATAATTTAATTTTAAGTAAATATACTTACTCTGTCTGAAAATTATAAGAACACCTTAGTTTTTGAATAAAAACATAAATAAAATTAAAATATTGTAATGTCAAATAATTTTTATGACTCTATAATTCAAATGAAAAAACAATCAGTGATAAATAGAATATTGGGAGTATACCGCCCCTGAAGATCAAAATTTTTCATTTAAAATTTTATTGCTTAAATACACTCCGCCACATAATTATATGCACACCCCTAAATTCCACTTTTTACCGTATTTATATGTCGAAATATTTTTACAAAATTAATATATTTTGGAAATCGGCTAAAATCGGCTTAGAAAAAAGAAAATCTGAAAATCGGTTAAAGGTAAAATTTTTTAGAAAATTTTCAATTTTTCGACCGCCACATAATTATATGAACACTTTGGGTTTTCGTATTTCTAAGGTTAAGAAAAATCTATAAAAATTCCAGTAAACTTATATATCGATACTAAGTAGGGTTGCGCCCCGTCCCCGACTAACCCCGACCCCGACCCCGAACCCCGACATTTTTTGACCTAAAACCCAGACCCCCGAAAGTTCGACCCCGACGACCCCGAACCCCGAAAAATTTTTATAACCCCGACTCAAACTGCATTAATTAACTAGAGATTGTTATTAAATATTAAGGAAAAGGGAAAGGAATATTTATATTTTTTCCTATTTCTTTTGGTTGGTCGGTGGTTGAGTGGTTAGGTTAACTGACTTCACCCATCAAGCTATTTTGATATGATGTCGTTCGAATCCATGTATGGAAATGAGGCTGAGAAAATTTTTCTTCTCAAAAATAAATATTTTTAAACTTTGATCATGATTTTAAATTTGCAAATTTATTTTTTTAATATTTTAAACTTGAAAAAATTTTAGAAATTTTAAACTAGTCATGAATTTTCCAAAATTTTCGCCTGCGGCGCAGAAAATGGAAGAAATCTGTCTCTTGGCCTTCGAAAATTCTCAAAATTTTCGCCTGCGGCGCCGAAAATGGAAGAAATCTGTCTCTTGGCCTTCGAAAATTCTCAAAATTTTTGCCTGCGGCGCTAGACTCAATGAAGGGATACAGAGGCTTTAGGAGAAATTGATGGATTTAGAGCAATAACAAGTATAACGAATGATTTTACGATACAGAGGTCCCCTCAATCCCTTTAAGAGGGGGAGTAAGAGTTACCTTGTGGGTTTGGGGATTTCGGGGGTTATGAAGGATAGCTTGGATAAAGTACTTCTTGCGCCTTCAATCAACGAATCAGATTCAGAAAGTGAAGATAATGAAGATTAAGTTGATTTTTTAATAAAAATGTTGATTTTGAACAGTAATGTTGGATAAAAATGCTGGATTTTGTAAATTTTCACTTCAACCCCGACCCCGAACCCCGACATTATTTATAGCCCCGACCCCGAACAATTTGAGCAACCCCGACCCCGACTTTGTCAACCCCGAAAACCCCGACCCCCGACTTTTTCAACCCCGAAGGCTCGGGGCGCAACCCTACTTTAATGACTAAAAGAAATAAAATTAAAAAAGCATTAAATAATTTGGGAGTTAAAGTTCGAATACGTATAGGGGAGAATTTTTGTTTAAATTTTTCAAAATTATAAAAGCGAGTTGAGTTCTCTTTTAGTGATTTTATTTAATCAAATGTATATAAGAAAAAAAATTAATGAGTATATGAGAGAAAACTCAATTTTGAGGGGAAATTGTTTAGAATTAGTATCTGTCAATTGTCACTTTAGATACAATTCTTAATCCTTATTTTACGAGTTAATCTAAAATTCATTAAGGAGTTAAGTGCTAAAGTTTATTTGGGGGAACCTACAACCTTCTAAAACCGGCATTTTGTTCACCACGTTCAGATGCCGACGAAATCTCAGAAGTCCAGTGAAGCGACTGAAACAATGACTCAGCTTCACTGACTCGGTTTTCTCTCTTGCAGAATTTAAACCCTAGCTAACCTCACAAAAAATAAAAAATAATTTTTACAAAAATTTAAATAAAAATTATATAAAATTGGAGGATGTCAAGGCATGGAAAGAATTTTTATTAAACGGATGATGTGATAAATAATTGAAAAAATGGGGTGAGAGAAGAGAAGAAAAGTTGACTTTCTTCTATTAATTCTTTCTCTTCTCCTTCAATTTTACTTTTAATTTTAAAAGGTCCAAGTCCAATCTTTTTAGTTGGGTTTTGTCATTTTTTAATACATATATATTTATTTATTTAGATGTTCTTTCTCATTTTTATTTAAAAAATTCTCGACTATTCATTCATTGTCATCCTTCTCCTTTCTTCTTCTCTTTCAAGCGTTCCTGTCCACCCATTAAAAAATCAACTTGTGTTCCTTTATCCTTTTGTTTGTATTTATTTTTAGTCTTTTACTCTCCTCGATCTCTGAAAAAAAAATAAATAAAAGATATTGACTGAATTGCCCGCTATTTAGAAGAAAGAAAAGAACAGCTGTAGTGGCGGTTGTCATTAAAAAAAGGAGAGAGGAACATACCTAAAAGGCCAAAAACCAGCAATTTTTTGTTAGTACTTTTACGTTGTTTTTTGAAATTTTGGAAAATTTTGTTTTAAAATTAAAAAAATATTTTTTTAGAAAATTTATAGATTTATGCCGAGTTTTTGGTAGAAATAGTTTAAAACTGAGGGTTGCCAAAATGGATCGAGACGATAAAAATGAGGCACGAAACTGATTCGTATGGCCCGATTAATAAAAATATGTCCCTAAAATTATGGCTCGGAAAAACTTGCTTGCTTGAAGTATGACTAAAGAATTTTAAACAATAAACGTTTTATAGGATTCTCAAAATTTTCAAAATTTCGTCTGCGGCGCTAAGAAAGCTTCTGTTTTAACTCAGCTTACACTTAACGAGCTAACACACAAGGCTTTATCACACGTAGAAACGAGCCGTCCCGATAATGGGGAATTCCCGACGTTTTTTGGGGTGGGAATTCACGATTTCACGAAATCGTGAATTAAATTCATCGTGAATTCCTGGATCCCAAAATCGGTAATTTATTTGCTCTCGGGAAAATCGTGAATATCCTTTATTTACCTATCGTATCTGGCGCTAAAAATGGAAGAATCTTGCTGCTTTAACTTACGAAATCCTCAAAATTTTCGTCTGCGGCGCAAATAAGGAAGAAGTATGTGATATATCGGAGTTTTGCATTGATTAAGGTGGATTTGGAGTAATATTGTGAGGAATGAAAGCAGTTATTAGGGTGGTTAAAGGCAAGATCGATGGATATGGGCATGATATCGAGGGATAGAAGTGTAAGTGGGATATATTGGGATTAAAACCTGAGATCATTTCGGGCAAATTAAGATAATGGTTCGATCCTGGGAAATGGCCATAGCCCAGCTCTGTTCTACTACAATCCAAGCAAATAATAAGAATGTTTTAATTATTAGTCAGCTTTTTTTTTATTATCAACATATTTAAAGCTATGCAAGAGGTGTAGTGGTATGGATAACACACATCAGTCCTGTTAATTAAAGACCTATCTTTTGCACTTGCTGAAGGAATACTTAATTTGGATTAATTATCTAAAGTTTATTATTTCATAGTTCTTTTAAAAATTTTATTTGAAAATCTAAAATAAATTAAAAAAGTTACTTTTTATAATTAACAATACAAAAATGTGAAAAAAGTTACGGTAGTTTTAATTTTTAAAATAAAATCTAGTCCTCATTAAAAAATTCAAATTTGGCTCGAAAACTTTTTTCTTGTCTTTATATTTTAATGCTTTACTACATATTATTTCAAAAGTCTAATCTTTTGTTTGGTTTTGTCATTTTAAATAATAATAAACTAATCCTTATTAAACTTTTGCGTCAAAATCTCTTAGTATCGTAACATTTGTTACATTAACCGTAAATAAATTTGAATCAAGAAACAAAATTTTCCCTTCACAAAAAAAAATTTTAATCTAAAAAATAATTAATGTGCCGTCTCTAGATTGCGTAGAATTGCGTTTTTTTGCTGTTTATTGTCAGACATTTAAAAGTTTTGATTTAAAAATAAAATTTCAAGAAAATTTCAGTTCTATCCATCGCTAATCAAATAACTTTCCTAAATAATATTCAAAGTAAAATCGTTTCCTTATTAACTTTAATTGGCTCTTGTCCAGTTCATGCGTCCCATGAAGATTTATGCGTCCCAAGAGAATTTATGAGTCCCATAAAAATTTATGCGTCCCAAAAATAATTTATGCGTCCCATAAAAGTTTATGCGTCCCAAAAATAATTTATGCGTCCCATAAAAGTTTATGCGTCCCATGAAATGAATTGAAAAAATATTCAAAAATTATAAAATAAACATACTAGAATTTCACCGGAAGTTCCGGTTCCGGTTCCGGAAAGTTCCAGTGTTTTTTGGTTTCGGTGTTTTTCTGGTTTGGATCCGGCTCCGGTTAAAATCGGTTTCGCGCAAACCGGAACTTTTTTTTGGCTAAAAGTATTTGGCCAAAGTATTTGGCTAAACCGACAACACTACTTAAAATACAAATATTTTAAATTTGCTAGCAAAATTTTTTAAGTTCTGGTTACAGTTCCGTGCCGGAACTTGGAAAAGTTCCGGTTCCGGAACTCAAATTGGATCCTGTTTCGGTTCCGGTAAAATTTCGGTCCCTGTGAAATTTTAATTTATACTTATATATATTTGATTAACAAAAAAATTTTTCAATTCATTTCATGGGACGCATAAATTATTTTTGGGACGCATAAATTTTTATAGGACGCATAAATTATTTTTGGGACTCATAGATTTTTATGGGACGCATAAATTTTTATGGGACTCATAAATCTTCATGGGACGCATAAATTTTCATGGGACGCATGAACTGGACAAGAGCCTCCCATTATATATACTCTCCCATTATACAATATTTTTTAAATCTAAAAATTCTGTCAAAAATGGTAGTTACTCCATATAATTCTTCTACTGATTTGGTAAAATAAATAATTAAATATTTAATTAATTTCCTCAATTTAAAGTGGTATATGTATTTTCAAAACAAAGGAGGTTATCTTACTTTAATCGAAATGTATGGAGGCCGTTCAATTGTTGCTTTTATTGCTTTAATATTTAATCTGTCAATTGTTTATGTTACTGTAATAAAAAAGTTAGAAAGTCGAACTTTAATTTTACATACAATTTAATTTTATATAAATTTATTTTAAAGCCAAAGGTTTATGTGAAATTGAGATCAAACTCTATATAATTAAAAACTTCAAGTTAAAACTTAAAAAACTTAAAAACTTTTAAACTCAAAAACTTACTTCATATTATATTTAGTACATATAATGCAGAAATAAAAACAAAATACTAAAAACCTTAAGTCAAAAGAAGAATTGTAGTAATTGAAGACAATTTAATGGAATCAATGACAGTTAGACTTGTGTTTAGGATCTAGATAAGTCTTGAAACAAAAATCTCGAAAATTAAGGTCGAGTTTATTCGAGATGCTCGTATTTTTTCGAGATTTTATTGGATTAAAAAGGGTTGGGGTTTAAGAAGTTATAGAGGGATTGGTCATTTTGCCAAATTTCTAATTTACTCTTTAAAATAGTTTAAGATATTCTCATTTTCAATGATGAAAAGACTTTACTAAAAATTTAACAATTCGTGATATGTATTAGGCGAAATTTATATTTTTCTTTCAAAATTTTAATAAAAATTTTCGTCAAAAATATTTTTTAAAATACCTCTAAAAAGTTTACAACTATAAGTTATTCTACTTATATTAATTTATTTTTTTTTCAAAGATCACTCCATAGTTGTTGCCAAATACTTATAGCATTGGAAAGTTTCTTTGGGATATTTCTCAATTTAAATTATTTTGTCAGCTTTATTTTGTCTTTGATTGGACAGCCATTTATCAAATACGTTCCCTGTTTTTGGATACAAATTTTGTCAATTATTACAGGAAATGATGCACAGATTACAATGATTTTGATTGGATTTGATCGTTTATTTGCCGTTAAACTACCTATTTGGTATATAAATTAATATAGTATCTCCCGCCAAAGTATATCGTTTCGGCTCTTTTTACATTTTGATCAGAGTTTGAAACTTTTATCAAAACTGGTCAAATTTAAAATTCATTATTTTGGCTCAATGATAGAAAAGTTAATTGTTCAAAATTCAAATTTTGAACGAAAATATATCTTTTTCATTATTTTAAATAAAAATAAAAAAACTTTCTCATCAGCTCGTTTTTTGCTTTTTCACTTCTGATATGTATGCCTAAATTGCATCTAGCTTGAAAAAATCATTTCAATTCTTAAGTGATAAATTAACTTTAATGTATATTCAGGTATAAAAATAGGAATACGAAACTTTATGCGTTGTTAGTTGCGGCAATTCTAATCTTATATGCGAGTTATCAATTATTTCTTTATTTAAATGTTTTGGCAGACACAGATGGAGAAACGTAATTTTATTTTTTATAATTAAATTTTTAAAATATTAAATAAACTTGGAAAATACATATATCTTTTTCATCCAAAAATTAAATTCTCAATCAGAAATTCAATTTGTCTAACTTCAAAAAATTTTTAATTACTAATTCACTTAAATAATTACTCTGGGAAATTGTTTAATTGTTCAATTATTTTTAATTAATTGTTAGAGAGGGAGGGTAATTATTTGAGTACCGTATAACCTGTATTAATTACTCCCCCTCAAATAATTACCTTACTTCCATTAATTACCCCATCCAGCGATGGATTGAAACAATAATTACCCCCCCAACAATGCATTACCCCCCCCCCCAACAATTCAAACCTCGTATAATTACCCTCTCTCGATTAATTACTCCCTCCAGCGGAAGATCGAAACAATAATTACACAGGGTAGTTATTAAAGATATATAGTATGCTATACTAAATAAATTCCAAAAATTATTATTTTTAAATTTTAGCTTAGTTACTTGTTCAAGCTATGATATAGGCCGTGGCAGTTGGTCTGTTATAATGTATTTTAATGGAATTATTCTTAGTGGCATATTAATGATTACATATATTTTAATATGGTTTTTAGTGTTTTTGAGGAAAAGCTCGGGGAATGGTAGAAATTTCAAATAATTTCTAAAAAATATTCAAAAAATTTTAAAGCTGTATCTTCCTCTAATCGTCGAATTATAAAATCTTTAATAATTATTATAATTTTAAATATGATTGGTGTATTTATAAATAATGCTTTGAGACAATTTTATAATTTTGTGACTGTCGATGTTGTCACAAAAAATTTTATTACATTTATTAACTCTCATTTAAGTATTATTGCTTACAGTTCAAATGCTCCTGTACTTTATTTTTTAAGGTGAAAATTTGCTATTTAAAAATAATTTAGAAAAGAAAAACAATTGTTTTATCACGTTGATTTTTGTATTATTCGAATTAACGCAACAAGCTTTTTATTTTTTTAAACAATCTTTAATTTTAATATTTGAATTTTTGTCCCTAAAAATGAGCTTTGTCACCCTTATTGTTCTTCAATTTTCGGGGAGTATTTCTTAGTCCACATTATTTCTTATATGTATTCCTCACTATTTCCTCCTTATTTCTTAGTCCTCATGCATTTAAGCCTAGAAAGTGGTACAATTCGACTTAGCTCGAAGAGCATAAGAATTAATAATTAATTAAGTTTCATTCCAGTAGTCGTTACGAAGAGGGTGTTAAAAAATTATAAAAAAATAACAATGGTATGACAAAGATAAAAAGTAGGTACCTAGTCCGAAAAACTGAATAAATTTAAAAATTAAATGTTATAAGTAGTTTCTTGAGTTGCAAAATTGTTTTGAGTCTTTTTTTTTATCCAAGAATTATTTTAATAATTATTTTTTAAATTTTCAGTGAAAAATACCATGCAGCTTTTAATGATTGCTTTCCTTTTTTAAGAAATTTGAATATCTCATCAAGTCATTTACGTTCAAATGTAGCAAGTGTGCCCTCGGTTACATCTACTATTGCTGTTCATCCTCGTTTACCAAGAAATGTTAACAAACCCCTTACAGTAATAAATTCTTAATTTCATATATTTTCGTAACAGTAAAATTTGTCTAAAGTGAAAGATTGTGGAGAATATACTTTACTTTTATGGATAAAATTTAATTGAATTAATACATATTTATGCACCGAACAAAACTGGCCGTGACCCCTGAGGGTGCCGAATTAAAGGGGAATGTATCGAGATGACAACGATGGGGGAGTTGCAGTGATTTCCTGTTATGTCCGAGGGTTATCCGGGTTTTACAAATGTGGACGTGCACCAGAATAAAGGTTTATTGGAGTAGACTAATTCTGACAAAAATGCCTCTGACGAAACTAACCTCTGACGAGACTACCGGATACGGTTTTAAATAAATATATTTTATTAAATACATTTAATTTTAATTTATTAAAAAATTATTTTATATTTTTTTATAATATTTCATAATATATGTACATTCATTTAATTGCACTTTATTATTTTTAAATTTTAGACAGTTTGTCGGCATTTTTATTTTGTTATTTTATTTTTAGACTGTTTTTTAATTTTTTTCTTTTCTTTTTTGTATTTTTATTTATTGTGAAAAGTATTTATGTAAAAAGTAAATTAATAATTGGGTTATTTTTTTAGTATTTTCCTTATTTTATATTTATTTAAAAATTCAAATTTCACAATTTTTTATAATTTAATTATAAGTAAATACACTCTGTCTAAAAATTATAAGAGCTCCCTAGTCTGAATAAAAACATAAACAAAATTAAGATATTGTAATGTTAAATATTTTTAAGACATTCTAATTCAAAGAAATACAATCAATGATAAATAGAATATAGGTAGATAGTATACTGTCCCTGAGGGTTAAAATGATCAATCTGATCATTTTGAATCAGATCATTTGAGGATTAGTCAGAAAAAAATATTTTTTCTGATGAAATTAGTTCATTTTTGTTTGCATATCTATTGTAAATTTTAAGAAATTTTGCATATTTCAGTTCATATTTTGAGCTTTTTTGAGCATATACATATTTATATGTGCATATTTTGCGATTTAGCGTAATTATTTGTGGGGGTGTGTGTGTTAATGTTGGAACTGTGAAAAATACTTTTATTTAACAGTTGAGTAGTAATAATATTTTTTCTTAACTAAATTTCCGCCACTGTATGTACTTTATAAATTTTTTCTTTCCACTGTTCTAATCTTGAAAAATTTTCAAAGTTTTAGCCAAAAAAGTTTTGTATAAATAGTCTGTATTCTTTTTATATTTTTAAGTGTTTCTTGTTAATTATTATTACAATTGTTTGTATGAGTGTTGATTTAATAAATGTTGCCTTATCAATTCTATATTTGTCATTCTCTCTATCTTGCCTATAATTAATTAAAATTTATTAAATTCCACGTTTTATCGATAATTCTATTAAAGGGCATTTTTAAAAATTATGTGTGAGTGGAGGGGTGGTGAGGAGAGTGGAAGGGTGGAGAAGAGAGAGGGAGGAGGGAGGGGAGGGGAGGGGAGGGGAGGGGAGAGAGGAATTTTTAAGAAGTCAAATTAAATTTTTTTATTGCCTTAACATTAAAAAATTTTTTTTTATTTTAAGAATAAAAAGTTATTATATAAAAATAAATAAAATAAATTAACATATAAAGTTATCAATTGTTCTTTCTCGAATAATTACCCCTCCCCTCACCCCCAGTTTCTATTGACTATCTCTAATAATTACCGATAGTAATTATTTAAGGTAATTACCAAATATAGATATCTGTTTTGGGCTTTTCTATTGACACATTATTTTAATAAATTGATGTGAAACATGTCGGAAATGTATTAAAGAACTAAAGAATTAGCACAGGTCCAATTCTCGAAGTATAAAACCTTAACCAGGGTTCGGACAGCGAATTTTAATTTCCGACGTTTTTTATTCCGTTGTTTTAATTAAATAACATTGAATTTTATATCTTTAATATTAATCGAAAGGAAAAAAATTTAAAAAAATTTTTTAATTTAAATATTTATGTAATTAATTTTCAATTTTTAGCTGAAAATGTTTTTCATTTTCTGGCTTAATTATTTTTTAATTATTTTTTATTTTCTGCCAAATTCCAATGTTGATTGTATGTGGAGCCGTTTTAAAGGAGATAGTAGTAAAACACCTTTACTTTCTCAACAAAATTATGAAGAAGGTTCATCATCATCTTCAAGTATTCAATCCAATCAACAAATCCAACCCAAAGCAAATAATGGAAAGAAAATATTGCTGGTAACTGATGTGATTTACCCACATTACGATTTCCTCGTAAGTTAACAATAGAGACCTTAACAAAATAAGATCTCGAACAAAAATATCTGTTATTGATATCCATATTTTTCGAAATAATCTCAATTCTTATAAGTAGAGGGCGGATTCTTATTGAAATATATTTTTTTTTCCTGAATATATTATGTCGAGAAAAGCTCAAATATGCCATTAGTTTTTTGATATTATGATTTTGAACAATGATACATTTCAATATATTTCAATATTTTTCCATTTTTCCATTTATTTCAATATTTGGCACTTTTTTCAAATTTTTAGCAAAAAAGTGAAGAAATTTGGCCGCATGACAACAAAAATTCACAAAATTTTCGCCTGTGGCGCTGAAAATTAGGAATTCTGGCTTATATAGGGTAATTCTTCTGGGAGATTGTACTTGCACTTTTTGTACTAACACTTGGAGTACGTCGAGTGGATAAGCCCACAAAATTTCACATCCTCATTTCGTCAATCTCAAAAGGCCTAAGAGAGTAAAATTACCCAATTCGTCAAACTATAAAGCTAATATGCAATTTTAAAAACTTTCTAACTTTTTTTTGTTAAATTTCAACTTTTTTTGGCTTTTTGCTAGTGAATATACGAAAATTTATTTCAATATTTCATTAAATTTTGGCATTTTTTGTCAATATTTTGCCCATTTATTTCAATATTTTATGGCCATATTTTGCGATTTTATTTCAATAAAAATCCGCGCTCTACTTATAAGAATATTTTTCGAGATTTTCGAAAACAATATTCTTAATTATTTTTAAAATGTTCATTTTATGTTCCACAACGTTGCTTCTCAAAACTTTTTACTTTTGGGGCTAAAAAACAAATTTGGGACGCCAAAAATTACACTTTTCATTTGTGTCCGCACATTTAACAGTATGGATTCTTATAACTGAAGACAGTCGGATTATATCAAGGGATATGAAGGAACCAAGGGCCATTGAGATATCTGAGGATATAGCAATTAGAGGGATATTGTTTGAGGGGATTTGGGTGGATTAAGATGTTATAAAATGTCAGAATCTTAATCCTTATCTTAAAATTGATAAATTAATTATTTTAAAAACTTCGAGAATTATTTTAAAAACTTCGAGAAACTTCGAGAATTTAGTTCAATAATTAATTTTTAGTTGAACATTGCTAATGTTCTGTGTTACAACGGCAAATATGACGTGGTAAATTCAAACACTTTTTTTGAATTTTTTTCAATTTTTTTGTGAATTTTAGTATTTGCTTGTTGTTAAATTTGAAGGAAATGTTATTTCAAAGAAACCTTTAGAAGAAGTTCACTTGATAGAAGTAACTTATATAGAGGATAAGGAATATTCACAAGTGCTTAATAAAGGTGGAATTGAAATGAATTGGACGGTTGAAGATAAAAAAGATGATGATCATCTCATAAAATTGCTAGGATTTTATATGTACTTTACATATAAAGGTTAGTTAAGAAATTGATTTGAATGAGGATTTCAAGGATATCTATGGTAGTTAAAATTAATAGGTCAGAACCGGAGCTGAGTTTGGAAATAAAACGTTAAATACCCAGCATTGCCGATACCACTTGTAAGGGTATTATATAGAGGCATTCAAAAGAGATTACAAAATAAAAAATAAAAGATAACAAACCTTGAGTTTTTAAAGGTTGCTTTTTCATAATCTGTAGGGGAATCTCCTTTTTCTCGATCACTAAATATGATCAATCGGAACAGTCAATGAAACTAGCTAAATTAAAATTTTCTAATAGGGTTGGACAAAACCGTTTAATTTTGAAAAAACCGTATACCGTTTATGCCGTTTATCTGAGACCCGTATACCGTTTCGTTTATTTTTAAAAACCCGTTTAAACGACCGTTTATTTTTAAAATTTTTTAAAAACAATTCATAATTCAAAAAAATTGATGAAATATCATTAATTATGCTCATCATTCTTTATAAAAATTATAATTCAACTATAAATTCATCATACCGATGGATTTAGAGGGGATAAGGAAGGCCTGAAGAGATGTCTGGTGATTAAGAGTGATATAGTAAAGCAGCTGGGCTATAGCTATTTCTCTCCTTTAGCTAGTGCAAAAGGTTATTCGGCGGCTGGGAGCGAACCAGCATCTTCAGTAGACCGGACTGATGTGTTAGCCATTACACCACGCCGCCTACTGCTCAGCCTTAGGAAATTAATAGCTATATGCTTTACAATATCAGTGGTTTTGGATATTTGGAGGATTTGAATATATATCAGAGAATTGAGGTGGGATAACGGTAAATTATGAGTTATTAAAGGTGATCAGAGGATTAAGAGATCAGAGGATTATTATATCTAAGGATTATGGTGATGTAATGGGATTTAGAAGGATTGAGGGGATTTGAAGGGAACCTTTTAGCTAAACGGTTTTGTCCAACCCTATTTTCTAACATAGAGGCAAAATTTAATTCTTTTTTAAATTCCTCTCTTTTAAGCAATAATAGAAAATCCTAAAGTTGAAATCTATGGAATACCCCAAAAAATTTTTGATTGGCTTAAATTTATGGGGCAACAATTTGCATTGGGAATTGCCGAGTTTTCTTTATCTGGAGGAGCATTTCCTCTTTTTGAAGAAATTGGATTAAAGAAATATATAGCTGCAACTTCAACAATTCCTTTTCCTATTTATTTGCATTTTTTTGGACAGGAGCTCTATTATTTAATGCCTGGTAAGTGTTTTCTAAGGAAAAGATGTGAAGTAATTTTGAAATTAATTGAGACAATTTTCATGATTATTAGTAGGGTTGTCCGACAACCCTAGTTATTAGAGTTTCTGTGGATAGATTAAGTACACGAAGATGTTAAAGCACAGCGAGAGGTGCCCCACATATTCCAAAATATTGGTGAACCCACGGTTCCTATTTTGGGTTGTCAAACTTTGTGAAGATTCTCGAAGTTGGTTGGAACCGCGGAATATTAAACTCAACACAGGGTTGATTTAATTTATTGTTTATTTAGAGCTTAAACACCCACAAGTTTATTATACATTTTATGAACAAAATCAAGTTGAATATTTAAATTTGGCAAGGAAAAGGGCTTTAGAAAAGAATTTATTAGGAAACCATAAATTAATTAAAGTTGAAGAAATGCCAAAAATGTGGGATTTATTAAGAAAATCAAAATATTATTTAATAAATGTCCATCCACTTGGACAATTTCCCTTTCCAAATATTCCAAAAAGAATTGTTAATATTGGAGGTATTGAAGTAGAAATTGAAGGAATTTTGAATGAAATTGAGGAAGAGAAGGAATTGAAAGAAAAAAAAGAAAATAAGGGTAGTCTATCTGGCTTTATAAAAAATAAAGTAAAGGAATTTATTGAAGACCCTGTATTTGAGTGGATTAAAAAGGTAATAATTTAATAAAATTGTTGAGCTTTTGACTAGTTTATTAGTACAATAAATTTTTTTATTTTAAATTTTAATATCCAATTTTATTTTACAGACTGATTGCTTTGTTTTATTTTATATCACTAAAGGCCATTCCTTCAAAGGATTTACAGACAAATATTTTGATAAATTAGTAAACACATTTTTAAAATATGACAAATGTAAATTTGTTGTTCAACTCAAATACGGATTTGAATTTTCAAGGCTGAAAAAGGATCCTTTATTGCCATGGCGATTAGATGAACATCTTTATAAAAATATATATTTTTATATAGCAAATGGGTTAAATCTACAGAAATTATTAGGTAAAACTTCATTAAAGAATTTTCGGGCGGAAAAATAAAGATTCCAGTGAAAAAAAGAGTTGTTTACATGGAATTGAAAAAGATCTTTTATTATTTGTCGAGTAGATTGTGTAGATCAGAATTTAAACAATTTACATCGTTAACCTTACCTAACCTTACCTAGATACATATATTAAATCTTTCCTCTATGTTCCTAATCATACTCGATGTTCCTAGTCAATATTTAAATTTTTAATTTTTATGATCAGAAAAATATATACCTAATTTTCCAATTTTATCACAAATTTCAGCACAGAAAAATCTTCGCGGTTTTATCACTGCTGGTGATCAGAAATGCTTTAATCAGGTATCTAATTACTTTATTTACTGACATTATAAACACATTTATATCCTATATATATCTAATTTTGATCTCATTCCAGATTTATCATCTTTAAAATTGCCTATAGCTTCTATGTATACCTATCTGAGATTTTACAATAATTATTAAATTTTAAATTAATTAAATTTACAGGCTCTTTATGTTGGTGTTCCATTAATTTTAATTCCCTTCACTTTCAAACAAAAGTTTAATGCCAAAATTGCAGAATATATGAAAGTGGGAATTACTGTTGATCATACAAAATTTGTTGAAGAATTTCCTCTTGCTGTTAAAAAATTAATGAGGTTTGTAATCCAACGAATTTTTCCACAGCATGAACATCGTATATAATAAGTAACACCGTTGTGAATTATGACTGATTGAATGCCATGAGTTAAGGAAGGGAAATATTAGTGGAAAGGGAATAAAAATACCATTCTATATGAAAGTATTACGAACCAGGGATCATTGTACGGACTTTTTTGAATATTTAGCGAATTTTATCGTAGTAATTAAAATATTTTAGAGAAGATCAACATCCACCAAACATACTTGTTGAAAACGGAAACAAAATTAAAGAAGCAATCGAACAATTTCCTAATGGACAAATTAAAACGTTTCTTGAAATTGTTGATAAAACTATAGAAGATAAAGACAAAGAAAAGCCATTTCCTGAAATGCGTAAATTTGAAGAAGATTCTCTACTATATTTTGGACACAAGCCGTTTTCAGTTGTTTTAGAGGAATTTGTTAATTCGAAACAAAAATGAGAGAGAGGAATTTTCGAGGAGAATTTAACGATTTAATCATAAGAGGAACCCGATTTGCGCAAATTCATGGAGTTAAAAAATGTATATAAATTCAAGTGTATCTATTGTTGGATACAATACATAAGCCCTTCAACTTTTACATGTTTGTTTGTGTACGTAATAGGGCTAAATTCCCCAAAAAGTCTAGGAATTTGAGTTGTCTTTTTGGAATTTCCCAACCCAGATTACCTCTGGTATAAGAATTTTCCCCAAATCTCCCCTTAATTTTTATATAGCGCTAAAAACATTTTTTGAATTTATAATTTTTCAATGATAAAAATTTAAAATCTATAACCTATCAAATACAAGAAATGACTGTAATTCACGAAATTCCCCTTAGAAAATTTTCCTCATGGCTTTTCCTCAAAGCCATGAGGAAAACAACGATATTGTTTTCCACAAACAATATCGTTTGCATAAGTTATGAACCAAAATTGATATCGGAATCAGATTATCTAACCCTTTATTGAAACCGATGTAAAGAGAATAAAGATGCCGTTTTTCTTAATCCCAGCACCGAGTCGGTATAGAGGTCGTTTTCGCTTTTCTCATAACTTGTTATCTATGCAAATGATATTTTTATTATTTTTTTAAATCCATTATTTACATATACAAAAACACAAATTACTATTTGAATTCTAAAAATAGAAATGTACATTATTTGTGTCTAGACACAAAATTTCTAATTGTTGTTATAAAAAAGAGAAAGAAAATAGATATAAACAATAAATCAACAAATTTTTGATCGTACTCTTCTTTTTTTTTAATTTTGGAAAATTTAATTTTAAACTTGAAACTTTTTTTAAGATTTTACATTGTTAACACGAATTTTTGGTATAAATGGATTGGCATAAAAACTATTTGAAATTATTAAATTTTTGATATTTTACGAAAACTAAAATAATCTTTTTACATATAAATTCAAATTTTTTTATAAATCATAAAAAAATTTTTGTTTACAAATTCATCTATCCAGAAAATGCATTTAATAAATTTTAGTAGTTTTTAATAAGAACCAGAGGAGATTAGAATTGTCTTGGCTGACATATACATATTTCAGAAACTCCATTTGATGCTTTATTAGAATTTCTAGGATTTTCTGAATTATACATAGGATCTAACACAACGCATCGAATTAAGCTAATTATAAAGCGTGGTTACATAAAACGACTTTACAGATATCGAAAATGACCTTAATCTAATATCTTTAAAAAAAAATAAAATGGGGCATATTTCATTTTATTTAGTTATACGCGGGACGGACGGTCAGGACTTGGACGCCCGACCGTCCTCCCGGTATCTTCGGAGCGCCTGAAAGGGGGGAGGAAGGAGGAGGACAAGATGAGAAAACGTCGGGTTGGGATTGGGGTGGCGCAGAGGACTCTCCCTAATCTCAATAATTAAGGCAACAAATATTTATTAGCATCAAAATATATGAATTAAATAATCAAAATTAAACAAGGATAAAAGGCATTTAAAATAAATACAAGGCAAAATCAAAAAGGGTTGAGGGTAAAAATAATTCAACAAAAATATATTTATTTTCATCTCCATTCCAAAACAATTCCAAACAAAAGCAAAACGAAGAGTGAGCCAACATCTTCTTCCTTCTTCCAAACTAAGTAGTAGAGAGAAAGGGGTGGGGCTTGGGGGTGAAAAGTGGATAAATGATAGAGAGGAGAGAGAAGGGAAAGCCTATATGATTGAGTCGGGGATTGGGAAAGGAATGGCATTGGTGGGGGTATTCAAGTCTGGCATTGGTCCGTCCGCGTAACATCTATCGCCCCTCAATAAGCGTGACCTCACGCTTACGAATTGTTTCATTTTTGGGTGTAGGGGATTTGGGTGTTTTAGTGGTGAATTTATTTCGCCGCTAAAACGAGGGATCGGTGGGGGAGTATATTAGGAAGTCACAACTTGCGCTCTAAAGATCAAATGGTGTACTATTTATTTAGCACCGTTTGATCTCTATTGTGCCGGGTTGAAGAGAAGAGAGAAAAAAAAATTTTGAGGGGAAAAAGGAGGGGGTGGAGGTTAGAACTAGGGAAATAATTGAATTTGATAAATTTTCAAATTTAATTATTTGGGGGAGGGGGGACCTTGTACCATTCTTGCTTTACCTTACACCATTGCCAGTAATGGTTATCAAAAAATTTTATTTGTGTATTGTTATAAGATTGAGTATTTTGTGGAGCATGGGGAAATTGTGGGCGGTGTGGAAAGTTAAATTGATTGTAAGGTTGAGGGTGATAATATGAATTTGATGGGAAGTGAGAGGTGGATTGTTGATAGTGTGGGTGGTGAGTTTGAGATTGCGAAAAATCAAATTGTGGGCGAAATGAGGAAGAAGGAGAGGGAGAAAAATTTGGTATAGTATGAGTGGGATTACCAAAAAGAGGAGGGATTGGTGGTTGATTGAAAGAGAATGTTTTAGCATTCTTTAGCAATGGGGGGATTGGTTTAGAGAATTTAGAGAATTTGGAGGGTTGTGTAGTTGACTGGGGTGGTTTTGTTGTCGTGCCAGCCATGTGTGGTTTTTTTTGATGGAGGTGGTGCCGGTTGTTCATTTTGAGTTGATGAAAATGAAGTTGAGGTCTGTCTAAAAAGTAAATTGTGATTAATTACGGGGGTGTATCTGGTGGCAATATTAATAAATTTCCGCCAGGATTCACATTCATTAAGGGTGTCAAAGTCTCCAATTAGGCAGAAAGCCTGTTTGGCTCTAGAGATTGCAACGGCTACCCGGTGGGGATCATTAATAAAGGTCAGGGAATTTTTATAGTCTGTAATGTTTTCAGGGAGTTTTTTAGTGGTTACAAGGATTATTATTTGTTCCTCGCGAGCCTGGTATGCATCAACAGTAATGCATTTGGTTCTCGGCAAGTTCAAGAGTTTTAGTTCTTCAACTTGCTTTTTATACAAACATATAATCACAATTGGTAAATTGGTGGTTTCTAGGAATTTTTCGGTTATTAATTTAGCTATCTGAGTTTGTGAAGTATTGAATCGGGAGAATGAATGATTATCTCTCTCATCTTTCTCGGGTGTGTGTACTAACAGGAGGGGTATATTACTTACTGGGAAGGGGAATGTGAGTGCTTCGGCTCTTTGGTTTTCTGATACCCCGGGTTCTAGGTCTAAATCGTAAAAGGTTTCGGCTACTATATTTGTTAAAGCTGGGTGACTTCTGTATGACTTGGTGAGTTTAATGACTGGGATTGAGGGTATGGTCAGTGCATGGTTTAATATGGAGTTGAAGCCATATTTGTGTAAGTATTTTGGGATGTCCTCTTTATAAACACCCAGTTGTTTTTGATCCCCAGTGACAAAAATTTTCTCTAATTTTGTCGCATAGGTTAAGATGTGTATTATCTGACTGGTTGGGGTTTGGCCTGCTTCGTCAATGAAAAGGTGGGTCGTGTTGACAATGAGTGTCGACACGTCCTCACACATTGAGACAGTTGATAACCTAGTAGGGGGTGATATGTCGGATGTAAGTACAATAATGGCGGTTGACTTTTCATCAGCCATTTTTGGTTTACTGAATGCCTTCTCCTTATATCGGAGTGCAATTCTTCTGTCCTTAATTTTGAGGGAGTCAAGGTCAATGTCTTGGAGAGAGGTGATTAATAAATGTTCTTTAAAATCGTTAAAGAGTTCCATGTACTGTTCCTTTGCTCTCGCCGATAATAGGACCAGTGCAGTTTTGTTTAATTTTGAGAGCTCGGGACATATATATTCCACTATTTTACTCATAGTAAGGTTACTGTGAGCAATTATAGTGGGACATTTATCTATTTTCATGAGTTGAAGGGCCATTATTCCTATAATTTGTGATTTTCCGGTTCCCGGGGGAGCTAATGTAACAACTATGGACGGAGATGGGTTAAAAATGAGATCAATTGCTCTTAATTGTTCTTCATTCGGAGGGGTTTCAGAATCATAGGCAAATATGGCATGAGCGAGGTCTCGGGTGTTTTTAAGTCGAGGTCTTGAGTCAATACCTAAAATTTGTTTCAATAATGTTGCTTGTGGGGATGAATTTTCGGTGAGTCGGAGTGGTTCAAGTGCTGACCAGGAATCTGCCCTCTGGTTTATTTGATTGGGAGTGTAAGGTACTTGAAGGTGCACATAGGCGCCTTCAAGGGGTGGGATATACTCGTCTTGGTTTTCCAATTGTTTAAGGTATACTGAGATGATGAGTTGGAATGAATTGTCTATAGTTGTAATGTCTGTTATTGTTCCTTGTGCTATTGGGGTTTCAGGATTATCTTCGAGTGTGGCAATTAGGGGTGAATCTTTTTCCCAAATTTTAGTGAATGTAACTAATTCTCGCAAATTTTTGGGTGTGTGGTTAATCTGAAAAATTGGCCTATTTTTGTGTAAGGGGTGGGGGTTCAATTTGGTATAAATGAGAGTGGAGGAATGAATTTTGGTTTGAGTATAAGTTAATGTGCGAAGTGCGGCGGCTATTATTCTGTGGACATCAATTTCATTATTTTTATTTCTTTTTAATGAAAAAGGGAAAACAAACTCGGATGGGCTAGTAGCTTCAGTGGCAAAAGTAGTTGACGGGCCGGCACGTTTTTGTTGTTTTGAAAGTGAAGGGGTAACTGTAAATGATTGGGGTAATAATAAATCCTCAGATACTATTGTGCCTGGGGGTAATGTTTTGTATACAACACCTATTAAAGAACCGACTTCTAGTTTATGATCAGGGTGGAGGGGGATTAGATTGGGAACAATTGAAGAGTCAGTCTCTACTAAAGCCATTGGACAAATCAGATTCCCTGACTCAGTCAACAAATCTCTTGTACTGAGCACGAACCCTTGACCAATTTGAGATGGTATTTGGGGGCTGAGTAATTCTGGTCCTATACCTATGTTAGAGATTTTGGGAGGAAGGGCGGGTTGGTTACTTATTTCTTCAACGGTAAGAGGTCGGAAATTTTCGAAACGTATTGTGTCACCAATATCAAATTTGGTGGTAGTGTTTTGTTCTAATTCTAAAAAGTCGGGCCAAAGAAATGATTTAGTTCCCCGGGATGCTTTAGCGGCTATGATACGGGGAAAAGTTCTGGAAATAAAGTACTTATTTATTTCTAGACCAGTGGTTGGGCGTAGAGTGTAAGTTTGGGTAGGGATATTGTTTGGATCTAAATATTGGGTAGGCGGAGGGGTTGTATTTATTTCACGTCTTAGAGGGGACCAACTATCATTGAGTGGAGACCAATCACTATGGCTTCGTGTATCCGTAGTGATTTGTTGGGTGTTATTGATCAAAAAGGATTGTGGGGTTGTGTCCTCAAGGATTGGGTTATTTTGGAGTTTTAGAGAGGGGGTTGATTCTGCTGGGTGGGGTTTTGAAATTTTGTCAGTTTCAGGTTCGGGACTGCTTAAAGGTTCATAATGGGGATTGGAAATTAGTGGGGAAGTATTTAAAGTTTTAGCATTATTAGAAGAGGAAGTAAGATTTTGTTTAATAGAATTTTGAGATTTAATGGGAATTTGTTGTTGTTGATCAATTTCCATTTTTGGATTTTGTTCATCAACTTCCATTTCAATGTCATTTTGTTGTTGCTGGGAGGTGGAAAGGGCTGGAGGAGTAGTCTGTGGAGGAGTGGTAAGATTTTTTTGAATTAATTGTTTTTGTCCATTTTGTGATGGATTAGATTGATTTGGTGGCATTTCAATTCCAGAATCAATTTTTGTTGTTTTAATATTTTCTCCACTTTTTAATAAATTTTTAGCCTTAGTTTTAATAGTTACTTTTGGATTTTTCTTTACAACTTTTTTAAGAGGCATTCTAAACAAAATTTAATTAATTATATTCAAAATATTAATTAAAGAAAATTAGTATGATTAAAGATGAATAGAATGGAAATAAAGGAGGATTATTATGTGGTACTAAGTCGGTTCTTTAGTGTTGTGTGCAGCTATTTGTAAAGGTTTTTAAGGGATACTTACATTCTTTTCTAATTTCCATTAACATTTTTCCCAATATATTCAACCCCCGCCAGTTTCCTGTTTTGATGATGGTTTCTTCGCTAGCGGATGCCCCCCAAAACGCATCTGACTTTGATGCCTCCACTAAAATTTTGTCAGATGTGTCTAATAATAATTTTAATAGGGGAGGATGTTGTGTGAATTTTGCTAGTAGTGCGGTCTGCATAGTAGTGATTTTTTTTGACTGCCAAAGATTAATTTGAGCTAAAGTCGCCTTTTGCTCAATATTTTGGGCCATTGATTTTGAGGAGGAAGGTGTTGTGGAGCAAATTTTATTAATGTCGCTTAATTGGGCCCCAAGGGTTGTTGCTTTAACAAATTGGTAATAGTTCTCAGTGGAGGGGAATGATTTTCCATCTATTTTTATTTGGGCTAGGTGGAAGTTTGAAAGCTCTGAATATTTTTTAGTCGTCGAATAAAAGGGTATAATAGACATTTTTTTGATTAAATTTATCTGTAATATTTGTTGTAATTCAAAAACGTTAATATTGATTTAATTTGTTAAAAGTTTTTTTTTAGATTTTAAGAGATATTGAGTGTTAGATATGAGAGATTGGAGAGAATGATTAGTATTAACAAGGTACTATATAACCACACCAGTAATGTTTTGATGTGAGTTTACAATATTATAATTATGTCCCAAGGCTCTGATGATCCTTGAGTTATTGTTTTTGTTAGGGGTTAGTCCTATTTTGAAGTCTAAAAATTTTGGGTTCCCTAAGGTTTTGGAGTATCCCGAGTATAACTTTTGTAGAGATTTTTCTGCTTTTTCAAATGAGCTATCGCGCGTCGCTGGGTGTTGCGTCTTTCAATAGCTGATGGCTTTTAAAAAAATGTGTCCTGCGGAAATGTAAGTGTGGAGAGAGGTAAGGATATTTTGACTATTTTCTTAAGTTATAAGGGTTTATATTGCGGATTGTTATATTACGAGGGCGGGGGTGAGGCTGGCTTTCCCTATAGTTTGTTTGTGTTTATTGTCGCTTGCTTCTAAGATTGTATTGGTGAGTGTTTCTTATCTCAGTGCCCAGGTTTATTCCTGAGGGGTTTTGTGGGTCTTGGGATTTGTTCATGTTTTGGTTACTATTTTCAGGGTGATCATGATTGTATCCTATGACTTCATTTAGTTCTACCGCCTGAGATTGTTTTAAAGCTTCTGACTCTTCTGATGGGATTTCTGGGGCAGTTAGTGCAGGTGTTGTTATCTCGGGTCCTATAAATTTTTTAATTTGGTTTAGGTGCACTCTTTGGGGTTTTGATTGGGGGGAAGTGCAACTTATAATGGTTGCGTGTATATCGTCTGCGTCTATTACCCGAAACAATCCTTTCCAGGGGAGATGGAATTTTTGGGATGTTCCTGGTTTTCCTGTGTAGTTTCTGAGAAGGACACGATCTCCAATCGCAATGATTTGAGACCGGGAGTGTTTATCATACTGGGTTTTGGATTTGTCTTGAGCTTGCTTGGTGGCTTCTGCCGCCGAGATCCAAGCTTTTCTGAGGGAGAGTACAAGTCGGGTCTTAAAGTCTGGAGGTCAGTGTGTTGGGGAAGTGTGGAGATAGTGGTGTCCATAATTTGGTCAATTGAGAATATAGGGTCGCGTCCGAAGACAAGAAAGAACGGCGTTTCTTTAGTGGTTTCATGGACAGAGGTGTTATAGCAAAATGTGGCCGCGTCGAGGAACTCATCAAAATTTGGTTCCTTTGGGTTTATATATTTCGCTAATATATTGTGAAATGTCCTGAATGATCTTTCAGTGACACTGTTTCCTTGGGAGTGGTAAGGTGTGGAGTAAGTCTTGTTAATATAGAGAAGGGAGCAGAAGGATTTGAAAAACTCAGATGTGAAGGTTGTCGCGTTATCAGTCAATATCTCGGTACAACCTCCAAATTTGAGATACACATTTTTAAAGAGCGCATAAGCTATTGTTTGGGACTTGGTATTGGGTACTGGGATTGCAATAACATATTTGGTGAACCAACAAATAATATTAAGAATATGTCGGTTCCCCATTTCAGTGAGAGGGAGAGGTCCGGCTATATCTAATCCTATCCGGGCAAATAAGGTATTGGCGGGAACAGATCTCATTTCTGCTTTGTAAAGCGGAAGTGGGTTATGTCGAAGTTGACATATCAGACATTGTTTTGTCCAGATTAGTATGTCGGAATACATCTTGGGCCAATAATAGCGTCGCGAGCATTTATGAATCGTTTTCCTTAGATTCATATGACCTCCCCCGAGGATTGAGATGTGAAAGGAGTCAAAAATTAGTGAGCGGAGAGAGGCTGGTACATAAATCCTGGGTAATGATTCAGGGGGGTGAAAATAAAGAATGTCAGACGAGATTACAAGATTTTGTGTTTTTGCTACAAAATCTTTCTGTGCTTCTTCGTCAAGGTCTGGTAAGGTTCCGTCAGTAAGGAATTTAATTATGGGAGAAGTTTCTGGGTCGTTCATTTGCTCTAGAACGAGATCGACCGTTTGAGGTCCATCTCTTGTTCTGATCGTTAGTGAATTAATTATTGGGTCTAGGACAATTCTGTCACAAATATTTAGTGATAGGCAGACAGGAAATTCAATTATATCTTCAAGTTCTGGGGTATTTGTGAGAGGATTAGATTCATGCGAACGAGAGAGGGCGTCCGCAAGTGTGTTTTTCTTGCCTTCTATGTGTACTATCTTTATATTATAATTTTGGATTTCAATTAGCCATCTTGCTAATTGTGGGTGCTGTTGGGATTTTGATTGAAGGTAGATGAGGGGGCGATGGTCTGAATGTAATTCGACCTCAGACAGGTAAATATATGGGCGAAAGGTTCGGAGGGCGTATATTATGGCTCCAAGTTCGATCTGAACTGGAGGCCATTTTCTCTCATTCTGTGATAAACTACGGGAGGCGTAAGCAATTGCATGAAATTTGTCGTTGCGTTTTTGCATTAATGCTGCGCCATGACCTACGGTAGAGGCGTCTGTAAAAATGTGGAATGGCATTTTGTAATCTGGGAAGGTAAGTATTGGTTCCTTGTCAAGAAGTTCTTTTATTTTTTGAAAAGCTTGTTCCTGTTTCGGTCCCCATTCGAAAATTTTATTCTTCTTATTTAGACTGGTTAAAGGTTCGACAATTGTTGCGAATCCTAGTATGTGTTTTCTATAGAAACTTGCCATTCCAACAATTCTACGGACTTGCTTAAGGGTTTTAGGTGCGGGAATATTTTTAATTACTTCGATACGCGACAGGGAGGGTATGAATCCGTTTCCAGAGACAATGTATCCCAAGAATTCCATTGAGTTGGTTGCAAATTTGCATTTTTTCGGGGAGAGTTTTAGATTGAATAATCGAAAGCGTTCGAAAACGCTTCGTAGTGTTTCTAAATGAGCGGAGAATTCAGGCGATTTAGTGTATATTAAGATGTCGTCAACGTAGGTGAGTACGTTCTCGACACCGGAAAGTACATGGGACATTGTTCGACTAAAAGCTGCGGTGGCATTGCGAAGTCCAAACGGAAGATGGGTCATTTGGAAGACACCTTCTTCTGTGATTAGACCGCATTTTCGCGATGCTTCTTCGGTTAAGGGAATCTGAAGGTAGCCTGAGGATAAATCTAGTGAGCTGTAGTAGTGACAGTTGCCTATTTTTTCCATAATAGTCTCAAGTCGGGGCAGGGGGAAGTGGTCTGGTACAGTTATTTCGTTTAGTTTTCGAAAATCGATGCAGGGTCTTAATCCTCCATCTTTCTTCTGAACTAGGACCAGATTGGATACCCATGGCGTGTCTGACTGGATCATTACTCCAGATTTTAATAGTTGGTCGATGTGCTTTTTGAGCTCATCGCGGTACTTGAAGGGGGTTCTGTGAGGTTTTGAGGTGATTGGTTCTTGGGTTGTTGTGACGATATTGTGGGAACCGGCTTTGCATGAACCCAAATCATATTGAGATTTACTAAATATGTCGGAGAATTCTTCACAAAGTGATTTGAGGGTTTCCAGGTCATTCCCTTTTACAAAAGATTTAGAAAAGTCGATTATGAATGTTGGGTCTTTTTCTATAAGGGATGCTTGGTCTGTAAGTTCTACGGATCTAATTGAATTGTAATTAATTTCACTAAAAAGTTGGAGATTTGGGTCAAAATTTATTTCGGTTGCGTATGCTATGGTCATGTTTTGGTAAATATTTTTAGGCTCCTGGGTGGGGTTAATTAAAGGAACTATTGCTATATTATTTTTTGGTTGGATCAGTGTGGGGATTAAACAAAAGTCTTGCTCAGCAAGTCTCTTGTCTAGTGTGTCAATTGATAAGAGTTGAGGATTAATGTTTGAGTCAATCTTTATTGGAACTAAAGATTGACTCTCGGGTGGAATAGTTATTGACTTGAAGGCTCGAATCCCTATGGATGATCGTATTTTAGGAGTAACGCCCATTGGTGTGACATTGTTACCAATGGTTAGTGTGTTCTCATTGTGATTAAATGTTAAGGGTGGGAGTTTGGCAAATGTATCGCATCCTAAGATTATATCATAATCTTTGGAATTGTGAAAATGTTTGTCATCTACGAATTTAACTTCAAGGGGTATTAGATATCCAGCAACGCAGATTTCTGTGTTACTTGAGGCAATTATTGGCATATGATGACCAGAGGCGCTTACGGCTCCTAGTCTTTCATATTTTATGGGGCTTCCTAATTTTTCTGCAATACTTAGAGGGGCTGCTGTGAAGGTTGCGCCAGTGTCCGCTAAACAGCGAAACTGGGAATTGTTTATATATGCGGTGATTGTTGAGTTATGAAGGTTGTTCTGGATAGTAAGTAAATAAGGACTAGTGGTATGTGGGTTAATTAGGGATGTACACTCCTCTCCTACGTGGAAAAAGGAGTGCGTGAAGTCGATATGGATTGGGGGAAGGAGAGAAAAGAGATTGCACCCAAGTATAGCTTGAAAGGTCCCTTCACCTATGAATTTGTCATCTGGTACTAAATAAAGGTCTAGTTCCCTTGAAAAGTTGCAAATTATAATTTCAACTTTAGTTTTCCCTATTATTGGAACATTGTGACCTGATGGGGTTGTGACAATAATTTCTCCTTCAGTTATGGGGCATCCCAGAAAGGTTATAAGCTCTATTGGTGCTAATGAGACCGTGGATCCCGTGTCAATAAGGCAGTCTACATTCATGGAGTCAAAGGTTACATTGATTACAGGTAGGTAGTTATAAATAAATGTTGGTCCGTCTAAAGTCGGATCAATTTTGTTTAGAAATTCAATAAGTACACTTGAGGAGTGGGATCGTTTCTTATAGTTGGATTTTGAGAGGCAGGCCTTGTTTGTATTTGATTCTTGTTCGGGAGGAAAAACTATGGGAAATTTTGTAACTGATGGAGGCCATTTGCTTGGCTGTCCTTCAAGTGGACGGCCAAGTTCTAGTAAAATTTGAGAGGGGTGGTTTCTAAAGAGTGCCTGATGCTTTTTGGTAGCGTCAGGTTTTTTAACTTCAGGGTCTTGTAGTGTCTTAGCGGTATTTTTCTTCGGGGTTAGCTTATTTTCTATGGCCCGGATTATAGTAAAATTTTTAAAATAATTTTCTATAAGCACAGCTGAGATTCTGATAAGGATGTCTATAAAGGCGATTATGCAAACTATGAAGCAGAAAGTGTTTTGGATTTGCGACCAATCTCCTACTGTTTCATTTATTATCTCTCTTCGCACTTCTTCCCAGTCAGTCGACATTGTTGATTTAACAGCCGAATTCTGCTGTTCAATTCTGAAAGTTATTTGACTGACTTGAGCCATGCTAGAGAGATAAGAATGGGTGATAATGTCAGTGAGGTTTACTAAAACTAGATGGTGAAAGGTGTGTGGAAGGATTTTTGGCGCGTCTATTTCGTGAAAGGATTTGCTATTAAGGACTTGGGTATATAAAATAATTTCTTCGCCTGTTATTTGGTCTATTTCTTTGAATGTACCATTAATCTGTATCGGTATTTTCCTATATTGAGAACATGGGGCTTTACGTGCTTTTGCCGAGATAACTAGAGATGAAGGGTCAAGAAACGCAAGCTCGTCTTTCCCTTGTGTTTTAATTTTTATTGGAAGGAGGTCAAAACATGTGTCTAGGTTTGTTGGGGAGAAATTGTATTGGGTGGTAGTGAGCGGAACACACGGCCATATTTTGAGCGTGGTGCCCGAAATATGTCGTGCGATTATATTGGGGTTACGTAAGATTGCACGGACTAGAATTGAAGGGTTAGAAAGTAATGCAGTTGTGATCCATTTCCGAGTTTCTTCGGCGAACTCACAAAGCTGATGGAGCGAATGAGAAAACTGAAAGACAAGTGATTCTTTCAGCTCATGGTCAAGGTAAGTGAGTTGTCCTTCTAATTGACTATCGGTAATAAGGCTTTCATGGTCCCAGTCCTTTTCCCAAGATATGTCTCTTTTGGTTCGGGTTTTAGAATTGATTGGTTCGTAAGCAAAGCCCTGCTCTGTTATTAGCAGGGTTCTGTTACAGTCTATGATTTTTGATACGTTACTCGCTAGGGAGAGGCCGATGTCAATGTTATCCCCCAGCCAAATATCGGTCATAAAGTGTCCAGTAAATTCCCCAATTAAAATATATCGACATTGTTTATTAGGGGTAGGTTCCCATATTAGAGTGGTGTTGTCTGTAAGTATGCAGCTCCCATTTAAATAATTACAATGATTCATGGGGCCTAATGGAGATTGTATCTGAATGGAATCATGTGGGACAGAAATTTCTGTTTTAAATAGATAACAGTTAAGGGAGTGATGCGAACGCCAGGACCATCCGAATATTGGGAGCCTTTTCTCGTAAAATATGCGGTTATCAGTGTGCCATAATCCAGCCTCTTCCTTTAGAGTACCGAATTCGCAGCTTTTTCGCATAATCATTTCTTGGCAGGTTGTAGGAGGAACAAGGAGATTAGCTGGTTGTATATTTCTTTTTATAAGATCGTTAGTTGGGTTAGTGTATTCGTCTTCCCCTTTCTTAATGATTCTACATGCCCATGCTTTATTGGATTGCTGGAAGGCGTTAAGGCGGTAAAGTCTAATATTCTGTGAAACAGGGATTCCTGACCGATTTGGCTTGAGACGTGGGCAGGGCGCAAAGTTCGGTAATGTCCAATATTCCCCTTGCTGTTCAGTTTGGCATACCATTGGATTTTGAGGATTGTATGAGGTGAGTTTATTGGTGTTGGGGAAAGCGAGAAGTCCGGGTACAATCATTAGCAAACATAGAATGTGTGTCATGCGAGTAATAAACGGGGCAATAGAAAAGCTTGGTTTACCGGTTGATTGGTGCTCCCAATTTTCAAGTTTTGTTGGGCGCAGTGGTTCAATGTCGGGGGTTTCATTAATCTTTACTTTATTTTTGGAATCTTCGGGAGGGGAGAGTGTTAATGATTTTAGATTATGTGGGTCAGGGTCATCTGTATTCCAAGTATATCCTTGGTTGTTTCTTTCATGAATGTCTATGAAATTTAGACGTTCAGTAGTGTTTCTTATATTAGGGTTGTTTCTATTTTGCCCAGAGTTGTAAGGTAAATTATTCCTTAAAGGTTGATAATTTGGGTTGAAGGAGCGGTTTCGGTTAGGGTACGGTCCATAAAGTCGTGCCCTGGTGTAACAATCGGCGATTACATGCCCCATTTTGTGGCAATAATTGCAAGTCTTAAATGCATTTGGGTTAGTTGGTCCGCTATTTTGGGATTGATTGAAGTTGCGCGAGTACTGGGGTCTGACCTGAAAGTTTTGTGGTTCATTTCCTCTAAAATTTCTTTGGGGTGGATTTTGGTTCCAATAAGTATTTCTGGGTCGTTGGTTATAGTTTGTGCCTGGGGTGTTGGTAAAATTACTATTTGGATTGTTCTGCCAAGTAGTAAAATTGCCGATAGGAAATCGAGGTGGGTTTTGTGTATTTGCATGAGATATGACATTAAGCCATTCCTCATGGTCGTGTTTTCGCTTTCGTGTTTGGATTAGGTTTTCTACTTCTAATGCCTTAATCCTAACTTCTTCGAATGATTGCTGGGGGGTAATTCCTACTCTAACATAGAATGCGATTTCTTCCTTAATTTTGTCGAGAAATGCAGCCTTTAGAATGTCTTTTCTTGATTGAGGGGTTTGTTCGGGATATGCTGCAAAAACAAGAGGGATGAGTCTATCGACAAACCGATCAAGTGACTCATCTTCCTTTTGTCGGCAGAGGGAGAGAGATTGCTTTGCAAGTTGAGCTCTAATTGGGGTGTCAAGGGAACGTTTGAGTGAATCTAATGCCTTGGCCAGGGTATTTTTGTCTTCGGGAGGGAGTTCTTCTAGGACCTGCCGGGGTATTCCGTCTAAAAACATTTTAAGACGACCAATTTTTGAGGGTTCATCTAACTTCTGTGCAGTTCCTTCCATATAATCGAGAAATTTCTGGGCCCACGAAGAAAAGGTGCCAGAGGATTCGCCTGAGTAAATTGGAACGGGGCCATGGGAGTTGAGGGGATAATCAAATGTAAGGCCGGCGATGCGTCCGATTGTGTCTTCGTCATCGTCGGATAGATTGGTTTCGGAGTTTGGGAGTTGGATGGGGGCGGTATTAGTTTGCTGCTGGGAATTCCCTGCGGCATTTGCTGGTGTCAGACTAATTAAATTTTCGGTTGGGACTGTTGTTTTTGGCTGTGGGGTTTGGGTTTCGGGTAAGAGTGTGTCTATTCTTTTGGCTAAAGTAAGAAGTCCCGTGTTTAGATCCCCGGAAATTGTGTTTATTGCTTGATTCGTGGAGTTTACCCGTCGGTTAACTGCACGAAATGAACGATTCACAGACTCTTCTAGGGAGGCAGTATTGGCTAGAAGACTATCTAAATCCTGAAATTTCGGGTTCCCTGTACGCCCGGAAAAGAGCCTACGGTCAATTGCAGTAATCTTTTCGGTCCCTACTGGTGTATCTTCGTCTTCAGTCGTGCCTGGTATATCTTTGTCTCTAGTCATTACTGGTGTGCGTTTTTTTGAATGAAGAGGGAAGTGATTTAAATAAATTGAAATTTTAAAATAATTAGGGACGAGAAATGACGGGGAAAATAATTAAAAATGAAATTAAAAATTAAAAAATAAAAATAAAAATGATCAATTAATATTAATTTAAATTAATACTAACGATGTGTTTTAATTAAATTATTTTAACAAAAAGGAAAATTTATATTTGTAGTTGATTATAAGCAGAATGATTTTGAAAAGAAAAAAAAAATTTTTTTTTGAATTGAAATTAAAAGGTGATGGATACTGATTTTCCTTCCTATTATATATGGCTAATTTCTATCAAAGGGGCGTTATAGCTTAAAGGTGTGTTTGGGAAAGCTGATATATTCTTTCTATTGTAATTACTGGGAAATATTTTTGTAAAAAAGGATAGAAGGAAAAGGATTGTTTTTAATGCTTTTACTGTTTTAAAGATGGCGCTTTCTCAGGGAAGTGTAATAATTGTTAGCTATCTAAAGGAATTTGTCTTAAAGTTGTTTATTTCAATCGCGCCGATAAAGATGATTTTACAGAGATAGGGATGTTTCCCAGACTTGGACAAACTGGGACAAAATTTTATTTTTCTTTTTTCTTGTAAAGGATTGGAATGCACGCGGACTTTGTTTTTTTTTGTATACAGTATCCTATCTCTTCTCAGGGAAAAATAAAGGTGGATGTTTTTTAGGGAAAATATTAAAAATACTGTATTGAAAAAAATTTTGGGATAAGTGAAAACAAAAATTTACATTAATTTTTAAATTTAAACAATATATTTTTTTTAATTTTAAAATTTACAATATTTTTAAATTTACAATTGTTTGTTTTGGATGTTTCCGAAACAAACAATTTTTAGTTGATGATTATGAACTTGATCCATTGATTTCTCCTATTGGGTGATTTGGGATTCTTAATCTTTAGTTTTAACATCCGATTGTTAAGACTAGAAAATAAAGTAGGAGGATTTCTGAAACTAAACAAGAAAATTTCCTTTTTATTTGACTGGACTGGGAAACTTGGAAAATTTGTCTTAAAATTTCATTCTGGTCTTAATAAAAAGACCGGTATGAATTAGGGATGGAGAATTTTCAATTTTAAAAAGCGGAAGGCGGAAGCGGAAGAAAGCTGAATAAAATTAAAAACGGAAGAAGGCGGAGCGGAAGACCAACAAAGGCGGAATTCTGCAGAAGGCGGAAGCGGATCCATCCCTAGTATGAATTCCTAGAATTATTTAAAACTGAATTCCTAGGATTATTTAAAAATGATATATTTAAAAATAATTTATTTAAAACCTTGATTTTTCCTAATGGGGGTTTGGTATTTTTTGACATTCTAGTCTTGAAACAAACAGATAAGGCTAGAAAGTTAAAAGAGGGGGGAAAAGATAAATTTATGTAATTTTAAAATTAATAAATTCATAGTTTATAAAATATATGTACGGACAAAAATAAAAAATGTGTAAGGATGGAGATGAAGTGGTAAGAAATAAGGAGAAAATGTTGTTGAGAAAGTGGCCGTAAAAATTATAATGGGGAAAGTAAAGCGAAGCTAAATGGGCAAAAAGGGTGGGTCAAAGTTTTTCTTCTTTGTCTGTTTGGCTGTGCGCATTTTTTATTCGACTGCTGCAGGAATGGGACAAACGAAGAGGACAATGAAAATATGTGTTTTTGAATGGGTTGGGGGGGGGGGGGGGGGAAATGCTAAACTACACATCTGTGTTTTATAACGCCGGTGTTGTAGATAGCTTGGCTTGGGGTGGTGTCTGGGTCAATTTGAAGGGAATTTATTGTTAAAAAAATGTGCCTATATTTATATTGGAAAAAAAAATTTTCCATCCTGATAGGATGAATCAGTGTTTATTTTTTTTTTAAAAATGGGAGGGAGAGAGGGATAAGGGATTAAAAAAATTTTTGGTCGAGAGGGAAGGGAACCATCCGGTGTGCTACCAGTTATACCCGGGACGGACGGTCAGGACTTGGACGCCCGACCGTCCTCCCGGTATCTTCGGAGCGCCTGAAAGGGGGGAGGAAGGAGGAGGACAAGATGAGAAAACGTCGGGTTGGGATTGGGGTGGCGCAGAGGACTCTCCCTAATCTCAATAATTAAGGCAACAAATATTTATTAGCATCAAAATATATGAATTAAATAATCAAAATTAAACAAGGATAAAAGGCATTTAAAATAAATACAAGGCAAAATCAAAAAGGGTTGAGGGTAAAAATAATTCAACAAAAATATATTTATTTTCATCTCCATTCCAAAACAATTCCAAACAAAAGCAAAACGAAGAGTGAGCCAACATCTTCTTCCTTCTTCCAAACTAAGTAGTAGAGAGAAAGGGGTGGGGCTTGGGGGTGAAAAGTGGATAAATGATAGAGAGGAGAGAGAAGGGAAAGCCTATATGATTGAGTCGGGGATTGGGAAAGGAATGGCATTGGTGGGGGTATTCAAGTCTGGCATTGGTCCGTCCGCGTAACAATTTGTAAAGTTGATTGAATTTTTTTCAGTTTTAAAATCCGTAAGACTATTTTGCGTTAAAAACCTGTCTATCCGACCCAAAACTCAAATTTTAACGAACCCAACCCGACCTTGAACTCCAATTCTCCAGAATTATTTACTGGTAGCTTCATCGCTTTAAGTATCTTTCCTTGTTCATTCACTAAAATTATGCACTCAGTCTGTAAAATATTATTTAATTTATCAAATAAAATTTTAGTTAGCTATTTAATTTTAAATTCCTCAGTCGGTCAGTTGAATAATGAAATAAAAATTTTAGTATTTTCTTAAAAATGATATTAATATGTAGATTTTGCAGAGATTTTTTGGACTTTTGAACTTGTATTACTAGTTGTCCCTATGCAACATTAAAAACCCATGGACAGTTAGTCTTGACAATCACGTTACTACATATTTAAAATTTGTCAGTGATTTTCTAATAGCGCCAGATATTAAAAATCCTAAAAATGCCGAATTGAGAGGATACTATGTAGTCTTTGAAATAAAATTTATATAGGAGAGGGGTTTCTTTTAATAAGTTTCCTGAAATTGCGTTTTAAATAAATATACATTTTGATAAATGCATTTATCTAGTAACTAAATTTAATTTTTAAATATTTTAATAATTTATTGAAAAAATTATTTCATAATATTTTAATTACATAATAAAAATACATTTATTTAATTGCACTTTTACTGTCGGTTTTTTATTTGATAATTTATTTTTAGACTGTTTTTAAATTTTTTGCACTTTTCTTTTTTGTATTTTGATTTATTGAGTGCTTATGAAAGTGCTTAAATAAAAAATAATTTAAATAAATTATTTATTCACTTATATGGCTTATTTTGGTTTAATTAAGAGTTGCTTTCTTTAATCTCAATTTAATTAAAATTCCAAATCTTAAATTTTTTTGTAATTTATTAAATTTTCTTCTAATATTAATGATTAAATTAAATAGTTAATTAAATATAATTAATATTAAATGTTTTATTTCAATAGAAGTTGTCGAGAAAAATTTTAATTTAGTTAATTAATTAACATCTGAAGAAAATTTCTGTGAAAATTAATCTGCTAAATTTTCTAAATTTAAATTATTATTTTTTGATTTATCTCCTTTTCCCGTGTTAGGTATCTTGAAAAATTTTGAAAGTTTTGATATTTTTTCCAAAAAAAGTATTGTTATTGTTGTTAAACGAAAGTGAAAAAATGGGGAGAATACAAGTAGACTTATTTTAATTTAAATATTTAATTAATTTTCAATTTTTAGCTGAAAATGTTTTCCATTTTCTGGCTTAATTATTTTTTAATTCTTTTTTATTTTCTGTCCAATGTTGATTGCATGTGGAACTTTCATAAAGGAGATAGTAGTGAAACCCCTCTACTTTCTCAACATAATTATGATGAAGCTTCATCATCTTCGAGTATTCAATCCAATCAACAAATCCCACCCAAGACAAATAACGGAAAGAAAATATTGCTAATAACTGATGCATTTTATCAATATTACAATTATTTTGTAAGTTAAAAGTCAAAAGAATATTTATCTTAACCAAAATTTTTAGTCAAATCTGGCTAATGTTTTATGTTACAACGGCAAATATGATGTGGTAAATTAAAAATATTTTTTATAATAAAAGTATTTCCTGACATTTAGCCAAATCCTGTATTAGACTAGATTCGCGATGGATTAATGAATTTTACTTCGCCGAACCCCTAGTTTTCTACTTGAAGAAAAATTAGGAGAGGATTAATTATCTGTAGATAATTCGGGGAAAATTACTTAAACAAACATCTCTCGCACCTCCTTATTTCAGACATTTTAATTTTTAAAATTTTAGTATTTGATTGTTGTTAACTTCAAAGGAAGGGCCATTTTGAAGAAACCTTTAAAAGATGTTCGATTTATAGAAGTACCTTATATAGGAGATGGAGAGTATTCACAAGGGTTTACTGCCAAAAAATCTGAAACTAATTGGACAGTTGAAGATAAAAAAGATGATCATCATGCTTTAAAATTGCTAGGGTTTTATATGTATGGCATATATAAAGGTTAGCTAATAAGTTAATTTAGAGATGATTTATTACTTGAGAGTGTCTTTTTGTGAGAGTGACATTAGAAAATCAAAAACACAATCCGTTCCCAAGTTATAAATCTTCAACAAAAAAAGAGGTGCAAGTTTGAATCAAAAATTTTAATACACGCGTTCGACCCTGAATCAAAGCAGAAGGGTGGAATCTTTTGTACATCTATTAAAATTTATTCCCTATTTAGTTCTCTATTTTATCATATTTATTTTAAATCCGTAGAATATTTTTGATCGAAGTTATGTAAATAAATACTTCACTCCGAACTTTCTTGTCACACTGTATGTATAAAAGGTAAGGAATTGAAACCTCAATAAACGGAACAGTAATCGGAACAGACTGAATTTACCAATATTCTGGAATTGAAAGACCAAGAATTTCTAACCATACCCTTATTTGATAGAGATTGGAGAGTCTTTAAAATTCCTCTCTTTTAAGCAATAATAGAAAATCCTAAAGTCGAAATCTATGGAATAAAGCAAAGAATTTTTGATTGGCTTAAAAATATGGGAGAAACAAAAAAGTTTGCATTGGGAATTGCCGAGTTTTCTTATTCAGCAGGGGCATTCCCTCTTTTTGAAGAAATTGGATTAAATAAATATATAGCTGCAAGTTCAAAAATTGCTCTTCCCATCCATTTGCATTTTCTTGGACAGGAACGCAATTATTTAATGCCTGGTTAGCATTTTTATTGTTAATTAAGATATTGAAAACAGTATAACGACACCAGTAGTTTATCGGATTACAAAAACTTTTCTTTGGCTTTTCCAACTTTTGCGGTTCCTGGGGCTGTAACCGCAGAGTATTGAACTAAGCAGTTCATTTTTAAATTTAAAATAGGTTTTTGAAACAATTTAAGTGCCACAAATTTAAAGCTGATTAAGCGATTTGTGTAGTTTGTTTTTTTATTTTCTTTGAAATAATTTACTCACTTTCAGAATTAATGAATCCAGAAGTTTATTATATGTTTTATGAACAAAATCAAGAAAAATATTTAAATTTGGCAAGGAAAAGGGCTTTAGAAAAGAATTTATTAGGAAACCATAAATTAATTAAAGTTGAAGAAATGCCAAAAATGTGGGATTTATTAAGAAAATCAAAATATTATTTAATAAATGTCCATCCACTTGGACAATTTCCCTTTCCAAATATTCCAAAAAGAATTGTTAATATTGGAGGGATTGAAGTAGAAATTGAAGGAATTTTGAATGAAATTGAGGAAGAAAAGAGATTGAAAGAAGAACAGAAAAATAAGGGTAGTATAACTGGCTTTTTAAAGAATAAAGTAAAGGAATTTGTCTTTGAAGACCCTGTATATGAGTGGATTAAAAAGGTAATTAATAATTTTGTTATGTCCAGAGTTTGCCCAAAATTTTCAAATGTCAGCGAACTCAAGAACAATACTTTATATCAAAAGTAGAAAATTACAATGTAGGCGAAAGTGGATTGAGACTAAGGAGATAAATGAGTATAGCCAAGCAGGCTATACTCATTTTTATCTTTTTTTTTTAAATTTTAATTTCTAATTTTTTTACAGACGGATTGCTTTGTTTTATTTTATATGGGTGAAATCGTTACCTTTAAAGGATTTTCAAAGGAATATTTTATTAAATTAATAGAAACATTTATAAAATATGATAAATGTAAATTTGTTGTTCAAATTAAAGAAGGGCTTCATGTATTAGAAATTCTACAAAAGGATCCTTTAATAGCATTGCGATTAGATTCAAATGTTCATAAAAATATATATTTTTACATAAAGGGGATAAATCTACAAAAATTCTTAGGTAAATTTTCGGTAAAGAATATTTTCTTTCTTCCTAAAAGAAAAAAAGATAGTAAAATTGAACCAGTCTCCTTTTATGCACTTTGTCTAATTAGTAAAACAGAACTAAGAAAGTCTTAGATTTCTTAACTTTCTTAGCATCTCGTTTCAATATTATAATATTTAAGTTTCATTAATGCCGATTTAAATTTTTTATAGTTTAAGAAAATATATAATTTCTATATAAACTATTTATTTTACAATGTAGGCGAAGGTGGTACTTCCAAAATAAGTACCCTGTTTTAGTTAATTTTTAGAAATTAGCAAAAATTTAAATTTCAGCACAGAAAAATCTTCGTGGGTTTATCACTGCCGGTGATCAGAGGTGCTTTAATCAGGTATCTAATTACACTCTAATATGAGTATGGCCGGATAACTCGCAGAAAGACATTCTGTTCTGCAAATGTGTTTGTAGGGTACAACCCAAGGCGCGCGGCTAAGAAAGCGCAAAGCCATAACTTGCTTCAAAATTTCCAAATCTTTCAAAATTTAGTATTAAACGATTCCTCTCATCGAGCTAAAGAGAATGGTACCAAAAATATTAAGCTCCAGAAATTTTCCAAGTAGTTAAGGCTTTGCGCCTACCTGGCCGCGCGCCTACTTGGACTTATTTATCTTTAATTTGTTTTATATCCGATATATTTATTTGATAACCGGATAATTTTGTGGAGCTGCGATGTGTTTAAGAAGTAACCACACGGATTAACAATCAATTTATTATTAACTTTAGTGGTAAATATCGGGTTGGTACCTTACATTTCCGCGAAGAAATATTTAAATAAATATTAATTTCAATTTTATATAATGAAATATAAATAATTTATAAATAATTTTAAATAAAATTTAATAAATTAATTTTACAGGCTCTTTATCGTGGAGTTCCATTAATTTTAATTCCCTTCACTTTTGAACACAAGTTTAATGCCAAAATTGTTAAATACATGAAAGTGGGGACTGTTGTTGATCATACAAAATTTGTTGAAAAATTTCCTCTTGCTGTTGATGAATTGATCGGGTAAGTGAGTAATTTATGAATTCTGTTTCGACGGAAGAAAATCATAAATTTAGTTCAACCTAATTTATTAAAATATTTTTTTGGAAATAAATAATATTAATTATTTTTTAGTGAAAATCAAGAGTCTTCTAATCCAAACACTTTTACTCAAAATGCCAACAAAATAAAAGAAGTAATCCACCAATTTCCTAATGGACAAATTAAAACGTTTCTTGAAACTGTTGAGAAAGCTATAGAAGAAAAAGACGAAAAAGAGCCATTCCCTGAAATGCCTACTAAATTTGAAGAAATTGGACATGTCGGAGGATTTAAGCCGTTTTCGGTTGTTTTAGAGGAGTTTATTAATTCGAAACAAAATTGAGAGAAAGAGAGAGATTTTGATGAAGAAAAGTAAAAAAAAATTCGAGAGATTTTATTATAATCGGGACTCGGTTTTACGTACACGCATGGGATTGAAAAATTCATATATATATTTGATGTGTTATTTAATCTAAACTGTAACATTTTGGTGTACGTAAAATCTAGATTCGACTTTAAATTTTTGATGATTAACAATTTCATGTAGATATTCAAAAAATTAGAAATTATTTCATATTTTTTACCAATATTTCATAATATGTACACTACATTCATTTAATTGCGCTTTATTATTTTTAGGCGCACTGTGCTTTCGTCCCACTTTGAGTTCGTCCCCCTGAACAAAACCTTTGTTTCGTCCCAATGTCAAAACTTTTGTTTCGTCCCCTTTTGATCCGTCCCCTCTCAAAATGTCCAACAGAGTAAAAATACTCAATTTGTCGAACTATAAATTAAAAATGGAGAATCTCAATAAAAATGATATTCATCTTGGATAAACGTCCTAAAAATTTTATAAAGACCCCTAAATATTTCCAAATTTCCAGACTCCGATAAAATTTACCCGGATAAGGGAAAAGATCAAAATGTGGAAAAAATAACAAAAATTTTTTAATTTTATCAAAAAAAATTTAAAAAAGCATGGTCGCGCTTCACTTATTAAATTTGTGGCCCTAAGGAGGGTCGTTTGGTTTTGTTTTAGTCGTCGATGTTCTTCTGCTTTAAAAAAGAAAATCTAAAATTAAAAAATAAAAATTAAATTTTTACTAACTCAAGATTCTCGTCCTCCTTGAGAAAGTTCTGTGCCCGGATGGATGCTCAGTGCTGGGCAGTTTTTTGACGTCAATTTTTGACGGATGGATGCTCATGCTCGAACAATAGCTATAAAGAGTATCCATAGTCAAATCCCATGTTTATTAGAGCTTTTTGCCAATTATTAACTTAGTGGGACGAAACAAAAGTTTTTGTTCAGGGGGACTAAACAAAAGGGGACGAAACAAAAGGGGACGAAACAAAAGGGGACGAAACAAAAGGGGACGAAACCAAGCGCAGCCTTATTTTTAAACATTAGACAGTTCGTCGGCATTTTTATTTTGTTTTTTTTTATTTTTAGACTGTTTTTTTAATTTTTTTTCTTTTCTTTTTTATATTTTTATTTACTAGCGGAGGAGTTCGCTTGTGTTGCATTTTTGGTAATTTAAAATCCATGGTGTAAATGGTAAAATTTCTTTCGATTTTCGATTTCCGAATTTCGAAGATATTTTTGTTTCGACGCAGCTCTGGTTTCAACATTTAGCCAAAAAAAGTTTTGTATACATAATTCTTTTTATATTTTTTAAATGTTTCTTGTTAATTATTACAATTGTTTGTTTGAGTGTTGATTTAATTAATGTTGCTCTTTAGACTTATTAATTCTATATTTGCTTTTCTCTTTATCTCGCCTATAATTAATTAAAATTTATTAAATTCCACGTTTTATCGATAATTCTATTAAAGGGCATTTTAAAAATTATGAGTGAGTGGAGGGGTGGAGGGGAGGAGGGAGTGGAGGGAAGGGGTAATGAGGATTTTTAATAATACATACATTCATTTAATTGCGCTTTATTATTTTTAAATTTTAGACAGTTCGTCGGCATTTTTATTTTGTTTTTTTTATTTTTAGAATGTTTTTTAATTTTTTTCTTTTTTGTATTTTTATTTATTGTGAAATGTGTTTATGTAAAAAATAAATAAATAAATAAAGTTATTCCAATTCTCTAAGCATAAAACCCAATAACCAGTGTTGAATCGAACTTTTAAAAATCCGCAAAAGAATAAAACACAGAAATTGAATTACAATTACATTTGCGTAATATTTTTTGATTCTAGCAATTTTTTATTTTCCATTTTTTGGCTTAGTTATGAAAATCCGAACAATTAAATGAAAAATTACGATTGACTTGAGCAAATGCTTTGAAGTGCGTATTAAACAGTGAAGTGTGTGTGAAGTGCGTATTAAACAAATCTTCCATTTTCAGCGCGTAGGCGAAAATTTTGAGGATTTTGGAAGGCCTACGTAAGAAAAATTGTATTTTATTCTAAAAACTACAAGAAAATATATAAAATCCTCATAATCTTCAAAAGACCACAAAAATCCGCAAATCCTCATTTATAAAAATAATCACCATCAACCTATTAAATACCACAAAATGAGGGCAAATCCGTACAATTAGGAACCCTGCCCATAACAAGGTCGGTCGGAATTTTATTTCCGACGATTTCGATTTCAGAAATTGTTCTCATTAAAGAACACTATTACTAACAAACTTATATTTGAGTTTAAATATTTAATTAATTTTCAATTTTTAGCTGAAAATGTTTTTCATTTTCTGGCTTAATTATTTTTTAATTATTTTTTATTTTCTGCTAAATTCCAATGTTGATTGTATGTGGAACTTTAAAGGAGAAAGTAGTAAAACCCCTTTACCTTCTCAACAAAATTATGAGGAAGGCTCATCATCTTCGAGTATTCAATCCAATCAACAAATCCCACCCAAAGCAAATAATGGGAAAAAAATATTGCTTATAGCAGACTCATTTTACCCACATTACAATTTTTTTGTAAGCTAAAAGTTAATAGAATACTTAGTTCAACATTTAATTTTTAGTTAAATTTGGCTAATGTTCTATGTTACAAAGGCTATTATGACGTGGTAAATTAAAAATACTGATCATAATATGAAACTGGATTCCATATTTCCTAAAATTCGACTAGATCGGATTGACTTGAATTAAAGCTTTCTGGACTTTGAAGCCGTTCTCGAGTCTAATTTCAAGAAAATCTCTTAATACAAATTTTAGGATCTATACAGATTCAAGATAGATTCTCTGACCTATTCTTCACGCATTTTCCGCCAATATATTGCGCACTAACATTGTTAATATACATAAATTTTTTAAAAACTGTTATTATTTATTAATATTAGTGTGCGGAAGATTCGAATTTCTCTCGAAAATTTAAGTTATGAATTTTTTTGACCTAATTTTACTAGTTTTTATACAAAATTTTAACGTTGATTACCAAAATTATTAATGCGGGGATAAGTTATCGCGCTGCCCTTATATCAGAGGATGTCGATTAAATTTTGTAGAGGCTTACTGTCCACAAAACTACCCTCACAACATCCTCCCCCCCCCCTCCCTCATTTAAAATATTTAAATTTGTGAATCTTAAGTATTTGCTTGTGGTTAACTTTCAAAAAAATGGCATTTCGAGTGAACCTCTAAAAGATGTTCGTCTGATTGAAGTACCTTATATAAGTGATGAAGAATATTCACGAGTGTTCAATGCAAATAAATCTGAGAATAATTGGACAGTTGAAGATAATAATAATGAGCAATACCACTTGAAATTGTTAGGATTTTATATGTATGGCATATATAAAGGTTAGCTGAAAGTTTGGATTTTTACCGCAAAATGTTCCATACTTTTCGAGTTAGTAGAGCCTTAAAAGCCTATTTCGGCCATTTCGGACCTAAGAATAATAACAGGTCAAGAAATCGCTCAAATATTTTCAAACTATACCTTATGTAAAGCATATAGCTATTTAATTCCTAGAGCTATGCAGTAGGCAGCGGGGTCTAAATAACACATCAGTCCGTTCTACTGAAAATGCTGGTTCGCTCCCAGCTGCCGATTATCCTTTTGCACTAGCTAAAGGAGAGAAATAATAGCTATAGCCCAGCTCTGCTTTACTCTTATTAATAGGGTCGAGAAATTTTAATGTTTAAAATTTTTCCATTTAAGCAATAATAGAAAATCCTCAAGTCACAATCGATGGGAAACAACAAGGAATTTTTAAATGGCTTAAACATATGGGGACAACAAACAAATTTGCTCTGGGAATTGCTGAGTTTTCTTATTCAGGAGGGGCATTTCCTCTTTTTAAAGAAATTGGATTAAATAAATATATAGCTGCAAGTTCAAAACCTCCTTTTCTCATACATCTGCATTTTCTTGGTCTGAAACGCTATTATTTAATGCCTGGTAAGAATCTATTCAAAGTGTAGATAATGGGATAAAATCAAGATTAAATGATAGGGAATTAAACAAGGAACAAGTATAATCAAAAATTTTCAAAGTGCCCACCATATACTCGGCTATAGTTTGAAGTAGAGACCGGACTCGAGTGATCGTTCGATAATATCGATATCGAAAAATATCGATTATCGAAAAATATCGGTTTTTTAACATCGATATTTTTCGATATTTTTTCCCGACGGGGGAAGTTGTACCAATGACGGGGGAAGTTGTACCAATGACGGGTGAAGTTGTACCAATGACGGGGGAAGTTGTACAAATGACGGGGGAAGTTGTACCAATGACGGGGGAAGTTGTATACTACCGAAATCCTCTAAATCCACCGATATCCCACTATGATTTCATTAATCCCTTTATAACCCTCGAAATCCTCTAAATCCATAGATATCCCCTGGTCCCTCGATGTGACGTACAAGTTCCTTGATCTTCACTTTCTCCCTCCAAATCCCCTGATATCCCTCTTACGAATTTTAAATCCCATTAAACTACGGAGACCAGGGCTGTGCGCCAAAATTTTCTACTCTTGTTTTTTATTAAGAGGATTTGAAGGATATTAGGGGATTATAGGAGTCCTTTAAGCGCCGCAGGCGAAAATTTTGTATTTTGGAAGGTCGAGAAGCCAGATTTCTTCTTGTTTTTCATGCGCCGCAGGCGAAAATTTTGAAAATTTTGGAAGGCTGTAGCCAAAACTTTAGGCCAATATATTAAAATTTAAAAGAAATTAATATCGAAAAATATCGATCAATTTATCGTTCGATAATATCGATATCGATATCGAAAAATATCGATTATCGAAAAATATCGAAAAAATCAAAAAATTTATCGTTCGATAATATCGATATCGATTATCGATAATATCGATATTTATATATCGATATTTTCCATCGATATATCGTATCGATCCGATCTCTAGTTTGAAGGCACACTGAAAAATTTTAGGCAAAAGTTCGCACTACTTTGGTCGTGCCTCCCAAATAGACCGTAAATTTCACCGCCAAAGGCGAAAACCCCTAGAGCCGAAACTCCCTTAGAGGAAGGTTGAAAAATAAACCGACTGTTCTATTAGACCGACCCTTTCTATTAAACCGACCCTCTAGAGGATGGTTGAAAAATAAACCGACCGGTCGCACTATTAGGAAAAATACGGTAGATCAAGTACGAGAATAATTTTGCTCATACTCGTACCACACTTCAGACTTCGTACCGTACTTAGCTTTTTTAATTTTGTTATGAACTGCGAAGCACTGCCGACAAAGGGAAATGATTTATTCACATTCAGAGCTTATTCACCCACAAGTTTATTATATGTTTTATGAACAAAATCAAGAAAAATATTTAAATTTGGCAAGGAAAAGGGCTTTAGAAAAGAATTTATTAGGAAACCATAAATTAATTAAAGTTGAAGAAATGCCAAAAATGTGGGATTTATTAAGAAAATCAAAATATTATTTAATAAATGTCCATCCACTTGGACAATTTCCCTTTCCAAATATTCCAAAAAGAATTGTTAATATTGGAGGGATTGAAGTAGAAATTGAAGGAATTTTGAATGAAATTGAGGAAGAAAAGAGATTGGAAGAAGAAAAGAAAAATAAGGGTAGTATAACTGGCTTTTTAAAAAATAAAGTTATGGAATATTTACCTGAAGAACCTGTATTTAAGTGGATTAAAAAGGTATTTAATACAGCACGGCGCCGAACCAGATCCGGCCTGATTTTTTCGGAGTACGGGTACAAAATTCTGCGGTACTCGGACTTCTGAGGAGAAAACCCAGTTTTCTCTCTTTAATTACAAATACGTTCCAATCATATTTTACAGGCTGATTGCTTTGTTTTATTTTATATGGGTGAACATGTTAGCTTCAATGGATTTACACAAGAATATTTTAATGAATTAGTAGAAACATTCTTAAAATATGACAATTGTAAATTTGTTGTTCAAGTTAAAGATGCATTTCATTCATTAATAATGCTACTAAAGAAGTTTTTATTACCATGGCGATTAGAAGGCCCTTCCTATAACAATATATATTTTTACATGAATAAAGTAAATCTGCAAAAATTTTTAGGTAAATTTTCATTAAACAATATTTTCTTCCATAAAGTAGAAACGATAGTAGAATTAAAACGCTTTTAAATTTACCTGTAAAATTATTAAACTTTCGTCGATGTATTTAAATTCTTTTTAACATCAATTCTTTTTTATGATCTAAAAAATGAAATTTTATAAAAAAAATAAAATTTTCCAATTTTGTCACAAATTTCAGCACATAAAAATCTTCGCGGTTTTATCACTGCCGGCGATCAGAAATGCTTTAATCAGGTATCTAATTCATTTCATCTTTTACTATTCTATTTATATTTGAAAAATCTTGAATTAACCAATTTTAAATAAATTTATCTAATACCGTATTATCTCTAATAGAATGGCCGTCTCCATTTGAATGGCCCCTTCTAATAGAATGGCCCCCTGGAGGATGATTGAAAAATAGAATGGCCGTCTCCATTTGAATGGCCCTTCTAATAGAATGGCCCCCCCCTTTAATGCTAAAATTTTCCCAATATAAAATTTTTTTTAAATTTTCACCTGTAGTGCCGGAAATCAGTATAGATCTCAGTGGATTTACAAGATTAAGGTGGATTTGGAGAGATATCGGATTATTTGTGTCGATAAAGAGAAGGCAGAAGAGAAATTGGGGGATTAAGAGATATCAGTGAATTCTTGGAGTCAAGGCAGGATAGAAGGATAAAGATGGTAGGAGGGTTAAGATGAATAGACGATAGGAGGATTAAAGTGTATACATATAACTCATATTAATTACACTCTTTATTTCTGATCCCCATTTTATCAATTTAGTTATTTACTAGTGAAAATTAGTAAAAAATGCAAAATAAAGTATTTGAAAATTTTTAGATTTTTATTTATTTTTTGAAAAAAAGGCGATACAATGAATCTCGATTCTGGTACAACAAGCAATCTTGTACGAGAAGGGGTTATATAAGGGGGATTACAATTCATCTTAATCCTCCAAATTTCTTCAATATCTCCTCCATTTCTTCTTAATCCCCTCTAAATCCTGCGATGGATTTTGATGATCATTGATATCTCACATAATCCCTGCTCTGTAATCATCGAGATCCCTCTTAATTCCCCCTCTACTTCTATTGTATTAATAATGCTAAATCAATCCATATCCCACTTAGTTTCACAAAATCCTCCTTACTCGCTTGAATCTATTAATCTCAATAGAATATTTGACAATTTTTGGCGAATTATTCTCATTTTCAAAGTTCGAGTTTAGAATTCAAATTTGATTTTACATTTTTCCTATAAATAACTAAAATCAAAGCTTGTGGCAGATGAACCAACGAGGTCGAAATTTTTTCAATCGCAAAATTTTTTCATTGAAAAATAGAATGGCCGTCTCCATTTGAATGGCCCCTTCTAATAGAATGGCCCCCTAGAGGGTGATTGAAAAATAGAATGGCCGGCCATTCTATTAGAGATAATACGGTAATTTTACAGGCTCTTTATCGTGGAGTTCCACTAATTTTAATTCCCTTCACTTTTGACCAAAAGTTTAATGCCAAAATTGCAGAATATATGAAAGTGGGGACTGTTGTTGATCATACTAAATTTGTTGAAGAATTTCCTCTTGCCGTTAATGAATTAATAGGGTGAGTAGTTATGTATTATGTCTTTGATTTTAAAGACCTTTTTTGATGAAGGATTTATTAGAACAAGCTTTCACTGTTTCGACTTATGAAAATTATAAATTTGGTTAAGCCTGCCAAAATTTTTTCCTAGAAATAATTAATAATGATTACTTTTTAGGGAAAATCAGGAGTTGAATGCAGACACATTAATTGGAAATGCAAACAAAATAAAAGAAGTAATCCACCAATTTTCTAATGGACAAATTAAAACGTTTCTTGAAACTGTTGAGAAGGCTATAGAAGGAAAAGACGAAGAAGAGCCATTTCCTGAAATGCCTACTAAATTTAAAGAAATTAAACAAGGCAAAGTTAAACCGTTTTCGGTTGTTTTAGATGAGTTTATTAATTCGAAACAAAATTGAGAGAAAGGGAGAGATTTGCGATGAAGTAAAGTAAAGAAAAATCGAGATAGTTTATAATAATCGGGACTCAGTTTTACGTACACGCATGGGATTGAAAAATTCATGTACACTCTGTTAGAAAATCATAAGCACCCCTTAGTTTTCACGTAAAAACATATTTAAGTTTAAAGTATTTTTTTATGAATTTCTAATTCATAATCGAAAGAAAAAAACAATCAGATTTAAAATAGTTATGGGTAGTGATGGATAAAACTGGTATTTACTAAAAGACGACTGTCAGATAATTATAAGCACCCCTTAAGTTGCGGCATTAGGGGCCTTTTGAAAAATCTACAAAAATTCATGTAAGCATATCTACATAAATTTGATGTGTTATTTAATCTAAACTATAACATTTTGGTGTACGTAAAATCTAGATCCGAGTTTAAATTTTAGATGATTAACAATTTCATGTAGATATTCAAAAAACTAGAGATAATCGTTGGTATGTATATGTCGGCGGCCAAATTATATTTCAGGTCAAATTGCATTTGGCCGGCCAAATTGAATTTTTCCTAAAATGTAATTTGGCCACCGACATATATACATAAATACCTACATATGTATATTATTTTTTGGTTTGTTTCACTATCTAGAAATCCCACACCCGCTTAACCAGGGCTTCGATTTCGAATTTTAAAAAATACGCAATTATGATCTAAAAAATCCGCATTATATATCAAAAATCCGCAAAAAATTATAAACGCAAAAATTGAATTAAAATCACTTTATGCGTTATATTTTTTAACCTCAAGAATTGAATTGTGCAATTTTTAATTATTAATGATAATCTTATGAAAATCCGAACAATTATCTGAAAATTTACATTTGAATTTCTGTCGTCGAAAACGCCCAAAAATTTATCTTTTTCAGCGCCGCAGGCGAAAATTTTGAGGATTTTGGAAGGCCGTAAGAAAAAAAAATGACATTCTATCCTAAAAACTACAGAAAAATATAAAAAAAATCCTCATAATCTTCAAAAGACCACAAAGATACGCAAATCCGCATTTTTAAAATAGGTAATCCCCGTCGACCTATCAAAAAACCACAAAATGAGGAAAAATCCGCAGATATCGAAGCCCTGGCCTAAACCAAGTGAAGTGATTTTTAACTAGATTTTAACACTTTTACGTTCTTTTTTTTACTCTTGGATTTTGTTCTAAATATAAAAAATGTTTTTTAAAAATTTATATTTCGGAAAATAAATAGAAAGTTGTTTATGTTGTGTTAACATATTGTCGTAAATTTTTCCAAACGAGACAAAGCTTCTTAACTTTTTAATGTCATTTTACTCTGTTTCATTCTCGAGTTTTTCACGTCAAAAATGAGCTTAGCCACATACGGTTTTGCGATTTTCATGAGTCTATACATATCTTTTCAAAAAAAGGACTTGATTCGTCAGAACAGGGTGAAGAAAAATATTTTTTGTTTGCATAAATTTGTGGATTTTATTGCCTTTTTGTGGTCTTTTTATCATGACAGATTTTTCTCTCGTTTATTTTTACTTAAAATTCAAATTTCTTAAGAAGGCTTTGTCTTTATTTATTTTTTATTTATAATTTAGATTTGTTTGTTTTTGGAATTTATTTAGTAGATGTGAGTGAAATATAAAACGTTCTTTAAATCCGACTGCCTTTTACCCAAAGAATAAAAATTTAGTAGTACAACTAGAACACTTAAATTAGAAATTTATTTAAAAAAGGATACTATCGCCTTATCTCAAACCATTTTATTTTTCTTCATCCTTTTTACTTACTCCAAAAAATTTACATATATGTACATGAGTCAAATTATTTAACATACTGTTAAGGTATTTATTAATTGAAAAATTAATTTTTTATGGCGTAAAAAAAAGCTCAGTTTTAGAACCCAGCTCTGTTTTAGAACTTAAGGCCCTGTATTGTGCGTGTGTGCATAAAGTCTCCTAATATCCTTAAGAATTAAAGGGAAATGAAGGGATATAAGTATTAAATAGGATATTAAAAGCATTAAAAGGATTTGAAGGGTAACTTGGATGGAAGACCAGTGGATTTGGATGTATATCTGGGATACATGGGATTTAAAAGAATATCAGGGAATATTAGAGGATTGAATAACCGGGAATATATTTGAAGGAAATGAAACTTTATTAAAGTAGTTTACCGTAAATGCTCTAATAATTACACAGGGTAATTATTGTTTCAACCTCTCGCTGGAGGGAGTAATTAATAGAGCGGGGGTAATTATTTGATAGAGAGAGTAATTAATAGAGAATATACTACGTTTATTAAATTAATCCTTTAATGTAAATAACTTTGACCAATTTATACTTTTTTGGAGAAAGGAAAAAGAAAGGGTGAAAAGAATAAAATGGTCTAAGATTAACAAAAAATTATTTTTCAATGGTTTCTAATTAAAAATTTAATTTTGTCGACAAAAATGAAGCAAATTAACAATTGGATCCAAAAAATATTATTTCCTTTTCGCCACAAATGTCCAATTTGTCAGGCAAATTGGAGCCATCAATTGCATGGATTTCACCAATACCTTCAAGTTTTAAAATTAATTTAAAAAATTTTTTAAATATTTTTAAGGCAAAAACACCACTAAAAAAGACAATTTGGGTTTTTACAATTTTTTATTTTTTACTTTTTGCAATTTATTATTCAGTTTTTTTATTAAATGATTATGTTGATAGAAGAGTGGTAAATTAAATTTAAAAATTTTTTTTCTAATAAAAATTTTTTCTTAAAATTCAGATAACTTTAAATACAATACATCAAGTATATACAAAATATTATTTTTTATATTTTTTAAAATTTTATTAGGTTAAAAGGCTATATTTCCCAAATATAACAATATGCCCTAAATATGTAGATTCACTAAATTTTACAGCTATAGAACAAGTTTTGTTTAAATAAATTAATTGAAAATAAATATAAAAATTTATAAAAATAAACTTGGAGAATTAAAATAAACATTAAAATAATAAATAAAACTAACAAGAGGATTTAATTATTAATTAGACTTTGCCAAGTAAGCTTGTAGTAGATTGGGGTTTTAATCAGTTTAGAGGTTATTCTTCCTCTTCTTGACTTTTTTGTGCTATGTTTCCCGTATTCTAAATGATCCATAATGATACGACCCCCCTTATTTTTCACGGTAACTTGTTGTAAGATACCATTTTGGGATATTTTTCCCTTTTTAACACTTTGCTTTTGTGTTTTGGGGAAGGCCATTCTGATTTGTATTGTCGGGGAATAACTTAAAAACTTATACATAATAGGTATATGAAATTGAAAGGATCAATCAACTTAAACAAAAATAAATTTATACAAATTAACTTCAAATATAAAATTATAGATGTACATCTACGCCTGCCAAACATGACAAATAACGAAACAGACCAATTAATTCTTTATGCCATGGCAGGCGCAGGATTTCAACATTTTGATGTTTTTAATAATTTAGTTACCAAGGAAGAATTAATTAAATTAACGAAATTAATTAGTCTATGGAGGGGGAATAGAACAAAATTGGCTTTTTATCAATTTTTATTTGAAATAAATGGATTTAAATGTGAAGAGGTGTTTTTAGGGAAATTAATTAATAATATTTTTTTAATTTTTAAATGTTCCATTCTTGTATGTATGGGAAGAGACGTATTCCGTGTTGCGATATTTTTCGTCCTACTTGTGAGAATAAAATTGAAATTTAATTGAAAAATTTTCTTTTTGAAGATGTAATGCTTAGAGGGAGATGTTTTAGAATGCGTGCTTTTGCTCAAACAGAGCCTGATGAGGCTGGAAAATTAACTTTGTTTTTTAAAGAGATGTCATCTAGTTATCTAGCAGTGACGGGAAGACAGGCAATTTTTAGAATTTAATTTCAGAATTTAAAAAAAAACTTAATAATGTAAATAAGGGATGTCAGGTTCAGAAAGAAGCCTTGTCGGGGTTTTCACAGGCTTTTTCGTATAGAAGTTTTCGGGCATCATGCTTAGGGTAAATTCCTGTAATAATTATAATCAATTTTAGAACTAATCTAGGATTATTCAGACTAGGAAATGGAAACCGATTTTTAGTATCCGGATATTTACGGCGGATACAGACATTTTTATAATATCTGTATCCGTATCCATGTCCTAGTATGGGATTATCATTATTAAAAAATATTTTTGATTCAAAATTTAGATTTAAAAAGTATTTTCTTAACAATTTAAGCGTCAATTAATTGTCTGATAAAAATTTAAATTAAAAATTCTTTTCTTAACAATTTAAGCGTCAATTAATTGTCTATTTATCTCAACAATATGAAGATATTCCAACTTTTCCGCGTTTTTATTTAAATAATAATTATTGGTATAGACTTAGATTAAAGAAAAAACACATTTCTTTATTAAATGTTAAGTTTGAAAAATTTATTTTAAAAAAATAAATGATTTATTTTAGCCAAATCAACATTGTTCTCCCGTTGAAAAATATATTAAAAGAGGGAATTGTTATGTTGATTCTTGGTTAAAGTAATTTTTAATTAAATATTTAAATTTTCAAGTCTAAAATACATAATTCGAATTAAAATATAATTATAAATATGTAAGGCTCGGATTTTTAGTTTCGTATAAATTGTAAAATATTAACCTAAAATAGCTTCCAAAATATTTAGTAGGGATATGAGAGAGTAAATGAACAAGGAACTTGGGACAGCGATTGGGAATTAACTCTGGAGTTGTTTCAATAAATTTAAAATTCCAAATGAAACTACGCCGAAGTAAAAAATTTTTGGAAGGCCAAAATAAATTTCACCAAAAATATTTTCGGTGGATCGGCGGAAGAAGCTAAGAATGTGGAATCGGAAAACGGAAGTTTCAAAAAAATCGGAATTCTGCGGAAGACGGGAGGGGATGATAGCACATACCTGATATTCACAGTTTATATTGACAAAAAATCTTTGGATCATATTCTATAATCCAAAGATTCAATGGGACAAAATTCTTAAAAATATTCTTTATTTCAAGTGAACGTATTATTCAACCATTTAATTGTACAATATTTTATTTTTCTCATAAAAATCCAAAAATGGATGTTTGTGATCCTGAAATAATTTTTAATAATTATGTTTCTATAATGAATGTTGTTGATAATTTATCTGTTTATCAGAGCATTTCTAAGGTGTTTTTAAAAATTCTTTAAAAAATCCTTTAAAATATTCTTTAGTGTCTTCCAAAGTGTGAACGCGATATTATTGACACACAATTATTTTCTAATAAATTCCAAGACCAAAGAAGCAATGTTGGGGCTAAGAACAAAAAATTCCATTTCCATTTGGAGGCTTCTTATGAAAATTTACAGGTAACAAAAATGGGATAATTACCGTATTTACTCGATTAATTCCCCCGGGGAATTATTTTTTAACCCATCCGTGGCATGGGGAATTATTCAAAGGAGGGGAATTATTCTTTTGAAATTTAAACGTGTAGAGGATATTTGGGGGAGGGGGATTATTGTTTCAACTCATCCGAAGGATGGGGAATTATTCGAGAGAGGGAAATTAATCGAGTAAATACGGTAAGTAAAGGCAATATTTCCATTCTTTTTGCCCCTGACGTCTTTCCATTTAAATCTACCGAAAAATTTATTAACCAAAAATATATTTGTTAATCTCAAAAATTACATATATTTAGGAGGAAGTTTATGAAGAAAAATTGACAACAACACTTCCTGGTATTTTAAAGAATTTCAAAATTATTTTCAAAAAAAAATTAAAGGTTTTATTTCCCAAATTGGCGGCCAATTTAGTTTTTTTCTTGGAATGTCCTTAATTTCTCTACTTCAATTTTTTCTAATCCCAATAATTAATTTTATTGGAAAACTTGTATTTAAAATTAAAATATTTTTATTTTCTACAAAAAAAGAAGATTGTCAGGATGTCCAAATGATTTTTTATAAAACATATTTTGATGAAATGATTTCACAACATTAAATAAATTATTATTTTTTATTTACCGTAAATGCTGAAATAATGTCACTCTCTCAAATAATTACCCTCACTCTATTAATTACCCCCTCTAGCGAGAGGTTGAAACAATAATTACCCTGTGTAATTATTTTAGCAAATAAGGTATACATTGTCGGCTACAAATCTACAGTCTGTCAAGAAATTATAGTGCCAGGAAAATTTTTGCACTCTATCCCGCTTCTCGATATCTAATTAAGTTGAAATTTATGCCTATGATAGTTTAACAATAAATATTAAGACCCTCAAAGAAAACTGCGAAAATGTAAAAGAAAAAATTTTCCTTTTCCAACTGTAGGAAATTATAGTGCCAAAACTTCAAAATCTAATAAATTTCTTTGGAGGTAAAAATAGAAATAAAATATGAATATTTGGTAACATTCCTATTCAAATTTAAAACAGAAATAAGACGTTTTGGCATTGTGTGTTAGTTCAAACAAACTAAATATTTGAAATTTTGAAAGTCTATATTTTTATTTTTAATAAAAATATATTTAATTTTAAATTAAAAAATTTGTTTTTTTTTTAAATTTTTTTAATTAAATTTGTTTTTTTTTTTAAATTTTTTTAATTAATCAATATTAAAAGAATTCTTTGGCAATTTACATATGATAAAGTGTATTCACGCGCATACTCGATAATGGCATTTATTGACTAAATTTGCCAATCAAAGTGAATAAGCGCCCACATTCTTTTTTTAATTAACAAATCAAGTTTGTTAAAAATATAGAAAATGTTTTTAATTTTAAATTTGCATATTTCTATTCTCTCAACCAATGCTTGGAAATATGCTTTTGCTCATACAACTATCTCGTATCATCGTATATTTAATCTCGTACATAGTATTTGCTTTTGAAATAAGCAAAAAATCTCAAATTTTTCTTAAGACTAATACATGGATTTCGTACCATAATACCTATCGATACTATCCGATCACTATTAATGACTCAAAAATTAAGTTTTTCAGCACTTCTGGCAATTTTTGGACTTCCAACATTTTAAGACACACAAATTAACAAAAATTTAATTTTTTAGAATTTAGTAAAGAAGCCTGATTTAACCCTTTTTCAACGCCATAGCAGGCGAAAATTTTACAAGCTTTAGAAAACCAATAAGTTTAGAAGACCTCAATTAAAAGCAAATATAAACATTTTTAAAAACAAAGTTTTTAAAATAATTTATTTATATTTTTCTTGTCAATTTATTCTTTAGAAATATGTAGTTTAGTTGTAATTTGTGACTTATTCTGTATTGCCCCTCCCTTTAATTAAAATTTATTAAATTCCACGTTTTATTGATAATTTTACTAAAAGCGCATTTACTTAGAATAATATGTGGGGGTAAGGATAGGGAGAGGAGGGGGGAAGAGGGGGGGGGGAAGAGGGGGAGTAGTATAGAGGCAGGAGGGACGAGTATAGAGGCATTTTTAAGGAGTTAAATTTTTAATTTTTTTATTATTTTTTAAACATTTTTAAAAATTTTTTAAAGAAAAATTTTTATTTTATAAGGAGTATGTGTATTTTTAATGTAATCCCATATTTATAAATATGGGAGTACATTAAGGGGGTAGCAACTATTAGTGTAGCAACTATGTTCTGTCATAGGAATTGAAATAATTTATTACAACTATAAATAATGGTAAACAACCAAAAATCATCCAAGGGTTGATCCCTTAGTATTCAATTTCTTCTGACACTTTTCGGTCTAAGGACCAATCCCCATCTCAAAAACTTTCAGTTGTTTGCCACTGAAGAAGACATCAATGTGTTTTTGACGGTGACTGATCATTTCGTCAATGATGAGTTCGTCAATGATTAGTGCGTCAAAATCAGTTCATCAATGACTTTCGTCAATGATTAGTCCGTCAATAAAATAACGCCAAATTTAAATTGTTTCAGTCCGTCAATGCTAAGAACTTATTAAAAATATATTGTAGAAAAGTAATTTTCAGAAAAATGCTGATTTTCAGCTAAATGATAAGAAATTGTTCGTAGATAACGAACAGGATCGACAGTCGATTTTCAAATTCTGCAACTAACAGTTGAAGAGTACTATCTTGACGAAGATCTTGACGAAGATATATGTAGCGTTCTCTAAAGCTTATCCCATTTCCAGGTCATTTCTGTAATCTTACAATCCTATCCCAATAAGAAATTGTCTCTGGTTTTGAAGAACCATTTCTAATCAACAAAGAAGCCTCACGTTTAGACTTAACTTCAAGCAATTGAACTGGTTCAGGGTTTTCCATTTCGTTAGCAGAATTATTAGAAGATATCTTTTATCTTTTCATATTTTTTAATATGAATATTGACAAAAGTTTTTTACTTAAGTTAACAAATGTAAACTAACAATTTATTTCCTATTCCTTTCAAATTGAAAGGAATATTTATTCCTATTTCTTTCTATTCAACATTGACGAACTAAAACAATTTAAATTTGGCGTTATTTTATTGACGGACTAATCATTGACGAAAGTCATTGACGAACTGATTTTGACGCACTAATCATTGACGAACTCATCATTGACGAACTAATAGGGAACCGTTTTTGACTTTTCCTTGATCAGTGATGTGTAGTAGCCCTCATAAACTGTGCCCAAGTGACCGAAATAAATGGTAGTCAGTACAGTCTGTTTAATTGTATCTGATGGGAAAAATTTCCCAATTGAGGAAGGATTTCTTTTCCAAACCTATATTATTTTAGACTTACTTTTGGTCTCTTTATTTTACAAATTCAACAGAACGAAAAAGGTACAAAAAACTAAAGGAGTACACAGATTCAGTTAATTAGATTTTGAGAGTAATAACTTCATTTAAAGCCTCGGTTATCCTCGAATTTCTCATGGTCATCGATCTCGGCTTTTCCAGCCTCGGCAATACTCGGTCTCAGTTTTTTCTATAAACCTCGACCAACTTTACTATTACGTACAAATTACATACATATACCTATTTGAATTTTAATATTTTATTTTTAGCTGAAAATGTTTTCCATTTTCTGGCTTAATTGTTTTTTAATTCTTTTTCATTTTCTGCTACATTACAATGTTGATTGTATGTGGAACTTCTTTAAAGGAAGAAAAAAAGAGGCAGAACAACTTCCTTTACTTTCTCAACAATATTATGATGAGGGTTCATCATCTTCAAGTATTCAATCCAATCAACAAACCCCAACCAAAACAAGTAATGGGAAGAGAATATTGTTGGTAACTGAAGCAAAGCCCCCGCACAACAGTTTTTTCGTAAATCAAAACAAAATTAACAGAGTTAAATGATTAATTTCAGGTAAATCTTGCAAATGTTCTATGTTACAATGGCAATTATGACGTGGTAAATTAAAACCTATTGTTTATAATAAAGCAATGAAAACCAAATTTCTTGAAATATAGCCACATCCTGTGTTAGAACCTTATGAAAAAGATAGAAACTACTTTATACCATACAGACACAAACTTCCCAATCGTTTCACTCCAAACCAGAGTTGGCTCGTAATTACGAATTATAATTACGAATTACGGCGTTTTTTGAGTTACGGATTACGAAAATATCGGAAAAAATTATGAATTACGAAAATAAAAATTAAGAAAAAATATTATTGCAAAAGATATTCTTTAGGGCTGGATACGAATCCATGATTGAGAGAAATAAGATTTTGTCAATTTTTTCTTCCAGAAATAAAATTTTTTAAACTTTGACTTGAAAATTTGATTTTAAAATTTTTTTGCCACCGGCTCAAACAATTGAATTTTTTCTCAAATTTCACAAATCTTTGGCATTTCCCAGTATTCGTTCCCTAGCTGTCCGCAAAGAGATGCGCATTTTTATTCCCTTGTCCTGCATCTTTTGCGTTAGGAAAAGTGATACGAAGGTGCCGGAACTTTCGATCAGCCCTGTTCCCCACTCCAGTTATTTTTATTTGAATATTGTAGTTTTTGTTTGTGGTTAAATACAATGAAAATGAACTGAACAAACCTTTGGAAGGTGTTCGATATATAGAAGTGCCTTATAAAAAAGACAAAGAATATTCAAAAGAATTTAATTCAAAGAAACATAAAACTAATTGGAAACGTGAATATGATATAAATGTTGATCACCCCTTGAAATCGTTGGAATTGTCCATGTTCACTATATACAAAGGTTAGCTAAAAAGATGATTCTTTATTAGCAATGCCATTTTACGTCTGAAAAATCGAGGAATAGATTCCTACTTTAAATTCTGAAATAGATTAAAGTAATCCAGAAAGGTAAAAATATGTCCGATTTTTTAGTCTTTAGTTAAGTAATTAAGGATAAAATTTATGGGAGTACAGTCGATTACCACATAACGATAAACTATGTTAAATTATTATTTTTGAATACACTCTTAATTATTATTTTCATTTTAAACAAAAGATTGACAGAAATTCAAATTTTGAGAAAATTACGTTATAAAACCTAAAATAGGTCTCAAACGGATCTCTAATAATTCGAAAATTATTAGAGAATAATAATTTTCCTACACTGTGGTTAATACAGATAGACAAACGTTTGAAAATTTTTCTCTTTCAAGCAATAATAGAAAATCCAAAAGTCGCCATCTTCGGCATGAAACAAGGAGTTTTTAATTGGCTCAGAAATATGGGAATTAGAGGATATTTTGAATTGGGAATTGCTGAATTCTCTTCTGGGGGAGTTCATCTTTTAGCAGAAATTAAATTAGAAAAATATTTAATTGCAAATTCAAAAATTCCTTTTCCAATTCATTTCCACTCTCTTGAAGATGAACTCCATCGTTTAATGCCTGGTAAGCATTTTTCAACTCGGATCTTTGCGGATTTTTCCGCTTTTTGATGTTCTTTGGAAGGTCGATGCGGATTTATTTTTTAAATGCGGAAAAATCCGTATTTGATGTCTTTGAGGAAATTTTGCGGAATTTCTTGATTTTCTTGATGTTTTTTCACTTTTTTGGTCCTCAAAATTCAAAATCCTCAAAATTTTCGCCTGCGGGTAAAAAAGTGGATTTTTTTAGCTCAAAATTGCGGATTTTTAAAAATTTGAGATCCGAGCCCTGAAGTAAATGTAGACTTGATTATGGAATTTATTGTGACAATAAATATTTATTTTTTGCTCTTTTTAAATGTCACATGATTACCAGAATATAAGTCTGTTGCTTAGATTGAGAATTTATACAGTGTGTTAAGAAATTATAACCCCCCTTGAATTTTTTGAGTTTCTACATATACATAGTTATTTTATGGCACACGCGCAGGGACTCTTCATCTGAGATGTCAAGAAGTGCTAGCCAACCTTTAAATTTCTTAGCTATTTGTTTCTTCCATTCTTTAGTAGAACGATACCAGTGATTTATCGGATACTAAAAAATCGAGCGAATTTGCGGAGTTCGAACCGCAGATCAACAAAAAGATTATTTTTTGGTACAGAGTTGATTTTTAAAATACTTTTTGTTTATGAATTAGTGCCAAAGACTTAAAATTGGGGCATTTTAGTAAATTGTTTCCTAATAGTTTACTAATTTAGAGCTTAACTACCAAGAAATTTCTGAACAAAATGAAGTTGAATATTTAAATTTGGCAAGGAAAAGGGCGATAAAAGATAATTTATTAGGAAACCATAAATTAATTAAAGTTGAAGAAATGCCAAAAATGTGGGATTTATTAAGAAAATCAAAATATTATTTAATAAATGTCCATCCACTTGGACAATTTCCCTTTCCAAATATTCCAAAAAGAATTGTTAATATTGGAGGGATTGAAGTAGAAATTGAAGGAATTTTGAATGAAATTGAGGACGAAAAAAAATCAAAGGAAAAGAAGAGTACGGCAAATGATCTTTATAAGAATATAACTAAGAAAGTGTTTACCTATGTAGTTGAATGGGTTAAAAATGTAATACCTAATTTAATAGCGAATATATTATTTATGACCCAACCTAAGTAGAATCCGGTTTAAAAGCAATAAGCGAGAATAATTTGGACTCTTTTTCCTCGGAGCCCAAAATTCCGAAAAGTTGGAACCCAAATTTCCGAAGCCCAAATTTCTGGACACCTACAAATATACAAAAAAAATTTAAAAAATGTAAATAAAATATAATGTTAAAATAAAAGTGCCAATATTTTTTGCCATTTTTTCTAACTTTAGCTCATACATGGAGATGAGGTTCTTACCGGATTTGGCCTAAAATTCGTCGGAATTATTTAATTTTTGATTTTTTTAAATTTCAACTTTTATTTTACAGACAGAATGCTTTGTTTTATTTTATATGGGTGAACACGTTACTTTAGGAGAATTTCCAAGGGAATATTTTTTTAAATTATTAAAAACATTTAGAAACTATAAAGACTGTAAATTTGTTGCTCAATTCCCTACAAATTATTATGAACAAATGCTGGGATATAATAAGGATGATGATACTTCTTTAAAATTAAATTACTATGTTGAATCCAATGGGTACTTATTTAGTTTCCCCCCCCCAGTCAGTTTTTTCGAAAAATATATAAAAATGGTCAGTCTGAACAACAATTGTAGAACCCATTGAGCTGTGTCGAATGACACCAAAATCAACAAAATCCGACTTGATTTGACCGAAATACAGACCCCTGAAAATTGAACAACCACAGGGGTGATTTTTTGAAATTAAAAAAATTTAAGCAAATGATAGCTCATTCGAAAGAGCTCGTCGAGCTGAGTCGAATGACACCAAAATCGACGTGATCCGACTTGATTTGACAAAGATATGACATAAATTGTCGACTCCGGCAGGTCTAAATAATGTCATAACTTTGTCAAATCAAGTCGGATCACGTCGATTTTGGTGTCATTCGACTCAGCTCGACGAGCTCTTTCGAATGAGCTATCATTTGCTTAAATTTTTTTAATTTCAAAAAATCACCCCTGTGGTTGTTCAATTTTCAGGGGTCTGTATCTCGGTCCAATCCGGTCGGATTTTGTTGATTTTGGTGTCATTCGACACAGCTCGATGGGTTCTACAATTGTTGTTCAGACTGACCATTTTTACATAATTTTGGAAAAAACTGACTGGGGGGGGGAAACTAAATAAGTACCAATCCAATGTATATATTAGTGGTTTTATCATATATTACCATCAAGAATTATTAGGTAATATAATAGAGGGAAATATTAGGGCTAAGAAAAATATGAATAGAAAATCGCCAAATATAAGTGCGCCAAAATAATCATTATATGCACTTAAATATGAAAAATTTCTTAAAATATGCAAACAAAATTGACTAAAATTTATCAAAGATGCTAAATTTAAGCAATCCGGAATAATAAATAATTAATAATAAATAAATCTCGCTAGGAAGATTAATTATTTGACCATATACTGTAGGTGCCTTCTGCGTATACTTGTCAATGTGTAAATTTTCAGTCAATTTCGTTTTTTATAATTAAAAAAATTATTATTTAAATAGAATATTTAATTCGGATTTTTTAAAATAAACTTTTAAAAATCATAAAAATTAACAAATTTCAGCACAAAAAAATCTTCGTGCTTTTATCACTGCGGGTGATCAAGAATGCTTTAATGAGGTACATATTATTTAATTACAATCTAAAATTAATTACAGGCTCTTTATGCTGGTGTTCCATTAATTTTAATTCCCTTCACTCTTGAACAAAAATTTAATGCCAAAATTGTTAAATATATGAAAGTGGGGACTGTTGTTGATCATAAAGAATTTTTGGATCAATTCCCTGCTGCCATTCTTAAATTAATCAGGTTGATAATTGTCTGTGTTGCTAAAAAAATTTTTTTAGTGTATACGTCTTGATCCGTCTAAAATCACTCTTTTCCATCACAGGGTTGACTTTTTACCTTATGATATTTTCGCCTGCGGCACAAAAAGTGAATTATCTGGGCCCGAAGGCGCCAAAAAAGTTTTGCGGATTTGGTTCTTCGGATCAAAACCCGGAAAAGTTTTTAACAAAATACCCGGATTCCGGACTTCCGGATCAGGACCACGTTCAGGATTCACCTCAAATAAAAAATAAATACTTGCTTAGTAATTGAAATATTTAGGCCAAATTTGGTAAAAACCACATTTCATGAAAACGCCAATAAAATTAGAGAAGAAATCCACAAAATTCCTAAAGGACAAATTGAAACATTTCTTGATGTTGTTAAAAAAGCCATAGACGAAAAAGATGTCAAATAGACATAAATTTGAAGAAAAGTCTATTGGAACTTACCAGTTTCAGAATCTTTTAGATTAGTATATTGATTTAAAAAAAGATGAGGAGAAGCCCATCTATGGGAATGAAAGATGTACATAAAATCGAGTTTATCCATTTGATTTCCTGAACTTTTAATGTTTTCATTTTTTCGGTTCACAAAATTTTCTCGCCCCACCCCGTATTTCCCTTTTCCCCAGCATCCTCGCACTCATTCTCCCCGACGTGGATTTGCCCTAGCTAACTCATACTTCATATTTTAAGCTTAAAAACTACAAACAAAAAGAATCCGATTATTTCGATTTTTGGTACTTATCTGTTATCTTTCCACATCCTCTTTTTTATTTTTTTCTCCTCCTACCTAGAACAAACAAATTTGTCAAAGGCAAATAATGCCATCATTTTACTAGCTATACCAATAAGTACTCAACTCGATTTCTTAAAACCGGTACCGCTATGGTCCGTTACCTCTTTTCGATAAGTTATTGTATTCCCATAAAATCTTTTTATAGGAATAGAGAGCTTTACTCAACTGAGTTATAATACACACACCAGGGATCGCACCGAAAAAATTCCCAATTCCCGAAAATCGGGGATTCCCGACGTTTTTTGGGTCGGGAATTCCCGATTCCCGAAATCGGGAATTTTGATTTTATGTCGGTGCGATCCCTGGTACACACACACAAAAATAATGGACCATTTGTTCTAAAGCAAAGCTTAGTACATATCGGTATATGTAACTGGTGGAATAATGTTATTATTTTTTTGACATTTATAGGTCTTAGGCAGGTGGGTCGGAATTCCGATTTCCCAAATTTTGGAAAAATTTTCGTTCCGACAATTTTTGAAGCATATTTTCGACTGAAGAATTTTCCTAAATTTTCAAAATTTTTGTCTGAGGCGTTTCCGCGTTTATTATTTTTAGATTTTCTCTTGCCTCAGTTCCTGATGGCGATGCTTATTTTAGTATGGGATTGCACCTTATATGCTTGAACTTCTATATTTGGGATTTAAAAGAAAATCAGTAAAAATGCATTGTTTTTAAAAATTTTTAATTTTTTATTTAAAACACCAAAAACTTTTTATGTAACAAATTCTAAATTTTTCCATAGCATAAACATAAATATAGCTTTAAATGAATTTCTAAATAGTATAACTATTTTTTTAATATTGGTTATTGCCTCTAGTGTTACGGCTCTAGTAAAGGCTAAAGACATTTAGATATTCATACTTTTTGAAATTAGGTTAATAAATACATATTGTATTTTTGTTTGAATAATGGAATGGAATAATGAGTAATGGAACAGCACAGATCAAAGAAGAAAGATTTCTCTTTCTGAAGCAGAAAACTAAGAATTTTTGGCTTTGTGACCGTTGTCTTTAAAGTTTTACAAGAAAACTAAATTTAAGAAAAAGTAAAGCAGCTGGGCTATAGCAATTTCTCTCCTTTAGCTAGAGCAAAAGGTTATTCGGCGGCTGGGAGCGAACCAGCATCTTCAGTAGACCGGACTGATGTGTTAGCCACCCACGCCGCCTACTGCTCAGCCTTAGGAAATTAATAGATATATGCTTTACAAAAAAAAAAGAAATTAAGGAAAATCAAAACTTTGCCTTGCTAGATTTCTTGTCTCGAGTTTTTGGTTTCGAGTCTAGCAAAGTTTTGGACCTGGAAAATTTTAGATTTAGGACAGCTCTATTAGTTAAATAGGTATATAAATTGATAGAATTTCTCTTTTACTTTCTTCATCTTCAATCCCTCTCTCTCTTTCTCTCATTTTTGTTTCGAATTAACAAATTCCTCTAAAACAACCGAAAATGGTTTAGTTCCTCCGTCATGTTCAATTTCTTCAAATTTAGTAGGCATTTCAGGAAATGGCTCTTCTTCGTCTTTTTCTTCTATAGCTTTCTCCACAGTTTCAAGAAACATTTTAATTTGTCCTTTAGGAAATTTGTGGATTGCTTTTTTAATTTTGTTGGCGTTTTCAACAAACATATTTGGATTGAATTCTTGATCTTCTCTAAAATATTTTATTAATTATTAAACTTTTTTTTATTTTTTTATTTAGAGGATTTTTTCAAATGATAGGACGAGACCGATCGAAATAAAGACTCTCTCCTTATGATATATCAGGGGACTAATCAATTTATCTCAGTAATCGATCAGAGAATCTCCTTAAAGATCATCGAAAGTTAAGGATCAACATGAATCTCCACTTTAAGTATGCAGGGGTATTAACCTCGCAAATAGAATAAAGTGCGTGATCCTAATCCTTTCACATAGTGGAGAGTTTCTATTTACCAGTACCAACCTCATTAATTTAGCAACAGCAAAAGTAAACTCGCTAAGAAATTTTGTATGATCAAAATTAATCCCGACCCCCATATATTCAGCTACTTTGGCATTAAACTTTTCTTCAAAAGTGAAGGGAATTAAAATTAATGGAACACCAGCATAAAGAGCCTGTAAAATTATTAAATTTAGATTGTAATTAAATACGTCATTAAAGTATTCCTGATCACCGGAAGTATGGGTTTTAACAAAAAAAAATTTATAAAAAATCATAGATAATGTGTTAGATAAAATCTGAGCTCAGATTCGTAATCAGAACAGAAAATTGCCTAGAAAAGATTCCTACATGATTTTTAAATTTATTTTCCCTAAGGACCACAATTCCGAAGGATTGCCAAATACTGTTAGAACGATGCAAAAAAATATGTTTTTCTAAAAAATTTAATTAATTACATGATTAAAGGATTTCTGATCACCGGTAGTAATAAAACCTCGAATATTCTTTTGAGCTGAAATTTGTGAATTTTTGTTTATTTTTAAAATTTTAATGAAAATAATTAAAATTTTACTGCTACAATTTTAACATAAAAATTAGATCATGAAAAACCGGGATTGCCGTTATCTCGAGTTTGACGTTGAGCTTAATTAGAAATTCTATGCGTAGCCCTGCCTCATTTTACTATAAAAAGCGGAAGGTGGGAAAAGCGGAAGAAAAAAAAGTGACAGACGGAACGCAGAAACGGAATGGTCAAAAAAGTGGAATGTTCAACTTAAACTACTTAACCACACACACATTCAAGTGGCCAAAAAATTCACAAAAAATTTCCTTCATTTGGGGTGTAAGCGAAATCTCTCATCGAGACTCGAGCAGCACTAATTATTAACAATCCGTCTCCATATATACATAAGTGAATATAAAATTTAAAAAAATATTAACAAATTCCTTAATAAAATCTTACACAAAAATTTATGCAGATTTACTGTATGCGCTGGGTATAAATATATATTTTTTAAAATATGTTCATTTTTTCGCCATACTAAAGAAATATCTTTTTTTATTTCTCCAAGTATATGATATACACCGATGAGCTGAACGACAAATCTACATTTGTTGTCGTATTTTGAAAATATGTCTAATAATTTAGTAAAATGTTTCTGAGTAAATCCATCGAAATTAGAGTTTTTATCCATATAAAACAAAACAAAGCAATCGGTCTTTAAAATAAATTTTTAATTGAGATTTTAACATTAAATTATAATTGTAAAGCATATATTTATGTAGCTATTTAATTCCTAATGGTGTTGGTAGGCGGCGTGACGTAATGGATAACAACATCAGTCCGGCCTACTAAGATGTCTGCTTTACTATAAACTAATTTAACTAGCTAATCCAAACACTTTTTGTTTAAAAAGTAAATAATTTCTGGTGAACATTCACAAATTTGTTATGAAATGAGCTCAGAAATATTCACAACTTTCGGCATTTTTATGTAATATTATTTAAAAACCTCTTTAATCCACTCAAATACATAGTTAATAGGATTAGTTTTCTCCTTTCCTTTCAATCTCTTTTCTTCCTCAATTTCATTCAAAATTCCTTCAATTTCTACTTCAATCCCTCCAATATTAACAATTCTTTTTGGAATATTTGGAAAGGGAAATTGTCCAAGTGGATGGACATTTATTAAATAATATTTTGATTTTCTTAATAAATCCCACATTTTTGGCATTTCTTCAACTTTAATTAATTTATGGTTTCCTAATAAATTCTTTTCTAAAGCCCTTTTCCTTGCCAAATTTAAATATTTTTTTTGATTTTGTTCATAGAACATAAAATAAACTTGTGGATGCATAAGCTCTAAATGTGAGTAAATTAATTTTAAAATAAACAATCTACATAAATTCTTAGTCAATTTAACTTTATCGGGGCCTCTTCTAAAACACTGTTCTAAATTTAAAAATAATATTTGGCTCAATACTTCGCGGGGTCCACCTCTGGGAAACGTCAAACAGTAGTCAAAAAAGGATCACAGAATCATTAAATCTTTTGGAATCATGAGGTCGTTTAATTGTAATGAAAGATAGAAGTCTTTGGATATGAACTCGCACGACTCTAGCTGTTATATAAATCCTTACCAGGCATTGAATAATAGTGTTCCTGTCCAAGAAAATGCAAGTGAATAGGAAAAGGAATTGTTGAACTTGTAGCTATATATTTCTTTAATCCAATTTCTTCAAAAAGAGGAAATGCCCCTGCCCCAATGGAATAAGAAAACTCAGCAATTCCCAGTACAAATTGTTGTCCCATAATTTTAAGCCAATCAAAGATTCTTTGTGGTATTCCATAGATTTTGACTTTAGGATTTTCTATTATTGCTTAAAAGAGAGAAATTTAATTTTGTCAATCTCTACTACATATTAAATATATTAATAAGGAAGTAAATATGTAAATGAGCTAATTGTGGTTCCAGTTAACTTCAGATTTCTGGTATTACATCTGTTCCAATTGATTACCATTCCTTTTGCTTTACCCATCCCAAATGGTCAAAAGCAGCGACAGGATTTGATATTTTGTAGCTTACATAGTCTCTGGCATTCAGGCCAGCACGTACGTTTTGTCCGGAAATTTATTTTATTTCACTACGAAACAAAATTTCGGCCATCCATAATTAGCACCACAAGCATACACAAATCCACTTATAAAAATTAATTTTTAGCTAACCTTTATATGCGGCGTACATATGAAAGCCTAACAATTTCAAGAAGTAATGCTCATTTTTTTTATCCTTAACTTCCCAATCTGGTTCAGATTTACCGGCATTAAGTACTTTAGAATACTCTTCATCTTCTTCAAAAAGTACTTCTATCATATTAACACCTAATGGTGGATTCAAAACAACATTTTTATTGTATTTAACCACAACCAAATGCTATAATTTTACTCATAAAAATGTATGGAATGGATAGCTTTAAATTCCCTTAATCCCGCCTAATCCCTCTTTATCCCATTTAATCCCTCCAAATCCACAGATATCACCCTTAATCCTTCCAAGTCCCCCTTTGTCATTTTTAATCCCCCGATTAAACTTGAAAAAGGAAAAAAATAAAAAAATCTGTGTTGATCAAAAAGTTGTAGGTCTTCAGGGCGGCATTGAGGGTGTAGGTCTTCAGGGTCAACTTTTTACGGTATTCGCAGGAGCGGATCAACTATATACAATATTTTTTGAAAAACAGCGCCTTTTATATAGGTATATTAACAATATTTTTAATTTACCACGTCATAATTGCCATTGCTATGTAGAACATTTGCAAGGTTCAACTAAAGATTAATCTTTTAACTAGTACCTATTCTGTTAATTTTGTCTTAACTTACAAAGAACTTGTAATGTGGGCGTTTTGCTTCAGTTACCAGCAATATTTTCTTTCCATTATTTGTTTTGGGTTGAAAATGTTGATTGGATTGAGTACTTGAAGACGATGAACCTTCCTCATAATTATGTTGAGAAAGTAAAGGAAGTTCACTTTCGCTTTTTCTTCCTTTAAAGAGGTTCCACATACAATCAACATTGTAATGTAGCAAAAAATGAAAAAAAATTAAAAAATAATTAAGCCAGAAAATGGAAAACATTTTCAGCTAAAAATTGAAAATTAATTACATAAATATTTAAATTCAAAAATTTCTTAAATTTTTTCCATTCATTTAATAATAATAATAATAAATTCAATGTCCTTCAATCAAAACAACAGAATAAAAATGACGGAAATTAAAATTCGACGACCTCTGTTATAGGTTTTATACTTCGATAATTGGACCTGTGCTAATTCTCTAGCTCTTAAATATCTTATTGGCAAGTTTTACATCAATTTTTAAAAATAATGTGTCAATAAAGAAGCCCAAAACAGGAATCTATATTTGGTATTTACCTTGAATAATTACCATTGGTAATTATTATTTCGATCTATCGCTAGAGGGATAGTTAATAGAAACTGGGGGTAATTATTTGAGAAATGGCAATTAATAACTTTATATTGTATTGAAATAATTTTTTAACATAAAAAAAATTTTTTTTAATGTTGAGGCAATAACAAATTTTAATTTGCTTTCTTAAAAATTCCTCTCTCCCCTCAACTCCCTCCTCCCTCCACCCCTCCCTCCTCTCTCAACTCCCTCCTCCCTTCACTCCCTCCTCCCCTCCACCCCTCCACTCACTCATAATTTTTTAAAATGCCCTTTAATAGAATTATCGATAAAACGTGGAATTTAATAAATTTTAATTAATTATAGGCGAGATAAAGAGAAAAGCAAATATAGAATTGATATGTCTAAAGAGGAACAACATTAATTAAATCAACACGCATACAAACAATTGTAATAATTAACAAGAAACATTTAAAAAATATAAAAAGAATACAGATTATTTATACAAAACTTTTTTTTGGCTAAAATGTTGAAACTCTTTTTAAAATTAAAACAGCGGAAGCAAAAAATTTATAAAATACATACAGTGGCGGAAATTTAGTTAAGAAAAAATATTATTAGTTAATATTTTTGAAAATTATTTTTCAAAAATTAATTTGGAATCTTTAATTTTATATAATTTTGTAGCTCTATGTATTAGGTATCAATTGACCACTCAGCTGTTAAATAATAGTTAACGATTAAGCCAGCAAAATTCATTTACCTCAAGAGACCCGCTTTTATCTTTCATAGTTCCAACATACGGAAAAATCCACAAAAATTGCCTGTTTTATACTAATAGGCCTGATGCTGAAATGTCCAAATCAGGCGTCTGCTTTCAAACTACTTTTATCGCTGCCTAAAATTGCCTATTTTAACTTTTTCCGGCAAAATGCCCTATTATGACTTTTTTCAGCCTATTTAGCATATTTTTACTAAGATTTGTACATATTTGGCCATTTTTTGAGGAATTTTTGTCTAAAAATTATTTTTTGGTGAAATTAATTTTTTTAAAAAATTTTTGTCACCGAATTGTCATCTTCAAAATTTATTGAAATTATTTTCAGAAGCAAAATAATTAATATCAATTCATTTATATTTGTAAATCTTATCGTCAAAATTAATTTATTTATAGATTTTAGTTAATTTTTTACAGATTTAGTGCAGATTCTAAGAAATTTTGCATATTTTGCTTGCCTATTTTGCCTTTTTATCGGATTTAGTTGCACATTTTTGGCCCCTCTAATGTTTTCAAAACAAGCGGAAAGTATGTTTTTTGTGCATTATACATCATGCCAAGTTTGCCAAAAAAAATATGCATTTGCATAAAAATCCTAGCTTTAGTGATAAATACTGATCTAAAAATTCTTATTTAAAAAACATTTCAAATTATCGCGTGCTTTTTCAAATTTTGGATCAGTCACCGAAGCCGGTAATTTTCGGAGCTTATCCGGGTGGAAATCAATGATAATATTTCATCGGGGGATTGGGATGAATCAAGATGGATATCGAAGATTAAGGAGTATTGAGAGGGATTAATTAAAAGTGATATTGAGGGGTAATATTAAAATTCAAAGTAAATTATCATTTTTTGAATAAAATATAATTATTATATTAATTTTAATAAAATTAAATAACAAATTAAAATTTAGAGCAATAATAAAAATTAGCAATAAATTAACTCTTTAAAAATACCTCCATAGCCCATCTCTCTCCGTAGCTCACCTCTCTCCATTGCCCTTAATTTATCCTCTCGCCTTTTATCTTTCTAAAATGCACTTTAGTAAATTATCGATAAAACGTGGAATTTAATAAATTTTACCAAATAGACTTGTCTATGTCTATTGCGCAACATTTAATGAACAAAATGAAAAGGCAAAAACACAAAACATTTTAGCTATAAAATGTTTAAATTCTTCCAAAATTTATTTAAAAACAATGAATCTTTGCTAATTCTTATAGTACATCTACCCAGGCAAGATGTAAATTATGAAAAGGTTATGACGGAATGAGATGTGTGGAACTACTTTCTGGTCACCCTGTAAAATCTTTGATAGAATTTTTAAAAAAAATTATTTTTAATTTAGTCTTTTTGAAATATCAGCTAATTTCTGTTGTTGCAGAAACAATGTGAATGAATAAAAATAAGCCATTAACCGGTTGGATGTTGACAGCGGTTTCATTCTTAAATGTTTCTATTCCATCTCTCATCCAACAAATTCTTCCATAACACGAGAACATTTCCTAAATCCAACTCCAGAACAGAATTGGTTTGAATAATTTGATCCCTGGTCGAGAGTTAAAAAATCCGAGAGTCGAGACCGAGAGTCGAGACAGAGAGCTCAAAAAACCCGGGAAATTTCCCGACTCGGGAACCGAGACCGAGAATCCCGATGAAAAATGAAAAATCCTATGAAAAAGGCCGAGGCCTTAACACGAGCCTATCATAAATTTTTACTCAATCCAGAACTCAATCCCTCAATAGATCCATTAATCTAAGTAAGAGGAATACAACCTCGTTCTCCTTCATCCTTTTAATTATCTAGAGTAGATTAACTTGATCAAACAAAAATGAAATTGTTGCATTCAAGTTTAATGCAAATTTTAAAGTAAACCCCCCCCCCCCCCCCCCCAACCAAAAAAATAATTTTTTAAATTTTTTATCAGCCAAACTTTCAAAAAAAAATAAACAAAAAAAAAATAAATATAAATTTATAACAAATGTTTTGAACATTTTTCGTTCTTTTTTCATGAAAAATTTTATTTTGTTCATTCAACCATTTTCTAATCAATCAATTGAAAAGGAAATCCGTTCATTTTATGTTGAAACAAAGTGTTTAAAAATATTTTTATTTACAAATATATTGGAGAGAATATTGTGAAATTGTTACTATTTTTTCTTCATTTACCACAATATTTTTTATTCTCCTTTCGATTCCTCAATTTAAAATTTTGTCAATATAATTTATTGTTCGTTAGACATGGTCCGAACATAATTCGGAAACTCAAAGATTTCATAAATTTTCGGAAAAGGGAAAATACGAGAACGCCTAACCGGAATTCCGACCAGGCTTTATTATGATGTTTTCTCTTCTGAAAATCCAAAAATTTTCACCTACGGTGATAGAAAAGCGAGGAAATTTGAGGGTAGAAAATTGAGTTCAAAGTGATGTTCTCCCTCAAAAATTTCAAGTTCCGGATATTCAAAGTTTCCTAGGACCACACCCCTTCTACATACACATTCCTCTGTTTGTTCTTCATAAAAAATTTTTAAATAAAATTCTTCCAAAATTCCAAACTTTCATAAAATCATTTTTTATTTTCCAAAATTTTCCAGAAAAATAAAAATGAGTCACAACAAAAATAGACAACAAAGATTACATTACAATAACCGTCCACAACGTCTAAATCAAAAATTTAAAAGAAACAAAGAAAATATTTTTAAATTAAAAAGTCAATTTGTTGTTGATAGAAATGATAATGAAAGATTGAAACAAAAAAAAAGAATTTTTAAACTTTCTAAATTAATTGTAATAAAGCCAAGTTCATCTTTAGAGTAAGTTACTACATATATCTCATTCCTATCTTTTTTGTCGAAGTCGACTTTTCGAAATGACAAAACAAAAGTTTGGATTAGGGTTGAGCCTGGAACCGGGTATTTTGTTATTTGGGAAGGACAACTCTTGTAAAGGAATATCAAGAAGGATTTGGAGGGATTAAGGGGGATAAGTATCCTCCTCTATAGAGATAAGTTCCCAGTTTTATATTTTAGACCTTAAAACATTATGAGCATGTACCAAACTCTGAATGAGTAGAGATCTCTATCCCTTTAAATCCCATAAAATCCATCTATATCCCCTTAATCCCTCCAAATCCCTTGATTTCCTTTTTTAATATCCGCCTTCAAAAGAGGTAGGTCTTCGGGGTCCCAGAGTGTACTTGAAGACCTACAATGGTGAACTCACTCCAAGGGACTTTCTAAGCTAATTTTACGAACTTATAAAATTTTTAATTGAAATTTATTTACTCAAATTTAGTAAAAATAATAGAACTATTAAATGTAAACTTGATAAAAAAGAAAATAAAGTGGAAGAAGAAGCAAAAATAATTATAAAATTAAAAGAATTTAATAATATTTCAATTAATTTATTTATTAAAGAAGAAATTAAAAATAAATTAAATAAAAAAGAGGAAGAAATTTTAAATAAAAATGTTGGAGAGGAGAAAGAAATTATTTTTAAAATTAATAATAATGAAAATTATTTAAATAATTTTGCTACTAAAATTGAAAATAAAGAACAAAATGGGAATTGCTACAAAAATAAATTTTCTTCTTGCTCTACAAATTTAAAAACAGAATTTAGGGTAAGTGAAGGGGATTTTTAAAACAATTATTAAGTCGCCTCTCCGTCACTCACAGGAGTGTCAAATAGGTGACACGACTCGGGCACAGTGATCCATTTGCACAGTAAGACAATTGCACAGAGGACAATTACACAGTGGACAATTGCACAGTAAAGTGTTGTTTGTTCGCAAAACGACCTGCCCATTTATTCGCAAAACACCTGTTTATTCGCGAAACTCTCCAAATAAACGCAAGGCTCATTCACCTATAAGTCATAACTTTGTTCATAATCATCCCATCAAGATGATTTTGGTGACAGTCGACTCACCTCGAAGAGCTCTTTCGAATGAGCTATGATTTGCATCTTCGAATTTTTTACCCCAAAAAACCGCTTGGTTTCCTCTATTGTTTTTCGATTTTCGGGAGCCTATTCTCTGCGAGTTTTCGTTTCCCGCGAACAACTTTTTCAACAACGAGAAAAGTTGTTTATAGAACAGGGAAAATGGTTGTTGTTTAAGAAACACCGTTTTATTATTAAGAAACTTATTAGAAATTCTAACACAAAGCCACTTAACCACCGATTACCGTGCAATTGTCTTCTGTGCAATTGCCCTCTGTGCAATTGTCTTACTGTGCAAATGGATCACTGTGCCCAAGTCGGAGCGCCGTCAAATAAGCCTTCTTCAACGTTAGAACAAGAAAACATAGAATTCTGGCATTTTTAACCAATTTTCTGTATTCCTCAAATCTATATCGAAAATTCCAAACCAATTCACAATCAAGAAAATTATAAATTTTCAATGATTTTACCACGAAATTTTTGATAATTACAAACTCGAAAAAATTTTGCGATCAAGTCCTGAATTTAAAATTTCACAAGGTCATAAAAGGAGATTGTCATCCTCCAAAATACATAATATTTCATACACTATACTCTATAATATTCAAAAAATAATTTCAGAAATCCTCCATAATTAACAGCGTGGACCTTATTTGGGCTGAAACAAATAGTCAAACTATTTCTATTAATTCATCATTAATTTGTCAACCCAAAGAATCTATTAAAGAGCTTGAAACTTCTACAGAAATCGTCCAAAGTAACAGAAGAATAGTGGATATTTAAGCATGAATTTTGTCTATGAATTTTTTTCCAAAATTTTTAAAGGGTAAGATAGCTTAAATTTTTTTATAAAATACTTCTTTTTTGCTTCAATATTTAATGTTTTAAGAGAATTACTAATTAACAGATTGTGATTTTGAATAAATTTTTAAAATGTTTTATTTAAAGCTAAAAATGTATGATTTTCAAGGCACGAATAAAATACAAATTTTTGTTAAATTAAGTATACTTTGATGAACTTATTTCCAATTTATTTGGAAATAAGCATGTTCTTGTTTCAAAATTTCTATCCTTTGCCCTTAATAAATGTTAAAATCCATTTAAGAAATTTTTCCTTTTTTCTTAAATCCCGTTTAAGCTTCTGACTAATCTTTGCTTAGTTTTTGAACCTTCGTTTAAGAAATAAAATATAATCATTATATGTTCAGGGCCCTATTTCAATTGTCCACAGATTCTGCAGATAGAATTCTGTAAACAGACCACAGAAATTCTGTTTCAATTATTCCACAGATTCTGCGGAAAAAGGAGTGGAAACATGCACAGAATCTGTGGAAATATCCACAGATTCTGTGTTCTGTCCACAGAATGCAGATTCTGTGGACAATTGAAATAGTGCCCAGCACAGAAATTATTGTATTCCTCTCGATCTTAAACTCTCTATTTGTCAAACTCTCTATGTTGATTTAAAATTTAAAATCAAACAAAATTTTTTGAAAAATTTATGCTAAAATGTTTTTAAAAATATACAGGTGAATGAGAGGAAAAATAAATAATATTTACATAAAGAATAATATGTACATAACTAAGAAAGTGTTCTAATGACCGGCTCTTCTACTTTCCTGTTTATATACGTAAAACATCCACTATAAGACTTAAATTTTGTAGTTTTTTTATATTCTTTTCGCACATTAAAAATTTCAAGATTTCCATCCGTTATATGAAAAAGGAGAGATCCAACCTGCAGACAGTTAGAATGCTTACTAGGCGGGGTCTATAATCTAGTAAAAGGAAGGGCAATGCCGATAGCTCAGTCGGTAGGTGCCAGAATGTCTCAGGGATATCTTTTACCTCTTTTCTGCTATATTTTGTTATATTTTTGTTCAGTGGTGTTACTTTACAAACAATCGGCTTAAGCAAGAATCATTCCAGAAAGTTCGATAATTAAAGTCGTAAAAATATCAGAATACTAACTTAATACAAACAAAAAATTAGTGAGCATCTGGTCATCTACATCTTACAAAAAAGGGACAGATCAAATAGAGCAATATGCTCTCGTTTTTACTTTTTTACAATCTTTTACTGACTCTCTTTCAAATAAGCTCAGCGCTTAATTGCCTTTAGGTGATCGAGGACTACCATGTCGTGGATTCTTTCTTCCTAGATCTTTATGATGTTTTCCTCCTTGCTGACCTCCTCCATGATGATCTCCTCCTCCTTGCTGACCTGCTACTCCATGATGACCCCCTAATCCATGGTGAACTTTTTCACCTTGATGAGCTCCTTCTCCTCCTTCTTCATGATGACGTTTTTCTGCTATTTTTAAATAATTTTTATAATAAGTTTAACTTACTTCCAGCAAGCGAAGTGGATGCCTTTGTTGCTTTGACTTGATATTTTCCCTGATTCAAATGTTGTTTTTCAAGATATTTCAAGAAGGAGACTTCCTTGTAAATTTTAACGAGTAAAAAACGAGCAATATTGTCCATGTTTATCATATTTTTATCATTCAGTTTCAAGCACTCTTTAACAGTTTCAGTTTTCTCTTCTTCGGTTTTTCCTTTTACTTTTTCAACCCAACATGCCTGAATTTTATTAAGTTTATGGATAAATCTTGCAAAATTATTTTTTATACTAAAATGATTTATAGCTAGGTAAACTACAAAATCATCAAAGTTGCTAAAAATTAAGAGTAACGACCTTGAAAGTTTTGAGAACAAAAGCTATTTTTTCCTCCATACTGAATATAGTTTTTATTTTCTTCTCAAGAAGAACCTTTAACTTTTTTTCTCTTTCTAATCCTGACTTTTCTTCTGACTCCTCAATTTGCATATCTTCAACTGTTTGATCCTCCTTCTCAACTTCTGAATCCTCCTTGTTCTTGATTAGAAGGGACTTTACTTCAGCTGAATTTTCATCAATTTCTATTGTCATCCACATTGCTTTTAATGCATCACTTCCATTTTCTGCTCCGAATTCTTTTAAATTTTCAGGCTTAATTTCAAAAGCGTATGTTATAGATTCGTTCCATGCATTGTCTGTGTTATTCTGTAAAATATCAATTTTTTGTAAATATAATTAAATGTAAATTAATAATCAAATATTATTTAATTCGAGAAAAAAATTTTTAGTTAAAAATTTATTACTCCTTTTGCATCGCTATAGCCATAATATACTATTTCACCCTTTCCCATAAGTACTTTCAGTTGTTCAACTTCAGCTTCCTTTTCTTTTTTTATATTTTTATGATTTAAACCCTCTTCAATCAATTCTCTTTTTGCTGCATCTTCAAACTGTTCCCCTGGATCAACATATCCTCCTGGAGTAGTATATCTTCTATCTTAAATGTTATTTTTGATTCCTCTTACAAGTACGACTTGTATACGTATCTAATTTTAATTTAGAAGGCAAAAATATTTTGCCTTCAGGCTAAGAACTTCTAAATATCGGTCATCCCTAGTTGGGAATTCGTTCGATTAATTGTTTGAAAGAATTAAAAATGATTAGTTAAGTCTAATTCTTTCATGCTTATCATATGAAAGGGGAGAAAAAGAGCAAAGTTGTTCCTTCTAGTGTTCGGGAAATGGATTTTTCCAGTACCGGTAGTACCGAAAAATACCGGTACCGGACGAGTACCGAAAAGTACCGGTCCGGTACTGACGGTAGTACAGCGGTAGTACCGAACCGTGCCGAACACTAGTTCCTTCCTAATTTCCAAACTTTATCGAAAAAATGCAGAAACCCTCCAAATACGTAAACTGAGTATTTCTATTAATTGTCAATTTTAGGCAATTAGCATTTAATTAATAATTATTTTATACCTTTCAATCTTTCATGCTTTCCATTCATAATAGCAAGAAATTTAAATTCATTAGTAGTTTCGTTATATATGTATAAAATTGCTCCAACTCCTGTACTTGGCCCCCATTGATACAATTCTCCACGGCCTGTAAAACCTGTACGCGCAACTGGGTTGAGTGGAAAGCCATTTTCATCCAATTGGTATTTTCTAATAAATATTTTTTATTTTGTTTTGTGTTTGCAATAAATATATTCGTGAAAAACAAAATATTAATGGATTGTGAAAGGTATTGCCGAGGTTTGGATCTTTTCCACAATAATTCCGTTTCATCTCTCCCCCTTTCCCAGATTTCATCCTCCTCTTCCCCTTTCCCATATTTCATCCCCCTCTCCCCCTTTCCCAGATTTCATCCCCCTCTCCCCCTTTCCCAGATTTCATCCCCCTCTCCCCCTTTCCCAGATTTCATCCCCCTCTCCCCCTTTCCCAGATTTCATCCCCCTCTCCCCCTTTCCCAGATTTCATCCCCCTCTCCCCCTTTCCCATATTTCATCCCCCTCTCCCCCTTTCCCAGATTTCATCCCCCTCTCCCCCTTTCCCAGATTTCATCCCCCTCTCCCCCTTTCCCAGATTTCATCCCCCTCTCCCCCTTTCCCAGATTTCATCCCCCTCTCCCCCTTTCCCAGATTTCATCCCCCTCTCCCCCTTTCCCATATTTCATCCCCCTCTCCCCCTTTCCCAGATTTCATCCCCCTCTCCCCCTTTCCCAGATTTCATCCCCCTCTCCCCCTTTCCCAGATTTCATCCCCCTCTCCCCCTTTCCCAGATTTCATCCCCCTCTCCCCCTTTCCCATATTTCATCCCCCTCTCCCCCTTTCCCAGATTTCATCCCCCTCTCCCCCTTTCCCAGATTTCATCCCCCTCTCCCCCTTTCCCAGATTTCATCCCCCTCTCCCCCTTTCCCAGATTTCATCCCCCTCTCCCCCTTTCCCAGATTTCATCCCCCTCTCCCCCTTTCCCAGATTTCATCCCCCTCTCCCCCTTTCCCAGATTTCATCCCCCTCTCCCCCTTTCCCAGCTTTCATCCCCCTCTCCCCCTTTCCCACATTTCATCCCCCTCTCCCCCTTTCCCAGATTTCATCCCCCTCTCCCCCTTTCCCAGATTTCATCCCCCTCTCCCCCTTTCCCAGATTTCATCCCCCTCTCCCCCTTTCCCAGATTTCATCCCCCTCTCCCCCTTTCCCAGATAGGTCAGAATTATAATTTAGGGTCTATGCCTCAATTAATTTCAATAATAATAAATGAGAATTTCAAACCCAAAAAATGAGCAACGATTAATTATTCGTTTTTTATCATTTTTCATATCATGATGGACAAGCAAATCTTCTTTATTGTCAGTATGCCATAATCCGGCATATTTTTTAACATCATCAAAATCAGGTTTAATCCAATGAGTTGATAATAAATATCCTGTCAACAAATGATATCCTATAACCCATTTTGGATTGTAAGTCACATGAATTTCAGCTAAGGAAAAAAAAATAATAATTAGCATACATAAATTTAAAAACAATTAATTTAGCTTAAAATTTATAAATGCTTATTGCATTTTTTTAATATTTGCATTAGTAAATTTTTTTCATAAGTGCATGATGCTTATATTAGAGCTAAAGAGGGACACGCCCGAATAGTCGCGCGGCCATAAAGTCGCCAAGCCATAACTTTCTTTAAGATTTCCGAATCTTTCCAAATTTAGTATTAAACGATTCCTCTCATCGAGCTAAAGAGATTGGTACCAAAATTGATAAGGGCCGGAAATTTTTTAGCAAGTTATGGCGTGGCGACCTTATGGCCGCGCGACTATTCGGGCTGTACCCAGCTAAAGATGTTTCCCCGTTATTATAATGAATAAGCAGTGAGCTTATACAGTATAAAAGCGTCAGTCTAATTTGATTATACTAGCCCGGCATAGCCCTGGTATCCTTTGTCTGATTGACCCTCAATTACTCATTCTCCTACGTTTTTAATTTCTACTTTGGATGCTCTGTCTCAAACAAATTTTAGACAAAATACTCCTAGACGAGGGTATAATGATGTAAAAGTAAAGATTCAATCCCTCCTTTATATCACATAACTAAAACTTCTTTTAAAACTTTCCAATTTCCAATTAATTATTTTGTCTTCTAATACATATTTGAAAAAAAATAAAAACATACAGACATCAATTATACAAACTTTTCCATCAGTTTTGTAACAAGGACGTTTGACAGGTTCACCAGGTTTCATTTTCATCTCTCCACCTTCTGCGTTTTTTAATGCTGTTTTCAGTGGTTGTATGTATGGTTTTACAAACTTCACTAGCTGATCATATTTTTCTTTATCCCCACTCAATTTTACGTACTCTTTATACTTCTCTTCACCAATCTTCGGGTCATCTTTGTGCTTTTCTTCAATAATCTCTTTTAAAAATTTTTCCTGCCATTTTAACACTCTTTTAAATTCCTCCTCAGTACCCGTAGCTCTAGTGTATTCGAGGGCTTAAATTATTTAATTAAAATGATTAAACAAGTTTCTAGATTATTTTGATAAACCAGATTATTTTGGACAAAACTGCAATTCTTCATTCAAATCCAACTCAAAGTTATACATAATAAATCCAAAAAAATGTAAAAATTTTTTGAGAAAAAATTAGTTCAGAGTTTTGATATGTGCTGATTTCTCCTCATTTTATCGTTTCTGATAGGTCGATGAGAATTGTTTTTAAAAATACGGATTTCAGATTTCTTTTGATTTTAACTAGAGTTGGACAAGACGAGACCGATACCGATACCGAGACCCTCCCCCGAAATGTACCACCCTGCCGAAATTTATTAATACCACCCCCATATATTAACATCTCAGTAAAATAAATTTTTCAAAATTATATGTAAAAATTTTTTAATATATTTTTATATTATTATTAATTTCCAAAAATAACAAAAAATTTTTTAAAAAACTTACAATTATGAACTCCATCATATACACGCGGCATTGGTAACTGGAACTTCGGCTGGTAAAGTTCCTTTGTGCATCCATTTTTACCAACATCATTTGGTTCCAAAAATTGGATGGATGGATGCTCAAGTAACCCCGAATCTTCACCTTTTTGTAATCCGTTTGCTATAAGCAAGGCAAATGCGCCTAAAAACAATAGGCGCATTTTTTCAATTTGTTTTTTTTTCTAAAATTTAATTTATTTTTTCTTATTATTAAATTAATTAATATATTTATTATAATAAAATAATTAAATTTTTAAATATTTTTTAAGAAATAAAATTTAACATTAAAAAGGGGAGATAACGTAAAATTTCTATTAAATGGCCACCTCAAATTGAATGGCCTCCTGTAGTTGAATGGCCCTTTGGAGAATGATTGATAATGGTCCTCTCAGTTGAATGACCCCCCTTTAATAGAATAGTTCCCTTTTTATGCTGAAATTTTGGCGCTGGTCTAGTTTATGCGTCCAATGAACTTTTATGCGTCCAATCAACAAAAAATTGGATTTTTCATGGTTGGGGTATGGTCCCAAAGCATTTCTTCATGTTCGGGACCTACGCCCACTGGGTCTGGGACCATTCCTTGCCCTATCCCTCGAAATTTCGGAAAGTTATAATTGTTTTTCCAAAATTTTTAAAAATTGGCTATAACTTTCCGAAATTTCGAAGGATAGGGTAAGGAACGGTCCCAGACCTAGTGGGCGTAGGTATTATTAAAACTAGAGTGAGGGAGATTTTTTTCAAATTTAGAATTTACTCAGCGAAAAATACAGTGGCCCCTTCCAATTGAATGACCATGTTGTGTATGGGCGTCAGCCCTTAAAGTGTTTAGTATAAAAGCCAGAGTAAGCGTCAGTCTATTTGGATCATACTAGCGGGGCTAGTCACTGATCTCCTTCGTCTGTCCCATTCCCTTCGCCTACTTTGTTTATTTCTCTTTGTGATAAAGTGTTATTATTGTGCTCGTCACATTAGTTAAATCTCGGACACCTCGGGTCGTAACAATGGCGCGGTCGACAAAAGTGAAGTGTGGCGAAGTGTAGTGAATTGCTTTGGCAATTAGTGAAGTGATTGTTTTGAATTGTGAGTGGACAGACGTCGTAATTAGTGATCGGCATGAGTCGAAAGTGTATTGAGTGAATTGTTAGTGCGCATGGACATATTAGTTAGTAGTGACCTGAAAAAGGACTCAGTGCGAGTGCCAATGGTCGAATTTTAAGGCTGAAATGCCTAGTGGTCCTGGAAGTGCGCAGATTTTGGCCGATCAAATTTTGAAGTGTCTGGCATTCAAGAGAATGTAAGTCCAGAAATTGAAAAAAGGGAAAAGTTGAAAAAAGTGAATATTTGGCAGCCTACGGGTGGGTAAGACCAAATAATGAGCTTTGAAAGGTGATAGTGAATTGAATTGCAGTGAGTCAAGGCGCTGAGGAGTATTAGTGATTGAAGTATTATGCCAGCGCAAGTGAGTGAAGCAACCCAGACTACACATAGTGTAAGTTCAGTGAAGTGTTGCGGTACCTGAGTCTTTGACAGAGGCAGGATGTAGCAGGCATCCTTTGAGTGGTTAGTTAGTAGTAGTATTCAAGTGTTAGTATTCAACCACGAGCCATCCTAAAAGTACACGGGAAAACGGCACCGAACTGCACACTAACTAAATGTTAGTGTTGTGGTGTTTGACTTCATTTAAGTCGTGAAATAGTGATAGTGGTGCAATTCTGTTATGACCCCGCTTACGAAGAGATCAGAACAAAACGTTTATCGCACAACGAAATACAGAGCAGGTGAAGGTAGGTAGAAGAACTAAAACTGGGAGCGAGAACTAACTATTGGCTGGGCTTTTATACTAATCACTCTAAGGGCTGACGCCCATACACAACACCTCCCCCCTTGAAAAAAAGGTTCGGCTTCACTTAAAGCCGAAGCTTTACAATATACTTAACTTTGCCAGCCAAACAAACAACAACAAAAATACATACAAAAATTTGGGGGAATAAGGGCAATGGGAACAAAAAATACATACAACATTACAAAAAATACAACAATAATATTATCACAAAATTTTATTTATTTATTTATTTTACACATCTACGTCTCCATATTTTTATCATCTTCAACATCTTTCATCTTCGGCTTGTTCCCATTGTATGTGTCCTGCGTCTTTGCCTTGATCTTCTTTGATTTATCTACACTGTTGACACTTGACGAAGTTACACTACTTTCACTCACTATTGTTTCTTCACTAATATTCATCCTTTTGATGTCTTCATTCAGCAACTTCTTTTTATTACTCCACTCATCAGGCCGAATTTCTTTAAACGACCTGGTCACAATACTCTTCAACACTGGCACTTTGATTTTCCAGGCGTTGTCCGTCTTACGCACTATTTCACCCTTGAGCCACTCAATTTTACCACTTCTTTTATTTGTGTTCTTCACTTTCACTTTTGTTCCGTTCGGGAACGCATTTTTCTGTATCTTGAAGTTTGCCTTCTTTTTACTCCACTTGTTGTACTTTGGCTTCTGACTTAACACTGACACTTCTTTCAAGCCCGGCAAACCCAAGATACTCACTTCACTATTCACTAGATGGAACTCCATAAAGACGTCTTTGTCTTTCACTTTCACTTTGCTTTTGAACTTTCCTTCAATCTCCACTTTGTTGTCTCCCAGCCCAATACCACTGTAATTCACTTTTTCAATTTTGGGCTGGCCAATACTCTTCCACACTTCTTTATTGACAACATTTATCTGCGAAGCAGTGTCGACAATCATTTCAATATCCAATTCTCCAAACTTCACTTTTTGCTTTATCCACTCTTCTTTTTCTACACTTTGCATTGGATCGAATATATCCAGAATTGCACAATGTGGAGACCCTGAATGATTATTATTATCACTCCACTGCCTTTTAGGCTTATATTGTTTATCATTCAAGAACTTACAATGCATCCGCCAGTGACCAAAACGTCCACAATGACTACACTTTTTCTCAATCACATTTTGTTGATACTTGACGTTTGGCTTGGTCCACTTTGGTTTGCACTCGAATCTATTTTCACTTTCACTATCTTTCCAACACTTCACTTTTTCCACTGTGTTGACTTCAGGCTCTTCTTTCTTCACTTCACTCATTTTCTCTTTTACTAGATACAGTGCCTCACTTTTGTTGGCCATATATGCCCGACACTCTTCAATCACTTCTTTTAAGGTCACTGTATGCCCCTTTTCACTTTTATTTTCAACACTTTTCATGGCAACTTGTCGCACTGAGGTAGCATCACTGGGCATACCTGAAATAAAAATAAGAATTTTCAATTCTTCGATAGACAAGGCCATTTCTGCACGCTCACATTGAGCATTCACTACGTTCCCAAACTCAACAATATCTTGAAGGGCACTACACTTAACATTTAAGGCCTCGAACCTTTTCAACAATTTAGACCTATGGTCACTAAATTCTTTCACTAACTCATTGCAGAGTTCGTCAAACTTCATCTCACTCAATTTGGTTGGCAGCATCTTCCTTTCAATTTGGGCATACTCTTCTGGCCCCAATTTACTCAACAACAATCTTACTTTAGAGGATTCTGGCAGGGTTTTACCCTCCTCCTCAAAATAGGACCGATGCCTGCCCAACCAAGACTCAAAGGTCATTCCACTCGTCAAATCAAAAACAAACTCACCGATCATGCCAACCAATTTACTGTATAGCTCGGTGTCGTTCATCTCACTCGGCTTCAACAGCCTCACTAACATTTTCTCAAAATGCTCCTGTTGAGCTTTCAGCAATTTCTCGAGCACTTTTGCGTCCATTGTTCACTCACTAAAATACAATTTTTTTATCACTACACTAACACTAATCACTACAATTTCACTAACCTTTTGGTTTTATTACACTACAATTGTCCACACAGCTTTTCTTTCCTGAATTGCACACAGCTTACGTTGACGAGCCTCACTGAAGTTGACGAACTTGTTTGACGAGACCAGGTTCTTTTTTACTCGACCGCGCCACTGTTATGACCCCGCTTACGAAGAGATCAGAACAAAACGTTTATCGCACAACGAAATACAGAGCAGGTGAAGGTAGGTAGAAGAACTAAAACTGGGAGCGAGAACTAACTATTGGCTGGGCTTTTATACTAATCACTCTAAGGGCTGACGCCCATACACAACAAATTCAGTGAAATTTTATTATTGGGCACAGTGTTGAAAAGTGAATGTAGTGCCGCAATAGAAAGTGTTAAAAAAATGGAAGTGAAATAAAAAGTGAGGAACATAAAATAGTGAAGAAAAGTGAAAAATAAAGTGAAATGCTTATGGACAAGCAGTGTGACGCTCAACAAGTGTGACCAATTCAGGACGTACGATTGCCTTGATGGGAGCTGTGTATGCACTGTAGATGACCGCCGCCAGAAGAAGAAAAATAAAATGTGGAATAAGATGACAAATTTTGTGATTTTGTAATTGTTGTATTGTGATTTTAATTTGTTGTTTTCGTTTTGCCCTTTTGTCATCCCACATTTTTTTGTATTTTGTTGTGATTTGAGTGTTAGTGAGAGACTAGACGCTCTGGCTTAAGTGTTAATTGTATTGATAGCATGGAAGCTATAGTGAATTTAAAGTTGTAAAGCTTCGGCTTTAAGTGAAAGCCGAACCTTTTTTTCAAGGGGGGAGGTGTTGTGTATGGGCGTCAGCCCTTAAAGTGTTTAGTATAAAAGCCAGAGTAAGCGTCAGTCTATTTGGATCATACTAGCGGGGCTAGTCACTGATCTCCTTCGTCTGTCCCATTCCCTTCGCCTACTTTGTTTATTTCTCTTTGTGATAAAGTGTTATTATTGTGCTCGTCACATTAGTTAAATCTCGGACACCTCGGGTCGTAACAGACCACATCTAATTGAATGGTAGGATTGTTGAAATTGTAGGATTGCCTTTGTAGGATTGTTGAAAAATACAATTTTTATTGAAAAATACATGATTGAAAAATACAATGAAAAATTAAATATTTTATAAAATAAATAAAAGAAAAAAATTGTAGGAATGATTAAATAGAGAAAAATTCTCAGTATTTATTACATCTGATTCCGCGCATCGTAACTTTTAATGCTCCGCCCATATTAATTTAAAAGGGCAAGTTGGTGACAGATTGAAGGGCATAGAAATAAATGAAAAAAATTGGCATCGAAAAACGTAAAATTTTGTCAATAATAAAGCCGCAATTTTGCCCTCTTCCCTCTCACAATCTTTCGACATCGCATTGTCGAATATTTTATAAATAAAAAAAAAGTATTTTGTAGTTTGTATGCCTTCCCTTTAAAAAGATATGCACATTTTTATGCATACAACACGTGCAAAACGTTTCGCTGATCACCACCCCTTATCCTCGTGTTTTTTTTAAATTAAAAAAATTAAAAATTACAACACAAAGAAGCTAAAATTCACATGACAAAATTTCATAAAGCCCTTTGCTTCTCAAACGCATGATTTTAAAAAATAAAAATTTTAAATAATTTTTTTTAATTTAATATATTTTTATATTAATTTATATAAAAAGTTTTCTTTTAATTTTTGAAAATAAGAAAAAAATGAAATAAAGAGTTTTCTGAATTGTGAGTCTGGTGCGCAACAGAAACAGAAAAACTTTTATCAAGTTCCCAAAAACTATGTTGGCCCCAACTAAATGAACATATACTCGAATTAATTTTATAAAATCAAGAATTTATTATTTTTAATTGGAAGAATAGAATATGTTGAATATTTATATGATTAATAGAAAATTTTTTTAGATTCATAATAATAAGAGGAAAAACGTCTAAAATATATTAAAAGTTACACAATCACAAGAATTTAAATGTCAATTAAAAAAAGTTGATTTTTCCTTCAAACAGAAAGAATATGATTTTATTATCTTATTCATATCACCCTTACCAAAAATTCTTTTTTACAATATTTATATAAGTAGGGAAGGGGAAAGAAATAAAAATTTTGATTAAAAAATTAATTAAAATGTTGAAAAAGAATTGCTAATCCATTAAATTTAAAGATTATTTCTTTTTTAATTTTTAGTTTCAATCTTAAAATGGATTAGCAACTCTAAAATAGGGATGCTGACAACAGTCGAGAATAAAGAAAATTCACAACATTTTAGACAAAAAAATCCATAAAAATATTTTATTTCGGCCGATTTAAAAGTAAAAAAGATGTTGTGAAGTAAAGACCGGACCGATACGATATCTCAAGGGCGTATCCAGGGGGTCGGTTTCGGGGGGGGCTAACATTGGGTGTGCGCCAAAATTTTGGCGTTCACTTTGGCGTTCCGAACGCAAATTTTTTTGTACATAAATTTTTAACTTTTCAGCGCCGCAGGCGAAAATTTTTAGAGGCCGTAGGCCAAAAAAATTCACTTTTTTAGCGCCGCAGGCGAAAATTTTTTTAATTTTAGAGGCCGTAGGCCAAAAAAATTCACTTTTTTAGCGCCGCAGGCGAAAATTTTTTGAATTTTAGAGGCCGTTAGCGCCGCAGGCGAAAATTTTTTGAATTTTAGAGGCCGTAGGCCAAAAAAATTCACTTTTTTAGCGCCGCAGGCGAAAATTTTTTGAATTTTAGAGGCCGTAGGCCAAAAAAATTCACTTTTTTAGCGCCGCAGGCGAAAATTTTTTGAATTTTAGAGGCCGTAGGCCAAAAAAATTCACTTTTTTAGCGCCGCAGGCGAAAATTTTTTGAATTTTAGAGGCCGTAGGCCAAAAAAATTCACTTTTTTAGCGCCGCAGGCGAAAATTTTTTGAATTTTAGAGGCCGTAGGCCAAAAAAATTCACTTTTTTAGCGCCGCAGGCGAAAATTTTTTTAATTTTAGAGGCCGTAGGCCAAAAAAATTCACTTTTTTAGCGCCGCAGGCGAAAATTTTTTGAATTTTAGAGGCCGTAGGCCAAAAAAATTCACTTTTTTAGCGCCGCAGGCGAAAATTTTTTTAATTTTAGAGGCCGTAGGCCAAAAAAATTCACTTTTTTAGCGCCGCAGGCGAAAATTTTTTTAATTTTAGAGGCCGTAGGCCAAAAAAATTCACTTTTTTAGCGCCGCAGGCGAAAATTTTTTGAATTTTAGAGGCCGTAGGCCAAAAAAATTCACTTTTTTAGCGCCGCAGGCGAAAATTTTTAATTTTAGAGGCCGTAGGCCAAAAAATTCACTTTTTTAGCGCCGCAGGCGAAAATTTTTTGAATTTTAGAGGCCGTAGGCCAAAAAAATTCACTTTTTTAGCGCCGCAGGCGAAAATTTTTTGAATTTTAGAGGCCGTAGGCCAAAAAAATTCACTTTTTTAGCGCCGCAGGCGAAAATTTTTTGAATTTTAGAGGCCGTAGGCCAAAAAAATTCACTTTTTTAGCGCCGCAGGCGAAAATTTGTTTAATTTTAGAGGCCGTAGGCCAAAAAATTCACTTTTTTAGCGCCGCAGGCGAAAATTTTTTGAATTTTAGAGGCCGTAGGCCAAAAAAATTCACTTTTTTAGCGCCGCAGGCGAAAATTTTTTGAATTTTAGAGGCCGTAGGCCAAAAAAATTCACTTTTTTAGCGCCGCAGGCGAAAATTTTTTTAATTTTAGAGGCCGTAGGCCAAAAAAATTCACTTTTTTAGCGCCGCAGGCGAAAATTTTTTGAATTTTAGAGGCCGTTAGCGCCGCAGGCGAAAATTTTTTGAATTTTAGAGGCCGTAGGCCAAAAAAATTCACTTTTTTAGCGCCGCAGGCGAAAATTTTTTGAATTTTAGAGGCCGTAGGCCAAAAAAATTCACTTTTTTAGCGCCGCAGGCGAAAATTTTTTGAATTTTAGAGGCCGTAGGCCAAAAAAATTCACTTTTTTAGCGCCGCAGGCGAAAATTTTTTGAATTTTAGAGGCCGTAGGCCAAAAAAATTCACTTTTTTAGCGCCGCAGGCGAAAATTTTTTGAATTTTAGAGGCCGTAGGCCAAAAAAATTCACTTTTTTAGCGCCGCAGGCGAAAATTTTTGAAATTTGGGGCTCAAGAAGCCAGATTTCTTCCTTTTTCAGCGCCGCAGGCGAAAATTTTTTAAAATTTGAGGGTTGTAGGCGAAAAAATTTCACTTTTTCGACCAATCTTCTCCTAATTTTTTCCCTCTTTCCCCCATTTCGGGGGGGGCTCTAGCCCCCCCCAGCCCCCCCCTGGATACGCCCTTGCGATATCTTGATAAAAATATCGATATATCGGTGCCGATATTATCGTTTATAGATACCGATATTATCGATCGATCACTCGAGTCCAGTCTCTATTGTGAAGTCTCTTTTTTAGGATTTTGAACTCATGAATAAGAGGGTATTTGGAAAGTTGAATATGGGAAAATAAAAATTTTGTCAAATATTATATTTAAGAGTCTAGCTTTTGAGCCCTCAAGTGTTTTGTTCAATAAATATTAAAGTCAAAGTCAGTCAAGTCTCATTTCTTTTGGAGAAACTTTCATGGCCAATTCATTTAATTAAAAAAGACTCAAATTACCACAAAAGAGACTCAAAAGTTTAGACTCTAAATTCCTCTTAAACCTCCAATATTAATTTAAACACTCATCTTCTCATTCATTAGCTCTTCAAATTAGACCAGCCGCATTAAAAGCATTATTCGGTGCTGAATTACTTGGGGCAGTAGTTTGTCCAGAAATATTTCCACCATTTGTTACAAAACCCCCACCAC